>SSBO01000009.1:7811128-8247103 GCA_005281725.1 Wuchereria bancrofti | reverse complement strand
TCTCTCTCTCTCTTCCTCTCTAATGTCATTGATGACAATGATATAATAGTTGTTAATTTACTAAAATCCATTAGCAATTTGGAATTTATGTTGCACAACAAGAAAACAATTACTTTTTTTCCTTTCTTAACTTACAAACACTTACACATATACTTAATAGTTTTCATCTGAAAAAAATATTGACCATTTTATTTGGTGAAATTTTAATCAATTCAATTTGAAAGTTTCGAAATTCACATAATTTTTTGCTAGTTAATTTAACTATGAAAAATTTTCATTTACCTTGATTTCATTTACCTTAACAACAGTAACGAAATTACTTGCGGTATAGCATTTGTGAAATTCAAATATTTTAACTTATTCTACAATTAAATTAAATTTTAAAAGTAATTTTTCTATTCACTCATACTCTTATTATTATGATAGTTGCTGCATTGTTGAAGTGTCAGTTTATTTGCATTATCACTATTTCTTCACAACAATCGTGTAGCGTTATTGTTATCATCATTTGGACTACTAACATCATATTGATAAAGTCCTTTTAGCTGTTTGTTTAAATTATAAAATTAACAATAAGTGATAATGTGTTGTACAAATTGTGTCAAATAATTATTATTAATTGATATTAAATTAGTCTGAATTGCTTTTTCAAGCTAGGGAAAAATTAAATATAAAAAGATTTGTGGTATCCTTGGAGTAAATAAACTTAGATTTTAAAACATTTAGTAATAATTTTATAATGCTTGAATGAAGCTAAATTTTTAGATGGACTACATGAAATTAAATTAAATGGCACTGAATTTAATTGAACAATATTAATTATTCGTTTTATTTTTTTTCGTTTTTTGAGAATTGCTATATTTGCTTCATTAAACTGAGATAAAAATTTTGAAAGGTATTTTTCTTTGAATATTGACATAGTAATATATATTTGATAATAGTTTTAAATCATTTCATCAATTTTGCATTTTTCAGACATAAGATTTTTTCTTTCTTTTTTGCTTTGTAAAAGATTGAAATAAAAGCAATTTTTCTTCGTTTATCAAAGAAAAAGGAATTTTGTTTGATTTTATTCACAACTATCATCCGATGGCGACCTTTATCGAAAGATGTTTTCTGTTGATAATTTCGAAATGGAATCTTTCATGCAAATTTTTCTTTTCTTTTTTTCTGAACTCTATGAAATTCTTTTAGCTCTTTAAAAAAAAATCCTTTGTTTTAAACGGAAATGAAAAACAGTTATAATCTTATTGTAATAAGCTTGTTAGTATTAAAATATAACCAATGTCATTTAAATAACACATTGTATGCTTATTTCATATAGCATTAAATTTGCTCTTTTAAAAGATGCTTTTAAAATAATTACTAATTAATAATATTATTTGTGATCATTAAGTATTATTTCTTATTTCAATTTCCATTCATTATTATGAACTGATTAGGAATTATTTGATAATTTTATTTTCGATGATTTTATTTGCTTTATCTGTATGCAGCATTAAAATATTATTACAACATTTATGAGTTGAATTTTACTAATTTTATTGATAAAGAATTCATTTCAAAATTTAATAAAGAAATATTCGTGATTTTATTTCTTTTCCTTTTTCTGTACAACATTTTCACTTTAAAACAACGTAGAATTTAACAAATTCATTTCTTATCAACATGCAACATTTATCATATGAAAGTAAGATTAGCAAAATGTATGCCTTATCAGTATGCAACATTCCATTTATCAATGTAATCATTTGTTATATTATATCTCCAACAATCTACTATAATTTAGCATATGTTAGTTAGTAAATACTTTTCATTGATGACCTTGTGTCAACCTCAATGATTGATACTTTGCAATTGTCGCATTTCATTTTCTCTCTAACCTTTTGCTAACCATCGATACGTCCTTTCTACAGGTGCAAAACAACCATTAACACCTTTCTTTATCGTCTTAACAAGATGTCGGCATATTTCCTTGTAAATTTGATGACAAAAAAAGAAAGAAATAAAAAAAAAAGGAAAAAACATGAGAATGATTTGGCGGACAAATGGATTAACAAAGATATTTAACAGATGTCAACAGATCGAATGTATAATATATTTGTGAAGCATGGTAATTAGCATAATTATTAAGAGACGAATTGTACATTACTGTATCTTCAAGTTGTAAATTGTTAAATAGAAAGAATCGATTGAAAAAAATAAATAAATAAAATGAAAAACGATCAAATTTAGCAACAAATTAAGAAAGAAACAAACAAACAAATTCTTGAATTTCACTCTCGTTTTCTTTTTTATCTTGCAAATTAAATTAAAATGAACCAACTCAAATCTGAATTGAAATTAACATAGCGAAAAATTAATTTGGATTAAAATAGAATTAGAATAGAAATTCAAACTGTTGTAATTAAAAATAAAATGAATTGAAAAATGTTAAATTAATATCGACGAATTTTGTTGAGCGAAAATAAATTTGAAACTGAATACAAAATTCAAACAATTTGAAATAAACTGAATCAATTTTACTTAATCTGCCAAATGCCAAAAATTGTTGAAATTGGAAATGATTTATGAGAAAATTTAAAGATGATAATTAATTAAGAATTTTCAAATTTTATCTATTGTTAACATTTGAGTAGGATTAAGGTAGAGATGTACTATTGTTTAGAATGGAAGATTAAAATTATTTTTCATTTGACAACCATCTGAAGTGCAATGAAGTAGAAAAGATAGGAAATATTTGAGATTCGGAGATTAAATTAGGAGAAATTGTCTTTGGTATTTTTACGGGACTATCTGGAGCCAAACAATTTGTTTACGAGACAAATTAACAATTAGTCTGAGAGTTGCATTGCTTTTCTAATAATAAATCTAATAAAATACGAATGGTTAAGCACTGTGAAAATTACGAAAATTTCCATTTATTAAAAAATTTCGTTGGTTCAAATTAATATTTTATATAGAAGCAAAATGAAGTTAAAATAGTTTAAAAGCAAAATTTAATTTAATGTTATTTGTCTTTTACATAAAGTATATGTAACATATGAAAATTGGTTAGCTAACCTGGTCATATAAATTAATTGAAATTAGATTTTAATAATTGAACTCGAAAAAATTTTTGCAAAAACAAAAAATATTTAAAATATCATTCTTTTTTATTTTATCAATGTTATTATTCTTATGTTCAAAGAAGCACAAAAATTTAATTTTCCCATAAAATGTGCAAAAAAAAATATGAAAAAATCAATTTCACATTTTTTTTTTCTCCGACAAAAATTGTTTTCCCAAACAAACAAACAATTCAGAAGCAAAAAATAAAAGAAAAAAGAATGACAAAAACAAAATTTGCGAATTATTTTTATGCAAATAATTTTATACAAAATACGTTGTACAAAGAAATAAAGAAAAAAGAGGAAATTCAATGTTTTTTTTTTTCTTTGATAAAAATAAATTTAGGTTAATGTAATTTTATTCAATAATTTCGATGGGAAAATATGATGTTATTTTCCTGAATTACGTGAATTTCCTCATTTTTTGTAACTATTTGATCATAAATTTACATTTAAATTTGAAATTAATTTAAGTTTTATTTACTAATTTTTTTGATTATATCATATTATAAATAAAGGAAGCAATATTGATCGATTAAATTTTTTCTTTTTTAATTGCTATTTTATGCTTTATTTCACATATGCATTGAAATGTGAAATGAAAATTAACGTTTCACTTTCAAATTATTAATGTTAGCACTAAAATATTTTACAGTTAAATACTAAACATCATCTTTTTCCATAATACATAACTAGATTAGATTTTAAAAATTGATTTTAATGCTAAAATCATAAAGTTTAATTAACTTCAGAACTAAATTGTATGAATGTTTTGTTAATTTTATTATGAAATAAGAAATGGTAGCATAGGGGAAAATTATGACAAAATGAAATTAAAAATTTAAGACAATTTTTCTCCCCTAAAATTAATTTGCAATTTGTTTAAAAAGATTTTAGCAAATGGAGTTTTAAAAAAATTTTTTTTTAACTTTATTATTAATTATTCTAATATGATTATCATTTTTAGTTTTTCATATTTCCATTAAAGAATTGGATGAATTGAAATGGAAATGTGATGCAGTGTGTGTATATAAGCAAAATGATGAAAAGATATGAGATCTTCCGGAAAGGGAATTTTAGCGGCTTACATCAAAGATTTCAACATGAAACGATGAGTGAAAGTGATGGCTATCATAATTTATGCTATCATATCATCATCATCATTTGACATGCTTTTCAATAGAAACTAAAAGAAATGATTATGGGTAATTTGTAGCAAAACATTTTATTTACATTTATGGAAAATGCAAAAGGATAACAAAGAGAGAAAAGTGACAAATCAATTGACCATTTATTATGCTAAATGTACGGTAAAAATTAACAAAAAAAAAAAGAAAAAATTGATGAAATGACAAAAGAACGAGTAAAAATTATTTGTTGAAAAAGCAAATAATTTTAAGTAATGAAGAAAATATTCAAAAACTTTATTTTAATACTTTTATTAAATTTCAATGAAAGAAAATGATGGAAAAGGACTGATCATAATTTTGTGGATAAGTTTATTAATTCATATAGTTAAAACATAAATAACTTTTTTTACTTAACTTGCAATGTGATTTTGGTGATAAACAATTGATTTTTGGTAAATTACTGCAGATATGGAATTTGAAAATTTTGTATAATTTAAGTAATTACATGGAAATAAAAATATCAAGTGATTGAAATATTACAGAAATATTATTTAACAAATATATGGTAAATGATAGCATAATAATAATTTCAAGTTTTGACAGGCTGATTAGTTATGAAAACACAAGTAATTTGTAGATAAATTTATTAATCAATTCATTATTTTTTTGGTAATGAAAAAGTCCATCACTGTTAGTTTGTAAATTTGTAATCAATTTGATGATAAAAGACCTTTGGAAGTTTTATTTTATCGTATAGATTGTGCTTTCAGAAGTAATTAAGTTGAGAGAGAGAGAGGGAGAGAGGGAAAGAGAGTGCGAAAGAGAAGAATTAAAAGAGATGTACAAAGGTAAATTATCTTAGTCCAACAACAAATGGTCATTTTGATTGAGTAGACCGTTTTATAGGTACAAATTGAGACATTTCATGCTGTGACATGTTGTTTTCTTATTGTTATTCATTGAACCGAAAGGCATTAAGTGCTCTGAACAATTTTTAATTGCTAATGGCTCTTCTTAAAAATAAATTAATCAACTGTTCAGTTACTTTTCAACTAAACAGTTGATCGTCTCATCAATGCTAACTGATGATGGAAATAACAACAATAATAATAATTAATAATAAAATAATAAATATCGATCGTAATGCCATCTGATAATGGAACATAAAATTTCCTTAGTTTTTTACCTAATAATTTTTACTTGACGACAAGACTGCACTCTATAAAAATTGTTGTAAATAAAAGAATTAATGAACAATCATTTTTAATTTAATTTTCTTTTTTTCCTTAAATATTTGATTGAAGAGTTATAGTATTTAAAATTGATCTCTCTATATTATCGATCATCTTCACTTGACCTTTTCCTTTTTCACCATTCTCTTTTTGATGTCAGTGTTTGAAATTAACTGGGACTGTAAGAGTTAACAATGAAAATAGAATTGTTTCATTTAATACAAGATTTTACTTTTGGAACTTTACTTTTGGAAAACATCTGTGAAAAAACAAAGATCAAGAAAATTGTTCAGGAACCGGAAAAAATAAGATACTGGGTAAACTAATCCAGCTTCATTACAGACTTATATATTTCTTTTATAATAATTAGAGATATTTTCAATATTTGCATATTTTTGAGGATATCAGAACCTTAAAAATAAGTCAAATACAGTTTTAGCAAAATAAAATAAAATTACTCAAAGATTTATTCAACTATACGTAAACAAAAATTAGAGCCAAGAATTTTGGAGTGAAAATAAAGCAAATAAATTGGACAGAAAATCTGCTTTCTTTCTTGAAATAAAAACAAATTTTACATCTAAAGTATTTGAAATTGAAAAAAAAAGTGTTGGATGAAAAATATTGTAATTATACTCATTTTATGCATTATTGACTGAATGAGACAAATGCATCAGATCAGATCAGATGCGCAATTATCCAAATTCATCAATTGTTTATTTGAAAATATATGAGAGAATGGACAATTTCTAATCAATATTCTATAACTTATGCAATTTATTATATTTATAGTACAAAAGAAGTTAATTTATGAAATAAAAAAGAAGTATATATAAACAGAATTGTTTTTATTAGAATTTTATTATTTTCTTGCGTGAAAATAATTTATTTGAGAATATTGTTGGTGTTATTTGCATGGCAAAAATAATACCAAGAAGAGATAATTGATGATAAATGATGGTAACATGATAAGGTATTTGGAATTGAATTAATGCTAACCGTTTATTTTTTGAGGATTTATGACCGGAAGATAAAATTTGCATTAGATAATGATTGATTGATTAATGGAATCTTTCTTGAAGGTCATCAAAAGTTCATGCACCTCTCACTTCTTCCTTTTTACATTTATATTATAAATATTGCTTGAAAACGGAATAGGGGTTAGGAGAAAGGTGAAAAGCGGACATGTTATCATTTAATAACATTTGAAAACGTTGAATAAATTGGTAGAAGAAGTGCTTTTATAGTCAATGATATTTCCGGAAGATAATATTTTCGTAGTTAATGCCATTTCCGGCACATATATTTCGAAGATAATAAAAATATTTTCTAAATAAATGACATTTCCCGCATTAGTACCATCTAATTATGATAATAATATGATTACATAGTGGCAAATATCGTTTTAAATATTTCTCGGTAAAATTATTTCATTATGATAATAATGAAATAAAAAAGTTAAAAAGGTTTTTTTTTCATTCTATAAAATGAAAAAAAAATATTCTAATAACAAAAATTTTCTGGATTAAACAGATAGATAAAGTCGACTAACAGTAGTAAATTTATGCAAATAATTAAACTTGCAAAAAAAAAATAAATAAATAATAAATTAAGATAAAAGATAAAGTGAAGATTAAACTAAAGTAATGAAATGATCAATTATTTGAATTATTTCCACTACAGAAATCAATTATTAAATGAAAAGTGACATTTAGATAACTAATAAAAAGTCAAATAAAAGAAGGAATAATTTTGAATTATAGAAGAATATATCGATTTATTGCAATGACAGATCAAATAATCATTTCCTGGATGACCTCTGATAACCCTAATCGTTAATGTATTCCTTAATAAAAAGTCGGTAAATTCTAACATTCATCTTTTATAAGTCAAAAGCGCGAATTGCCTTTTTGTTAAATAAAAATTTACCGATCGCAAATAATATATTTTCAAACCTTAACAAATCCAATAAAACGATACAACCAACGAACTTATCAGCCATCCAAATCAATCATTATTTAGCGGCAAATATATAAAATTGGCGGTATTGAATAAAAAAAATAAGACTGTAGTTAAAAAATAAAACGAAAAACAATGATGTTTGTAAAATGATCCATTAATATCTTATCAGATCGGTGCATAACCTTTTTATTTCATATAATCACCAATGAATACACATTAGAACAATTAAATTTTAAGTTCTTAAGTGAAATAAATGAAAAATTCTGTAAGATGCATTTAAATTTTAAAATGTTTCAGAATTATTTCATTAGGAATATTATTCATGAAAATATAATGCTTTCAAAATTTGATAAAACTTTATTATATTTAACTCTATTCAACATTGAATTTAATGAATTAAATGTATTATTTACATGTTTAAATTTTCAACATTACGTAAAAAAGACACATTTATTAATAAATTAAATGTATTGTTTACACGTTTTAATTTTCAATATTACGTGAAAAAAAATTCACATCGATCAGATATATTACACAGTATTGAATATCAGAATTAATATGATGTTGTAATAATGCTTGTTCATATTCATTCAGGTGATAGATGTGATATATTGTCAACGGTTAGTTATTCTTGTTCATTCAGGTGAGAGATGTGATATATTATCAATGGTTAGTAGTTTACCTCTCTCTCTCTCTCTCTTCTACTATAATTGTTGATTGTTAGCAGATGTCAAAGGTGAAGCTAATCTTATTGACCCATGTCTATTACCTTTAACAAGACGGCATACTTCTTTTGGGCGGTAAAAGTCAAAAGAGATGTCTAGTTTATTGAAATATTATGTGTATCAAATATTCTTAGCTTACCCTTTTCCTCATTTCTCTTATATCTATCTTCACTATCTCATCAACTCTCTTTCATTGTTCACAACTGTCATTTTGAGATATTTTGTTAGTTTTGATAAATTTAAGGGACTTATTTTAAAACTAATCTATTTTAATTAATCCAATCGATTTACACTTTTTTCTTTTTATTAATTATTCTAAAAACGTTTAATCTAAATAAAAAAAATTTTTTTTTTTTGCTAATAATAATTAGTATTAGGCAATTGTTAATTACAAGAAAAAAAAAAGAAAAAGAAAAGAAATAAATAAGCGATCATAATTTTATTATTATTTTTATTACTGTGGTACTTTCTTCCCTTTTTTTTTCTTTAATATGTATTCACTAAGACTTATCTCATATTACCATGTGAAATGAATGTCTTATATTATTGTATTCTCATAAAAGTATTATATTAAAAAAAAAAAAAAAGTTTTCAGATCTTTTTGTTTCAGATTTTTTTTTTTTTGACTTTTCTTATTATATTTGTACAAAATTTCGAATTTGGATTTTTTAATCTTTTTTATTTCATACGTTTTATACAGATGTTTATATTATCTTTTCTTCCGAATGAAAGGAAAAAAATTTATCCAAACTTTTTTTCCAAATATTTCTTTCAAATTATTTTTGCAACATACCTTGCACCTTGCACCTGTTAGCAGCCTTTGAGATATACCAAATATAAATGTGACAATTCTTCGTTCATGAAATGCAGTTGTTAAATATATTTCATTATCTCTTTCCTCTTTCTTTCACCTTTTTTATGTTTATATACATCCTTGCTCATTTCAAAAATCAATTCGTGTATGGACTACAAATTATTATCAATTATCACTCATAGGTCCTTTATCACTTACTGTCATATATTTACCACCTATTGTTGCAATTTTTTGCTTCTATAATCTAATCACTGCTTAAATATTACACAATCAAATCGAAAGTACAAATTACTTTTAGAATACATGAAATCATCTCTAGTATAAACTTCAACTAGTAGATAATTTACAAACTGTCTAAATTTCGAATACTGAATCGTAATCATTGTTGATTTATCATATGATTGCAAAAAATTTGAATATTCTCAACTTTGTGCATAATGAAATTTCTTAATATCGAAATAATTTCAAATGCACTAGAAAAGTAGAGAAAAAAAATGCGAAAAATGACTTATTGATGATACTGTATGGTCTATAAAAATGAAATATGCTCATCAAAAGCTATTTTATACAAGTGTTTTCCATCGTGGATGATTTGTTACATTGAAATTTACAATGTATAAATGAAGCATCAAAGAGACTATTTGGAAAGAATGATGAAATAGCAATTTCACTTCATTTTTTATTATTCTATCCTAAAATAGTGGAAATTTTATTAAAAAAGCGCAATATGTAATCTTCCCCCACTATTTATGCAATACTCTTCCTTAACACGAACATTCATTGCGTAATTGAAAGTAATTTGTTGATGTTGTAATCGTGTTATTCTTATAAGTTGAAAAAGCAAAAATATATATGACAATAATAGCAATAACTGACAAATTTATGTCAACATTCTGCAACAATAAAAGTTAGCAAATTGATCATCATATAACATGAAAAAGAATGAAAGAAAAGTATAAGCACGTAATTAACCGAATAAAAATAAGCATTATTTAGATGAAAGAAATAAAAAAAAACGCTAAATATGGTAAAATTTTAAAGCAATATCAACTAATATGTTAAAAATATTTTCCATTAACTACATTGAGCATTTACGTTTAGATAATAAATGCTTTCGCTTAATTTTTATGATTTTTTCCATATCAAGAATACTTACTTATTTCCTAGTAAATGCTTTAGTATATACTAAATTATAGCGATTTTATAAAATTTTTTGAGATCGAAATTTCAATACTACTGTTTTAAATAGTACAAGAATTTTCTTGAAAAGTAAAAGTTAATTCTATTTATTTTAATCCATCATACAAAAAAAAAAAAAAAAAAAAAAAAAAAAACGTTTCTTTTTCCCTATGATAACAGTGTATAAGTTTAAGTAAGCAATATTAACCAGATAAAAAATTGCTTCACTTGATACATTTTAGAAAAAGGTAAAGTTAAGAAATCAATGAAGAACCAAAGTTTACACGGAAGGAAGAAAAACACTTTTATCATCATAATTTCAGGATGATCGAAAAATAAATTTCACTATTTCACCAAGAACTTAGCAGACCTTTTTGCTATAAAGAAAGTGCTGGAGACACAGTTCTACCTTTTTAAAATTTTTACCGATATCTCAGGTGAAGGTCTTGAGATTTCTTCTACTAAACCAAAGAATTGTGCTGTCCACTGGCTAGAGTCAGCAATAATTTCAATGCAGTAAAAGTACAATCTATGGCTATGAAATGGATAAGCACAATGCAAACAGCTTGCATAAAAATGATAAGCTTTACCAGCATATATATGTTGGCTAATTCTATTAGTTCTATTAAAAGACCATTAAAACTTTCTAAACGTTTTCAACTTCTACAAAAATTCAAAATAAATTTTTGCTTCTTTCAGTAATTGCCAGCAATATTCGAAGGATGACGTGCCACTGATGTAAGCACTGATGAAAATGGTCGAGCAGAATGTGCAGACATCAATCGTTCTACCATCATTTTTGCATAACGTAGACGATCGCTGCAGAAGATACAAAATAATTTACTTACTAAATTTACTTATTTCTTTAAAAAACTAGAAGATTCAGTTTCTACATATAGCTCTGCCGCTACAAACAACTGTGTCCTACGAATGGAATACAATTCCGATTCCGAGAATGGAACTCATTTCCGATTTCTGTAAAGAGTCCCAACTTATATTTAAAAAAAATCGAAAAAAAAAGAAAATACTTCAGCTATAACACTTCGTCAACATCCAATTCCGTTCCATTTAACAGGAATTTAAAAATGCTACAAAGAGAATGAACTTACAGAAGCGCTTTTGGACATCCATACTTAACAAGTGCAGCAAGTTTGAGGACACGAAAATTGCGTTCGCTGTCGATGTATGTCGCAGCTCCCATCAACGGACAAATTACGAGCTTCGTATGATCCTCAATACATGGTCAGTTTGGCTAGCTAAGGTAATAAAAATTAAATTTAAACTTTGTCCAGCATGAATGATTCATGCAGCTCGAGTTTTCATTTTTTTTCTCATGCAATTCGGAATTTTCATACGCAAGTTTGAGAAACAAATTTTTTGGGAAAATTCCTGTCTGAGTTTTGCTAACATGCTAATCGAATTTTCAAATGAAAGAAAATTTTGAACATGAAAACTTTCCTTACTTCGAAAAAGTTAAGCTGTAGCGTCCCATTGGTTAAATGAAGAACGATAGCGGACTGCGTTCGGAACCAAATACGAAGAACAGGTAAACGAGCTAATTCATCACCCTCACGTATAGGCATGTCAGCACCAGCTTTTTGCAAATGCTCAGACATATAATTTTTGAAATATTGTAGTAGAGTGATCTTTTTTTGCAGTTTTTCAGGATAAAGTTTTACAGTGTAATAATGTTCGTCATTTTCACGTCCCAGATATTGCACTTGTCTAAATTATAAAACCTAAATTGAAATTGCAAACTTTGGACCAAAATTAAAGAAATATAAGATCTTATAAAAATTTAGAAGCCAAAACAAATAATACAGTACAAAGTTTAGACGTCTCCAATAACAGTGCTTAATAAAAAATTAAAGCAGACTCACTCTCCTGCTGCATCCAGAACCATTTTCGTGTTATCATTAAATACAACGCCAATGGAATTGTCACAAAGTTGATAACCCAATCCATACTTATCTGAATAATCAACCCATTTTGAAATCCAGAAGACTGGCATAGCAGCAGGGTCCTCCACATCATCTAAAAGAATATTAATAATATACAATCATTTGCTGAAAGTGAAACTGAAAACTTAATTCAATAGATAACCTACCATCTCGAATATTTGGATTTTCTTTTGGCATACTATTAACGACTTCTGCCAGCTGCCTACACAAATCTGACAAATAACAATCAAGTGGATGATCACCAGACCCATACGATATCCCTGTCCCCGTCGCTGAAAATAAACAATTCATTCCAAATAATTTCCACATTACTCTTCAATAATTTCACTCTATTAATGCTTTTTACTTCTGCAGAAGTCATCATAATGAAGTAAAATATTCTTCATTCCATTCAAGTATAGTCAAAGTTTGCCGTGTATTAAAGAGTTGCGGAATTGCACAAAAGTTTCTCCTGTTCTTATTCGAATATGAAGATTTACTGTAATACATAGCTTAACTGCAGCGTTGGAGAAAACTTTTACTGTCACAGACTTCTACTCTTACTCAAATAGATCTTTACATTCTGTCGTAGTGTGAGAGTAGACATTTATTTTAAAACAGATAAAATTTTAAAACAGATAAGCCAAAAATAGATTTCAGAAAGTTTCAAGAGAAGGTATTTTTGGCCAGCTAAGAATATAACCTATTTAATTCAATATTATTGAATAAAATAATAGATTTGTGAACGAAATAAGGTTTCGTTTAACAGTAAATTTAGGACTGTAAGTCCTCGTCGAACTAACAGTTCTATAAATCAACACAATAAATACCAAATAAGCCTTTCAGTTCAATATTCATTATTGAAACCGAGCAATAATAATAATACTTCAATAGATGGAGTCCTGAAGAATACGTGAATGTGACTTTGTTAGTGTCAAAACAGATAAACCAACTGTTGGTGAATATTTTACTGCTTTTCTGTTTTCAATCTGCTGGTAATTGTACCTTTATTAAATGAATTAGTGTAAATTATTACAATTGTTTATTTTCATGCGACACTTGTTACTGGCTTTTAACACGCATTAAATGGGACTTACTGCGTGGTTCATAAGCACGATGCTTCGTATTTGAAACAACCTGCAACTCGGGAACGGAAGTCAACGGGCGTACCGGCACTGTTAAGAGATCCTATAAATTCAAACTCATTAAATCGATGTAGATAACAACAAATTTAAAAAGATCAAAAATTGCAGCTTTTATTTGTACCTTACGCACGCGTTCTTTCGGGCTAATTATAATATTTTCTTGTCTCAATTCGTTTAGAGCGGAACGCTTATCCGGAATTTCCGTATTCGCAAATTTGGGAGCCATTGTAAGACATGATGTCGGTAGCCTGCTTGGAGTATAACCTTTAAAAAATGCGTAATATGACACCTGAAATTAATAAATCAATGAAGATTTCGTTTATAAAGTTAGTTTTTTGGACAGTGGTCAGGAGTCGAACAAGCATGATGCAATTTAATTAAGATTTGAACAAATGTTATATTATCCAATTCACTACATTATATACGGGACTGTCATTTTCATTAATCTTCACCCACTTCAAGACACAATCAAAAATTCAATTTTCTATAAATGATACTGAATGATAAAGCTGTTAGATATCATTGCTAAAAAGGGAATGATATAGTAGCTAAAAGTAGAAACCTCATGAATAGTAGGGCGTTTTTCAGGATCAGTTTGCAGTAGTCGTCGGATGAGCTGCTCAGCTTCGTCACTAATGCGACCTGGTATTGAATAATTGTTGTTCTTTATTCTGTTGTAAGTATCCTAAAGTAATAAATGTTTTTGCAGTGCTCGGGGAATATAGGACATTTAAATATCCTATATTCTAAATGTATCATTATGTCAACGATAAAATACCTTAAGAGAAGAAGTTTCAAATGGCGGTTTTCCCACCAATAATGTATACAGAATACAGCCAATTGCCCAGATGTCTACTTCATAGGAATGACCTTTTTTATCGAGCATTTCGGGTGCGATATAATTAGGTGTACCACATAAAGTTTTCTTCCTGTTAAACAAGCACTTTGAAAAGCAAAAAACTAATTAATATTTTACGGGATGAAGACAACGGCGAATTTACCATTCCTGAACTTTTCTCCATACCATTTCATTTCACTAATGGCAACATGTAAGAAGGAAATTATTTTGGAACAACAGTTAAATGCTGGTTAAGCTGTCGTTTAATGTCAATATACTTTTAAGGTTTTCCAAACAAACCTTTGGCCATCTACCTCAACCACTGTCGCTAAGCCAAAATCACCAACTTTAATCTCCATTTCTTCATTTAAAAATAAGTTCCCTAATTTTAAATCTCGATGAATGATTTTATTTTTATGAAGATACTCGCACGCCTCAACAATCTGTAAAAAAATAAACGTTTAAAAGCAGCTGGTAGCGAAATTCGAACAAATCATCTTAATCACTTCATCGGTTTACATTAAATAGGAACAATTGGTAAGCGTGCTGACTGCACTGTATCGCAGTCAAATCACATGGAATGAACAAAAAGGGAACCATAACCATTGCTAGTTAAGTTTGTTTACCTGCTTCGTGAAATAACGTGCTTCCGGTTCAGTTACATGTTTTCGACGTTTGTGTAGTTCCATCAAAGACTAAAATATATTAATTGTAAACTGAAAATGAAGCAAAATTAGTTCTTGCAATAAGATATATAAATTCAACTAGAAATAAACAATACATTTAATAAACCAGTGAAGAAAAGTAATGTTATTAAAAGATAAAATTTGACTCTCAAATTTTAATTTCCAACGGAAAATTCAGAATTTTCGTAGTATTTAAAAAACAGACTCTACGAGGACACAGTTCCAACAAAATGTAGACATTATCAGCATCTTCAAAGAAGCCATCCATTCTCACAATATGTTTATGCTGCAAACTTCTGTGGATTCGGATCTCTTGAGCCATCTGTAATAGTCCATCAACAACTTTTACTTCCACAACTGAACAAAATCTGATATGGATGAGTGAAATATGTACAAAAAATAAAACACCTTTAGGATTAATAAGAAAAAATATCCTTGATGGATAGGCCTATTCTGAAAAAGCAAAGAATAGATGAAAATGAGTTAAGACTTGAAAATCTGAAGAAGCATTGAATCTGAAAAGAATGATTCTTGTAACCAACATACACTAATCCTTGTTAATGATATTGAAATCGGATCAAGTGAAATGTAGGAAGCGAAACTGTTTAATGATTACATTAAAGGAAACACATGCCTTGTCGCGCTGATGATTTTTCAGTAGAAGTAATTTTGAAACTACTTTGCCAGCGTAAAATCTCTGATCCTTTATGTCTGTAAGTTCATAACACCGAGCAAAACCACCTTTGCCCAAAAATCTTCCCTTTTTATACGTAGCGCCCGTTACTATATTGACCACAACATCAGGTACCTCTTTTAAAACCGGTTTCTTCGAGCTCATATTGATATTAAACTAAAATGAAGTTATAGATCATGCTACGCTACACAAGATCGGAGTCATAATTAACTCAGATTTCCATTTTTAATTAGCACTAAATGATGTTTTGAGTGAAATTTTACACGACAATATCATTCTACATCATTCCATCTTTTGGAACAAATGACATGGAAACACAATTTGATAGCATCCACATACAAAAGGTCATCTGTTAAACAATTTTAACTAAATGTAAAACGAAAATAGTTATACCTTCTATAATAATAATAACAAAGTATGATGAATTAACAATCCTGCCTTAACATTACTCATTTTCTTATTGCACCTTCACTGCTCAACAACATATTTGTTTCATTCACCGTGTAAGAGAGTGCCAGAAACTTTTAATGAGATAAATTTAAAGTTTAAGAAGAAAACAGACCCGTATTTCTGTAAAGAAAGATACCTGCAAGAATAACCTACGAGAAAAATACGAAACAAAGTGACTAAAGATTTGCCATTCGTTCCCTAAAATAATACAGAATGTGTCTAGCAACTTACATTACGATAGATCATACCATTTGAGAAATAAACCATTAAGAATACATAAACTACTTAAGGAACCTGACGATATGCAAATTTTTTGTCGTGTTCAGAGTTCACAATGAATAAAAAAAAATAAGCTGTATATTGAACTATAAGGATCAAGAAATTGCTCTACAGCACGTGTGATTCATAATCTCGGAAAGAAAAAGGATAATACACACGTAGGAAGGGTGTTACTTCTATCGGAAAGTATACCAATACACATCTTGAATACGACTAAATGAACGCTAAGATATGCAAATTTCATACCATCTGAAAATCAAACAATCCTGCTCCTTTTCTTTCCCTCCTCCTCCTCGGGTGATAAACAATGAATTAATTTATTTCGAAAAACATCAGTTCAATATTAGATGACATATTCCTGAATGCCTTATCTATCATTCATCAGTATGGATAAATTAGAGGAAAAAATTTTGCATATTTACGCATATATGCCACACTACAATATGTAAACTAAGTAAAAATCGATTGCTGACAATTCGAAACTTAACCAAAATATGATTGTCGAACTTAATCATAAACTGTCATGGACTTAGCCAAGATACAGTGCAATCCTCAAACTTACTCATAGGTCCCCATGAACTTGGCCAAGACGCAGTGCAATTCTCAAACTTACTCACAGGCTCTTATGAACTTAGCCAAATTTCAAATCTGCTGAAAATAAAACACTGCTAAAAATCCTTTTTCAAAATTCAAAAAATCTTAATGCCATTTTGGATCGCTATGCAATCGGTGCATCTCAAGTCCTACATGTGTGTATGTGTTTGTATCTTTTGTAATTGGAAAAAAAATTAAAATATGTTCATGGATTGATGGATGCATGCAGAAATGCATATACTACGATCGAAGAAATGTAAACAAATCTTTTGAGAATTTTTTTCATTTCATTGTGTGTATAACAGTAGAAAGTATTCATAGATAACTTCATTCTACGATTACTTTTCTATCAAACCTCTAAATCAAATTTCAATTTTAATTCAGTAAATTGATTCAGTATTTCAATGTTATCAAATTGTCGTAAATATTTTTTATGTAATAATTTGTATAATTTATATTCATGATTCGATTAATTTATTATCTAATAGTTATCATATGTGATATCAATCATGGCATGATATATGATAACAATGATATTTGATCAATTTCATTATCATTTTATTACATAACACATATATATAGACAATATGTTATTAAAATATTTAAGTAGTCTTAATCATTTTCTTTTTCTAGCTATAATAATTTTATTTAATCATTTCATTTCATTTCAAATTTCGTTCCGTATTCATATTGATCAGACATGTTGGCTTCATATTGATGAAATCATTCTCTTCCAAACAGTTAACAAATTCGCTATCACAATTACAAATTGCTGTTGCACAGATATTCTTTGAATTATTCACTTCTAAAAGAAAAAAGAAAAAAAGTACTTGATAATATTCAAATGTTATAATTATAGTCTCTTTATTTACTGTGTTGCATGATCTACTTATTATCATATCATATTGTGGTTTATTTTCATAACTTTTTAAATTTAATCAATTTAGAAAAATTTTTTTTTTTGTTTTAATATTTCAGGCATTTTTACCATTTTTTTCTTCTTGCATTTTTTTCTTAGCTAAAATGACTCATATATAGCTTTAATGCTAATATTTAAAATACCTTTGGCTTTTTTTTTGTCCATTTTTTCTTTTTTTTTTACCTAAAATAACTAAACTAATATTGTTTTTGTGACTTATAACATTATCTAAAATTAATTTTAACAATTCATTGAATTAATCAATTAGAAATATCGTTGCAAAGTATTTTTTTTTTCTTTCCAATAATTAATTTTTTATAAGAAAAAAAAGAAATTGAAAACAAACCGTTACAGATGGGATTTTTATACATGCATTTCCATTTATAAGTGGTAAAATAGGGTAATATCCAATGTTTACAATCACCGCTTTCTACAGCTGCACTATAGCAACCTTTGTGACGTATGCAACAACTAAAATTTCCTTTTTTTTTTTTAATTTAAAAAGTGGAAGTCGTACGTAATCATTTTAAATTTAAACGAAAAAAAAATTGTTTTAATGTTAATTAATTCAAATGAAGCAACTAATTAGTATGAATTATTTAAGGAAAAGAATTAAAATAGAAAATAAATACACATTGATACAATTTTATGTTGTCCCAACAATTTTCCAACTAAAATTTGACTAAGTAAAATGATTTTTATCCTAGTGATAGCATAATAATGCTAAATACTAAATGCAATACTAAATGACCATTTTTATTGCTCATCCCTTCTTTTGTTCTCTCTCTCGGTTTTTTTTTTCAAATTTAATTTAAATTATCATAGGAAAGAAAATTTAACATTGCACAACTTTACATATAAAATTTAAAAATTTCAATAAACAATTTCATGGAATATATTTAATCATAACTCAAATAGATAAATAATTTACATGTCAACATCATCAACTGGAAGTTGATATTTTCGTCCCAATCCACAGTTACATCCATATCCGTTGTAATAAATTAAACTTTTTCCACCAATGCATTTTTTCATGCCAAAAAGATTCCAAATTGCTGAATATGTTGATGCTATTAAGCAGGCTAATATCAGTGTGCGAAAATACATCTGAAATTTGTTTTAGAATTAATAGCATCCAATCATTCCCATACTTTTTTTCTTTTTTGGCTTAGATTACTAATAAGTAATACTAGTTTAGATAGTATCATTATTTGAATTATTTATATTGATATTGATAATATAGCTATGATATATTTAAAATTAATCAATCCCTAGCTATCATTGAAATATTCTTATTTAAAGAAATTGAAAATAATTCAAATATTATAGAATAAGATTAAAAAATTTGAAAATGATGTAGAAATTTTCAAGATTATTATTTAATCTTGCTAGTAATTTTGCTAAGTAATTTATAAAATCTTATATATTTGTTAGATCTTTTAGCATTATTATTTCTAAAGCAGAAAATTAAATAATGATTTTTCATCTTTTTTTTTTAATATTTTAAATGATAGCTGAATATACAAAAAATATTAGAAAACTATTCTATTGCAGCCGAAAAGATTCATCGAATTAGGAATGAATAGCAAACGTTCGTAATGATATCGTTAATTTGTTATCAGTAGTATTCTTTGTTGTTTGCTAAAAGAATAACGAGTAATTTTCAGTTATTTGTTATCAGAAAAATGATAGCAATAATTTTTCCAGTTTAGTTCTTCAACAGTTTTTTAATTCAATTATCTTATTATAATATGAATTTTTTCTTTCAAAAAACAACAGAAGTTTGAAAAATGAAATGTTTTAGCAGATACATATCAGTTTTAATTTTCTTTCTCAAATTTTTATTTTTAAATTTTAAAAATGATTTAATGAATTATTCTTTATTTTCGTTAATACTTTTAACTTTTTTTATTGTCTTTTCTCTTCAGCAAACCAAATCCTTAACAATCAATACTCATTTAGTCACATTAGGCATCACATTATAATAAATAAATTTAATAATTAATTAAATAATTTTGAGTAACGAATTAATAATTAAATAATCTTGAATAAATAAATTTCAATTACTGCTTTCTTCTGACATCTCACTTTATAGCTTCAATAAAGGATATATAAATTTTTTGAAATTGTTTCAAATAGTAGTAAAATTGAAGTGAACTGCTAAATGAATTTTCTTTTTCTTTAAATTAAATCTTCAAATGCAACATATATATGAAATGGATAGTAAATTCATCGTAAGATTTATTTCCAGGTGAATTTATACGATGTTACAACGTATTTTACTTTTTTAAAATTCCACTTCCAATAAATGTTGAATACTACTGAGTGATAATATGTAAGTAATTAAATTTTACATCACTTTTTTTTTTCTTTTAACAAATTTAACATTGTTTGGAGGTTATTACAGTGAATTCAGAAATTATTCTATCAAAAATAAGCCATTTATTAAAGCATTTTGAAAGAAAAAAACTTACAAAAAAATTATTTAGATTGTTATATAAGCTATAATTGTATTTAACTATTATAAAAATTTCAAAATTATTAGTGTTAGCCTCTTGTATCAGAGAATGATTAAATATTAGAGCTAAAGTAAATGAAAAATTTTAAAAGAAAAAATTCACAGATTATAAAATGAAAATATATAATCAGGAAAAAATGTTACAAATTAGAAGTTAACTGGAAATTTGGATATTTGCAAACTAACTTAATGCATGCAAATTGATTTGATGCATTTAGAGATTGAAAAAATTTTTTAATTGACCAATCATGTTAACAATGTTTTATCATATAATTACAAAAGATATAAATACTAATATCATTTTTATGAAAAAAACATATTAATGGAATTTTTTTAATTTGATATTGTATAATATTTTAAAATAAATACAAGTCTGTTTATTTCTTACTTGACGTTTTATTTTCAGTCATTTATTGTTTGTATTTTCTTTCATACTTACTTAAGATTAAGAAGATTATGTTAATTAACAAACTAATTAAAGCGTTTTTTTTTTTGATTTCAGTGCAATACTAGATTGTAAAGTAGCAAAGACGATGAATGATAAAATTTTAATAGTGTATTTATCATGGGAATTGTTTATAAATAACTATGATGCAATAATGTCTGTCAAAAGAGACATGAAGCTATTGAAATTTTAACAAAAAAAAAAAAAACTGTAAGCAACTATTAATAAATAATTAGTCGTTTTAGTATTACAGGAGATTTTCTAATTATTTAGTAATTCGATAGAATTGAAAAGTGAAAAGGCTCTCAATAAGTGTTTCCCTCACTGAAAAAGAAAAAAAAACTGTCACTCTCAATTGTCACCTTGTCTTATGCAACAAAATGAAAAAATTTCTTGAACGGAAACAAAATTTTAATTGACTATTTTGATATTTTGAAGATAAATCCATCTCAGTGATATTTATTCGACAAGAAATTCCAAAAACACTTTCTAGAACAACAGAGAGGTCAGAGTTATTGCTTGAGGTCATCATAATATTACTGTCTGCTAATTTCCTATAATTCTTTAAAGCCTAACGAAATTATTATTACATTTGGAAAGTTTTGATCAGATATATTCGACAATTACAATGCCTACAATTAGTATTAGTTAACAAAAAAAAAAATATTTAATCAGTAAATTTGAGTTTGCATTTAATAACAATAATAATTTGAAATTTACAGTTAGAAGGTGTAATTTCGTTTGCACCACTCTTAAATGCATAAATAGTAGTAATTACTTCTTTCCTTCATTGTTTAATTATTCTTTTTTTCAATTTGTTTTGTTTAAAGAATTAATTATTAGAGAAATGTTAAAGACCTACCAATGAAGGAATTTTTACACTCTACTGTATTGTTGGAAAATTTGTCAAAACCAAATATAATACAATTATGAACACTCTCAAAAAAAAAAATGAGGTAAATGATAATTTTCACTAAAAAATAAGTTTGAAACATAAAATAAATTAGCGATGAATAAATTAAAATCTAATTCTAACATAATTTTTAACGGTACAATTTCAACTAAATTTGTTTAAATTTTATAAAAATAAATTTGAAAATGCAAAAAAAAAAGAAAGTATTTTATATGTTTTTCTATGAACTGTGAAGAGAGAAAGGTAAATTTGTCATTGTTGTTAATCCTGCAAAAGCCTTATTGAAATTATTATTGTTGCTTAGCCCTGTTTACTTAGGTTTTATTGTTGTTGTTAAGACTAAATTTTTTCTCTTAAATGACTAAATGCTGTTATGAATGTAAAAAGTAAGAAGAAAATTATAAATTTTAAAAGATTTCTCAGCATCAGCTATAAGTTAATTGCATATTTGCTAGGCCACTTTCTTCATCTTTGCTCCAACAATGCTTTAACAAATAATTTTGACAAACAAAATTATTCGTTAAACTTTTTTGGAAATGGACAAAAAATTTTGTAGCTTCTTTTTTTTCTAATGTAACTTTCTTATTTGATCAAAAATTATAAAATCTTAAGAAGACGTAACTTTCTTTTCCATTCCCTTTTGTTAACAATAAGTTAATAATAATCTGTATATTTAATATAATTGAATTAACAGTGAATAACTTATTCTGATATTTATTTACAATATTTCATAATTGGAAATCATTTTGAATTTCATCTTTTCGTTTATTTTTACTCAAGATTATATCTAAATTAATGAAAATTATTTCCTTATTCCTGCGAAAATTGAAATTTTTGTAATTGCTATTCAAAATAGATTGAATGAATGAATGAATGAATGAATGAATGAATAAATGAATGAATGAATGAATGAATGAATGATTGAATGAATGAATGAATGAATGAATGAATGAATGAATGAATGAATGAATGAATGAATGGATGAATGAATGAATGAATGAATGAATGAATGAATGAATGAATGAATGAATGAATGAATGAATGAATGAATGGAATGAATGAATGGAATGAATGAATGGAATGAATGAAAGAACAAATTGACCTTTGCAATGTGTAAATTGACCTCTAACCATAGTTACCATTCTTTCCTAGTACACTGATCTCCCACTCATCACAGTACGTGTGCGCTACTACATGCGTGTACTTTCGTGTACGTGCGCATACGTCTGCTACATGTGCGCCTATGTCTGTGTACACGTTTCTCTGTAGCTGAACATGTATATATAACTGTGTTTGTTCGTCTCGATGTATCCGTATCTCTGTGTGTATTTATATATGTATGTGTGTATGTATGTATGTATGTGTGTGTACGTATGTATGTGTGTGTGAAGTGGCACTTATTGTTGATGGTGCAGAGGTATGTGGAGAGAGAAAATGAGCGCATTGATTGGAATCATTTAAGCCTTTTTTCAGGATGGGAAAAGAATATATAGCTGTTTTGCTGTGGTATGTAAATAATGACGGACGTGCGTGAAGATGTAAATTTATCAGACAATCGTCCAAAATCAATGTGCTCTTAGTTACTTAAAACATTCAAACTGTTTTATTTGGAATCATTCCAACGCATTAAATTGTGTAGTTTTGTGAAATCACATCAATTTGCTAATATTTTACGTATCCGACTGTTACACTTATCTTTCACGTCATTACATTTCAATTCTGTGTGTATCCGTTCCCATTTTTTTCTTTAATCTCTAAAATTTACCGAAAATTGTTTAAAAAATTTGCTTTCTCATTTCACATACCATTCAATCAATTTTAGATATTTGGGTTGAATTTTTATATTGTAAAAGTAATTTAATTACTCTGTCATTACTTCTAACTTTATCTACCTGTAGTGTAAGGTTACCTGTCGTATACTTTATGCGTATGTGAAATTTCAACAAAATGTGTTCTGTTTGCAATTATTATTGATATAAATTTACACCAGTGATAGAAATAATAAGTGAAATGCGACAGTCATTGTCTCCTGTCTCTGATGTGAAATGAATTATTTGAATGTATTAAATGATATGTAGGGTTAAGTGATAAGACCAGTTTTGTTATCAACCTTTTTTGTTGGAATAAATTTCATGAAAAGTAGACACAATGGCAATGAATGGAAGAATGAAGGATGAAGTGGGGGCATTTTTCCTTACATACATTAAGAAAAATGACATAAATTTTTGCCATTTATGTTTGTTTGTGGTACGATATGACCAGATGGAATCAATTTTTGATTAATTCGTTATTCTTATAGCTGTTAATTACAGTCACACTATTATAACGAAAGTTTGATACAGGTAATTGATACAAGCATGTTATCATTTAGGGCTGATACAAGCATGTTATCAGCACAGGTGTGCCATCAGTTAGGTCAACGTAGGCCAGTTATCGTATCGCTTAGCTCAATGGAGGCATAGTAATGATAATTAGGTCATTAGCATAGGTATGGTATTACACCACTTAGGTCAATAGAGGCACAGTATTTTCTAGATATTAGTTAGGTTAATATAGGCATGTTATCACTTAGGCTTATATATTATGATACTATCATTGTTAGTGTAAATTGTTGAAGTATTGGAGTTCAACTTTTGGATAATTTTATCTATTTTACCATTGTCATAATACGCAAATATTAAATTAGGATCTCTCTCTCTAAATTAGGATGTAATGAAAGTTTTGCATTAGTTTAGTTGAAAATGAAATTTATGAAATTGTTAAAGTGCGAAATATTTTAGGATAGTTAAAATTCCAGTCACAGTTCATATGGTTTCCTTTTTTTCGGTTTCCTTTTTTTTTCTCCTCCTTAAAATATCGATGACTAACAGAAAACTGGAATTTTCTTTTCTCCGAAATTTCGATACTTCTTCTCTTTGTCTGCCTTCTCTGCAGTTATCTTTTTCTCTTCATCTTCTAACTTCACGCCATTTATCGATTATTACCCCTAATTTAAATGGTAACCACCTCGATGGACTAGAAAAGAAGATAGGAATGACATGTCGGCCTGTGTATGTGTGTGTGTGTGTGTCTGTGTCTGTGTGCGTATGTGTATGTGGGGGAAGGGTGGTTGTTGAAATGGGTGTTTGTATTAGAAGTGTTAGTCGGCATATGAAGATCAATTTTTGCTGCCAGTCAGCGGTCTCAATCCCGTTCATCTTGCTAATCTTCCTTCTATCTTTTATTCATTTTATTGACTATAACCATGTAACAAATTGCTTGTTATAACAATGCTTGTTGAATTCATTCTGACTTATTCGTTCCATTTCATTCGATAAGAGAATGTTTAATGATTATGATTGTAAGATTTTTTTCTAGGAATTCTTGTGGATATCCTCAGAAGAGCAGTAAGTCGTTGGCATCGAACAGTTGCATGTTTTTACACCCCAACAATAACTTTAGCATTTGTGATTTTATGGTTGACAACCCTCAGGAAGGTAAATGTTTTTCAGTGTTTTTGACTAATTTTTTTTCAAAGTTTTTTCTAAAATTTTTCAACGAACAATGAATAAGGATAAAAAAGAATATCAGAAATATTCTGTTAATTCTTTTTTGATTTTTGATAGTTTTATTTTTTTCTTAAAAGTTTGGTTTATTCTGGTGGTTTGGAAAAGTATTATCCAATTTATGAATGTGACTGAAATGAGCTTGCTTTTTTCAGGGAGGTTGTCACGAAAACGAAAGAAACTGAAGGAAACTTTTGAAGAGTCGTGTGGCGAAGAATCGCATTGCTTGTTTGCCCTTAATCACGTATGCCATTTGGAGGATACGCAGTGCACAAGCAGTGGCCTAGTCGCTTCCGCGTTAAGATTTCCTCCTAACGTTAACTCCAATACTGGTATGTACACAGATTTTATGATATATTTGAGGAAAATGCATTTAATATAGATGGAAAATTCCTAACGAAGTTAATTTTGTGCTCCAAAGGTGCAAACTATGGCAAGATTACGATTTGGTCCATAAAAGCTTTTGGAAAGGAATCGTTTATCCTAAGTTTACTAGGTTTGTATATCCCTTGATCACATGTCTTGACCACTTAAGTGCTGAAATCGTTCAAATATTCCGTTCAGTATTTTGATTGTGATGCGGATCGATCCATCACTCCTATAAAGTTCTTTCTCTGCATTAAGAATCATGAGTGTAGGAAGATAACAGTATAGACTTTGGGTAGATCGAAATTTGCATAAACTGTGTAACTCAAAATTTGCATAAACTTACTAAAAAAACTTCTACAAATCATTAGATATATGAAGACTGGATAACGTAGGAAGTAAATCCACTTGACTGTCTGGTGTAATCGCGAACGGTTTTATTTTCGTGTTGCTCATAGTTGCAAAATTACGCGAGAGCACCAATTCTACCTTCAAATTTCACTTATTGAAATTGATGCGGTGTCGTTCATTGTCGTTGATTGTGGATACTCAGCTGAAATTGCCTTGCAAAAGTTTCAGAAGTGGTAACTGTTACAGTGAACTCTGATTATGAACTGGGAAATAACGTAGAAATTTTAAAATAATTTCATTTGTTGCATGGTTTTTCAGTTTTTTTTCTTTGGTTTGTAAATGAACTTAGAAACTTTTGTGGTTATAGTATATTAATGCTCAATTTTGTAAAACTTTTAATTGATATAGAAGCATGACTTGGCAGAACAGTAGAGAAAGAATTTGAGAATTTTTTAGAACACTCCAAATTTAAGTAATCTTTTGCAGGTTTTCTGCGGAGTTTATTCATCATAAATTTGAACAGAAATGGCGATCAATATCAACCGCAATGTGCTCGATCCCTTTTATCGTTACAAAATGCCCCGTCTACAAGCCAAGGTTATTTGATATTGGAAGTAAAATAGGGGATATAACATACATGCTATTGTGTGGTTTTGGTTTTCTTTAATTATTTCGATATTTTACAGGTCGAAGGCAAAGGCAACGGAATCAAAACAGTCATTGCAAACATGACCGAAATTGCCAAAGCTCTTGAGCGTCCACCGACTTGTGAGTGTTTTATTTCTTCAAGTTTTTATATTTTATCATGTTCTGGGCTCACTTCTTAGTTCAATGTTCTGTTCATTATTAGAGTAACTGAAAATGATTCTCAGATTGTAAGTTGCAGTATGCTGAGATGTATTTGTATACCATTCATTTTGAAACAGTGTTGCTGTAATTTTAACTATAAATGAAGGGATATAATTAAATCATTACATATGTCGTACTATCGGTTTCTTATAGATCCAACCAAATATTTTGGGTGTGAATTGGGCGCACAGACCAATTTTGACATGAAAAATGAGCGTTTTATTGTGAACGGTGAACATGACGCGGCTAAACTGCAGGATATTCTGGATGGTTTCATCAGAAAGTTTGTTTTGTGTGCAGCATGTGAAAATCCTGAAACCACTTTGGTAAATTATTTGCTATTGCTCTACTGTCTTTTATCTTTCTTGGTTCTTTTTTTAGGAGGCTTTAGTTTCAGCTACAGTTTAGAAATTTGTTTTCCAGGTTGTTAAGAAAGGCCAGATCCATAGTAAATGCAAAGCTTGTGGAAATACTTCAATTATCGATCCTAAACATAAGCTGTCGACGTTTATCATGAAGAATCCGCCAAAAGTGGATGAGAAGGAAAAGAAAGAAGGTGGTAACAACGGTTCCACAGATAATTCTGTAATAGACGGAGAAATGCCGAGTGATAAAGATTTGGTAAGTAAATTTACTTTGCAACTGTGTACTTTAAAAATTTCAGTTGTTGCTTTCAGTAGTTTTTCAAAGGAATGCTTATAGAATGGAAGTGTATCGGATGATGTTGATGACGATTGGGCAGAGCCAATAGACGATCCGGCTGGAGGAGTTTCTGCACAAATTGGCAAACTGATAATTAGCAGAGATCTTGACAAACCAATTGAAGAGCGGCTTGATATGCTGCATCAGTATTTTCTGAAAGCTAAAGCCGATGGCACATTTCAGGTAACCGGATATCATAATTTTATTTGTAAAGATTCAGGAACTTTTTTTGACGACTCACACTGCGTAATACAAATACTCTTTCTGAGGTCTTATACTTGGTCGAATTTTTTTGGTTTCAAAAATTGATTAACCAACTGGAAAGTTGGTTCTTCCATTAATTCATTCTGATTAACTTTCGAAATAATTTTGCATTGTAGATAAAGATTTATAATGAAAAATGTGTATTGCAGAATAGTAAGAAATTACTAAATGAGGCAGAAAGATTGGAGCTAAAATCAAAGGCTACCCTTTTATTGGCTGATGTTTTATTTGATACGAACGTCATCAGTCAGATTATGGAATATCGGAACATCCTTCTGCGTTTCACTGTTAATGATCACAAGGTTTGGCATCACATTTTGGAATATTTAGTGTTAAATTTTACGTCTACTACTCTTTGAAAGATTTTTTTTTTTTTGTTCTTTTGATTTGAAATTCCTAAACCGGTTTGATTTGGTTTGTAATCGCTAAGTTGTCGTTCAATTTCAGGCGCAGCGTCATCTTCTTGGTGGTATAGAACAACTCATTTCCAAACATCTCGACACCTTGTTTCCAAAATCAGCCCATATCATTAAAGCGCTTTATGACAACGATGTGGTGGAAGAGGAGGTTCTTCTGGCTTGGGGAGAAAAGGTATGCAAACGGAGCCGTGTTTATAAGATTCTAAAATCTCGGTTTTTTTTAATTCAAGGTAATGGAAATAAGGTTGTACGAAGTTATCCTTTTTAGCCTAGCAAGAAGTATGTTAAGAAGAAATTGTGTGCAGAAATAATTGCTAAGGCTCAGCCTGTTTTGGATTGGTTGAAGAATGCAGAAGAAGATGAAAGCGACGATGAGAATGACGAAGATGGAGCTATTGAAGTATGAATTAACGTTTGTATTCTTTTGTTTGGAAAAATCTTTAATTAGTTGCTTTTAGACGGGTAGCGTGGGGACAGTTTGTGGAATAATATGTTCTCTAGCTACTATTTTCATGGTTTCCTTACAAATCACTGTATATCGTGTATCACTTGTCATTTAATGGGTTGTGTGTCTTCATCGCGTTTGCTCATAGCTATGACCGATTTTCGTGTCTTTGGTTATGGGCTACTGCTTATGTGTCACCTCGATATGTCGAAGGATATTTTGACATACATGAATAATTTGATACTGATTGCTAGTCGAAGAAACATAGGATTAAGGAAGAAAATATCAGTTGGCATTTAGATGAACATTGTAACCTGTAGTTCATTGTAAATCGTTTAATTCGAAAGTTGGGAATAATATAAAATTTGACATGAGTTTCTCTGCAGTTTAAATTTGGATTCCAAATTTCGTTGTTTTCAGTTTGATGATCGCGCCCGAAAAGTGGGGACAGTTGAAATGGATGCAGCAAAGAAGATAAATGGCACTGCTCAGATTGAGAAGATTAAGACTGAGGAAGATGGTGAAGTTGATATTGACGATATCTAAGTGGATTAACTAATCATGAAAAGTGTTTAATGCTTTTAAAATTTTCTTGATGTTTTTCTGTGTATTGCAATTTCCTGAACATACGCAGAGTCTTGTTTGAGTAGTGAGATAGATTTTATTATTTTATATCATCCTTAACTTTTTAATCTTTTTTCTACTTGTTTTTTTCTCCATTTAATACTGCAATTCCTTTTTCTTACTATTCCATACAATTATCACTGGTTTACATCTTGTTCATTATTACTGAATTGTATGATTCTATGTCCTTTTTTTGTTCAAACTTTTTATAAGGATGTGACGAAAGAATTAAGCTGTTCAATGAATTTTGAAGTGATGAAATTGTTTCCGCGTTGATAGCAGAATAATCAGATTTTCAAAATTTGTTCGTAAGTATACTGACTTCTCTACACTTTCTGGATTCAAGCAATGAGAAATAACTGCTGTGACTTTTTCAAAGTAGTCACTCTTTGTTGCTCGAGTCATATGTTCAGATTCCATATGGTATGACATCAAAAAAAAAAAGGAGAAAAGATGTTTCTTGACCGTATGCTATCTGTATGAATTGAACGGGAAAAAAGACAACTAAAGATTTGGGTGGTTGGTTGCTGGAATTTCGTACAAACCTTATTTAGGTTGTTAATTCAATGCTCTTCACAATTCTCTTGAAATTCTAATTTGGTAGGCTGACAAGTGGGCTTTTCTAATTTAATAATCAAAGATGGGTGGAAATGTTGGTTGGGGTGCTGTGCTTGTTAAACTGTTTTCGGAGCAAATTGAGTGAGATTACAGGTTCGTTAGTTGGTCTAGTTAGAGCCGGGGAACTTAGAGGACTAAGGTACACTGGGACATCATCCACTGGAAATGAAATAACTGAATGAGGCTGATGACATCGGTCATCCTTCAGAACGGACATTGTTGAGGCAAATTTATTTACAAGTTAAATTCAAGTAAGTTGAAACATTTGTAGAATTTGCAAGTGAAACTACCGTATAAAGCCTAATGGCGCAGTAATTTAAGGCACAAAATCAAAGTATTGGCGAAGTACTGTGTATTCTTCCGAGCAGTTCGTTTTTATTGCTTCCCGTACCTCTTTTGACATGAACAAAAGTTTCATAGAACAAATAACCGGGTCAAGCTCAGTATCGTCCTGAAAAAAATCCATAGAGATTAAGAAATTTTGTCGGTTTAAAGTACTTTTATAAAAAAGCATAACCTTAGTTTTTAAGGATTCATAAGAATCTAAGAATTGTAATCAAGTGATGAAAAGGAGATAAATGAGCTGTAGCAGAAGTGAATAATTACTTTATATTTTAATTTTTCAAAGAACGAATTAAAGGCATAAGTTATTAATTACTTCCATGTAATTATAAGTATTTGCTCAAAACGGTTATGACTTTATAAAGGCGAAAAAGTAATGCCGTTTGATGACTAACTAAGTATGAACGCCAGTTTCCTTCAACGGTCAATAGCTTTTAAATGAAACTTGAACTTGATAGACAACCTTCATATCTTATACTAGTAAAATAACAACTGATAGACATCTTAAGTGAAAAATATACAAATAAATACCTCTTGAGGATCACTTCCATCACAGCAATCCTCATCGTTCACCTTTTTTTCTCCATTATAAAACGTCGGAGAATGATTTCCATAATCCCTTCGCTCATCAATAACTAAATTATCTACAGGAATGGATAGATCACCATTAGTCACATTTTGAGCGGATACATTACTGGTTGAAGTTGAAGGAATCTGAAATATGTGTGAAGAAATAATGAGCCGAAAATAAACTAATATTGATTATAAAAACTTCAATTTCTTAATAAAAAGCAGGATCTGATAGCAAGTTACTTGATGAGTCATTCGTAAGTATAGGACCAGTATTATTTATTGGATTATGAGGATTCTCTCAAAGGAGACGTGATGATGCTTGTTTAGGGGACAGACAGATGCATCAATGGAATTACAAATCATTTAATACTTCATTTCTTTAAATTAATTGTCTATTTAGCCCAAACTTCAACTGCTTCTGATTTCAATCTAAAGTGAAGTAAAGACAAAGGAGAAAAGAAAATCAACAGACCGAAGGTATAACAATAGCATCGATTTCCGCAGGATTAGCATTCATTTCTACAGCTCTTGTATGAAATGACTTTTTTTGTCCATGCCAAGGTCTCTAAAAATTAAAACTGCATACTTATGTAGTTTAGTACCAAATAGTAGATACTAATCACTATATGCTAAGTTATTTGGAGCAATTGCAATTATATTAAATGATAATTTTAACTATCCTAAGTCTTAGGCACTTCAAATTAAAGAAAAATGAAATTTCGAATATGCATACTTTTACTAAAACAAAGGTAATGTCCCAACTCGAAGTTAATTTTCCAGTCCTAATGTGTCTTATATCAACCTCGATTATATGACCACGTATGTCATCGATATGTGCTCCAAACCAATGTTTTTTATCGAGGACTTTACCAAAAAATGGTAATGACGGAGGTTGTCGACTATTGTAATTTTCTGATATCTTTAATTCTAATGTAACCTGGAAATAAATAAGATTATTTCGAAAATAATTATAGTAAAATTCTTATCTATCAAACATTTTCAAAAAAAAAGTATTTCTTTAATTTACCACTTCTTTAACAAGATGATTGGATCAAAAAATGTAGGCTTAAAACACAAGTCTATTTTCTTTTCTCTGTTATACTTTTTTGAAATAAAATTTCTAATAATTTAATTGACAGTTTACCACGGCAGTGTTATTTTCTTCACGTGCAGGATAGCAACTATCCAATTTATACCAGTTGTTTATATAAAAGGGTTTCCTTTTTGAATGTGATCGTTGTTTCTTCCTGAAATAAAACATAAAATCTAAAATATAAACTGAAACAACAAAAATATATAACGAACAGATTGCAACGCTAGAATTAGCCATATTAATAATAAGCTTTGCTATTTTTTCTATTTTAGAAAAAATATAATATTTTTAGTTGTGCCTGTTTTATTGACCACCACTGCGAAAAAAAACACTTTACAGTTTATCAAATGCATATATTAATAAATAAAAAATTTTGAAACACTTACAGTAAGATTTTAAAAACAAACTATCTAATGCTGAAATAACTAGAACTGAGTGCAAGTATCCAAGAGAATTTTGAATTATAAAATGTTTGCTAACAACTTTTGTCTCGAAAAGGTTTAAAATTGGAAATTTACCTAATCCAAAATTGAATCCAATCACCAATGTGTAAACCACTTTTGCAATAGCACATAATTTCAGTCAATGAAGGTGTCCATATGAAATAACCTGATTGGCATTTACCAGTAACAATACCAACATACGAAATATCTTCAGCATTTTTTGCATTTGTGTGTAGATTTGGTTTTGCCACAACTGCTCGGTTCTTCATCTTTAACAAAGGATAAATTGTATAATTCGATACAGCAGTATTTAAATTTATAAAGTATAATTCAAAAGGAAATATCGAAGCAGGAAGAAATATTCTCTCAAGCTTTGAAGATACTATTTTTCCGTGTAGTGAAAGAAGTCTACGGCACTAGAGCTAACCTATTGGACCTACAAGTGGATGAAACTTTGGCTATTGTATCATAAACTTATTTCGGTGCAAATATTAAAAAAAAATACTAATATGAATTTCTAGCAGAAAGAAATTCTTTGTTACAAAATAATATTAACCGGCAAAGTGAGAAAGTCAGTTATCCTCCAATATGGATCATCATTTGAAGCGGTTGTTTGCACCGCTGTACACCAGACAGTATATTTTGGTGAAGCATCCAATGTAATATTCAACAGTTTGTTCGTATCGTCTACTACTGCTCCAAGAACAACGGAAAACATTATTCGATGGCCCTTCGCTGAGATTTGATCAGTTAGTATAACTTCCGTCTCAACCTTAAAATTTAAAATTTAGAGAAGAAATTTCCTAACTAAAAGTTTACAATTTAAAAACACAACATTCCTACTCTTTTCTTCATGTTATATTATATCAGAAATATCTCAGTGTTCAATACATCTTTTTTTCGTTCATTAAAAGGCCAGGCATGAATAACGGAAGGAGAAGAATCCGAATATTAAGTCATTAACAAAAAGATTGCTTCATCGGTTGATTAGAATTTTGAAGAAATAGTTCCATTATAGAACAGATAAACAAGAAAGAATACCGTACTTCTAATTGACCGTTAGATATATAAGACGTGCATAATTTCTGGGATTTCACGGCACTTAATACTGTCCAAAATTGATTACTTTCACTTATTTCAAAACTGAACCAATCGCCAAGTGCTGGAACTGCTTCGAATCTGCAATTCTCACACAAAACTAAAAATATGAAATTTCAGTATTCCAATATTATTTATGCAGATAACATTATTGTAAGTTTAGCAATACAATAATATGCTGTTGATGCTTACACAAGTAAAAAACTAACATTTTCAAATTAACATGTAACATTCGACCATTTCCATGATTTGTATCTTGGATATAAACTAATGATAATGATTTCTGAATATCAACGAAGCAAACGATACCATTTCTCTGACTTCTATTTATACAATCCTGTATGCAAAATTAAAACAGAAATTAATATTACTTGTAGATTCCATAATTTCCAAAATTATAAGTGATCAGCAGGTCATCAAAATCAAAGTTAGGAAACTGTTCATGAGAAAAAAAATACGTACTAAGACCTGACACACATTCCATGTAGTAATCGGTTCTTCAAAACTCTTTTTTAGACGTTTTAACATTACTTCATATGTTTGTCCAACTCCAAAATTTTGTACTGCTTTTTCTAATATATGATCTCGATCAATAACTGGTCCTATCCAATCCACAGTTAAATTATTTAATGGCCAGTGAGAAACGAATGTGGTTGATACAAGCTATAGAGAAAAAAAAAGATAATACTCTTATAACAAATTAAAAAACTTAGAAATACCTAAGTTTTTCGAAAAAATATTTAATCACAGAAGAGAGGAAAAATCCAGTCCTACTATTATGCAAATTGTAATTAAAGGAATGCTTCAAAACATTTAAAGTTTTTAACAAGATGAATTTGTTTAGCGAACCATTAGATTATTGAAGAGCGGTACACATCTTAAGATGGGATCTGCCATCGTCCACTTGATAATATAAAATTTGATATTCATATTCATATGGGCATGATTTTTAAGATGCGGACTAGAATAAACTTTGCCATAAAAGGACTAAAAAATTGTGCAAACTAATAAATCAATTAAAGTTATTCCTGTAGAACCTTTTGAAAGAAATCAGACGGTATCAGAGTAAGACCAGAAATACTGGAAGTTTCAAAAATGAACAGGTGAAGATTAAAAGACTCTAATATCAGCAATCCTACTTCTAAGAGATGATATTTCAACTTAAGCTCATCTTTTCTGAGAGGTGAAAAACAAAACAATGAACTTACTCGGCCATGAATTTAATCCATCCTCCAATCACCAAATTTTCATGATTTTCACATATTCCCTCTCCACGGGATGGTGTCCAAACAAATGCAAATTTTATAGCTTTACTAACCACTACACCTACTAGAGGACCTATCAGCTGCAAAAAATCATTCGTTATTTTATTGTGTGAAGGAAATTCAAGATTTTGTTTTCGCATTACTATACCTTAAAAAAATTTGCATGAAATAAGGTTATGAATATGCTATCGCATAGATATGCCAAAGAATTACAGATCTATTTTTGGGACCTTCATGAGAACTTAAGCAAAACATAAGATATTTTATAAAATAATGAAGGGAAAGGATAAGAAGATATGATATATTAACATATAAATTCACTTCTCAAAGCCATTCCTTAATGACAGACACAAATACGAATGAGGCAAATAAGAGTTGCTTCTAGAGAAGTCTGACGTTCTCAGGAATAACCGATTTAAAAAATAAATCAACTACAGAGATCGCTCACAATTCCTATATAATAAACAATTTCCAGACTTTTCAAACACACCAAATATTGTTACCTCTCTATCATTTGCCGAATATTTACTGACTGGAACAAGTTCAGGGATTTGATTGGATGGAACAAACCAGTATGTACCACTTTCCTGTTCATTCCATTGTCGATCCCGAGGAATCCTAAAAGATAACATCAATGAAACGAATAAATATCCGAAAATATATTTCCTTTCCTAGCAATTCCGTTTTATCCCACTCACTTTGTAAATGTAAGAATAGTAAAACAGCTATCAGCTAAATATTCCGTTTTATAGATCTTGCGAATTTCATACGATGAAATAAATAAACGAAAGGATTATGGAAAAGCTTCCGAATAAGAATGCACTGAAGTAACGAATAAAAACAGTTTAGAAATTTAGTTTTAGCAATGCTCTCCAATAAAACCTCTCCACTCAGTCCATTCTAAATTATAGAAAATAAGTGAGAAGTAAAAATACAAAGAATGGAAAAGACCTTTCTACATAAACGCTATAGATTCGATTAATAATAATGCCACTGAATGGTGCAAATACAGCCACACGGTCAAAATGCTTCGATTGGATAATGATACCGTGACCAATCTTCTCATTATTCTGCCTGAATATCACTTCAGTTCTGACCTAAATGAAAAAGGTAACCTTCAAAATATAAATATTATGAAATTTCGATGAAAACAAAAATACTTGAACAACAAACCACAAAAGTAATATTTGTAACTGCTGATCGAACAATCATTTTCGATAAGAAATAAAAGTAAAGGTCTCAAGAATATAATACTAAAAATGGTATCGTATAAATGTTCACATTTTGTAATATCCAAATTTTACAGTATTACCCAAGTTTTTTAAATGACAATTATCCACATTCAATACTACCTAAAACTGATACATTACGAAGTTATCATTTAAAAAATGAAGCAGGAATAGAGAACTTAAGCTTAGTGATAAAACTATAAGCAACAAAAATGATAACTGACATATGTTGCATCTGATTATAGAGTATCATAATGACGAATTTGAAATGAATACGAACGATTGAATTCCTTGAATGAATGGACTTGAAAACGGAAGTTAAAAGTATTATTGTCATCATACTAAACGATCAGATGACAATGTAATTTAAAGTAAAAATTACCTGTGTTACACCAATCCTAAGAACTCGAGTTTGTAGGATAGGATTGATTCTTTGAACTTCATCGTTTGTTAGTGACACCAATAACCAATCACCAAGATTAAAATGTCTTGACCGATAAGCAAAATTTATTTCTTTCTCACGTTTTATAACTTCAATCCATACTCGAGCTAAACGATCGTCACAATATGTCACAATTCCTTCCATCAAGTTTTGTCGCTCCTCCATACTTCTTGATGTTGATGCCATATCAAATCTTAAAATGTATTTGCTTCATTCTAATCACATTCCTAATATTCTAACTCGAATCGATTAAATTTAAACATATCTGGATAATAGATGTCAATACTTCCTTTAATTGAACTATTTGTGCTTACGCTTAAGATAATATAATAAACTCAATGATAATATAGTCAGCTTAATGATAACAAAATATAATCAATCTAATGACAATGTAATCAATTTGATGATAACAAATATGATACTGTAAAAAGTTTCATAGTAGTACACACCAATGATTGGTGATAAAAAAAACTTTTTTAATCTATAACGTCTTTTTTCTCTCATTTAACATGGAATAAAATCATGAATTCAATTTTCTTGAATATTCTTGAATAATTTCTACTACTATTATTATCATTATTAATAATAAAAATAATAATAATAACAATAATAAATAATAAAATAGTAATAATAATAATAATAATAATAATAATAACAGTAATAATAATAATATAATAATAACAATAATATTGATCCATTAAGACAAAAGCGCCACGCAGAACAGTGCTCAATTACCTAATCTCTCCCACTTATAAGTAAAAGTAAGAAAACCTTGCCTATTTATCTGTCGCACGGATCCATTCAATTGTCTCTTCCTGCTCATGCCCGCCAGTCTCGTCTTTCACTCAATGTTTACGTACATACATACACATATAGACATGCACACACACACACATACATACGGATACAGACAGGCATACACACATACATACACATATAGACATGCATACACATACAGACAGGCATACACACATACAATACATTTGCATGAATTTAAAATTGTTTGATTTTATTGTGCTATTGTCATATGCTCTTTAAATTTGTTTCTATGATTGGACATTTAATGATTAGTTCTATTTTTATGTTTTCTTTTTTCAAAACAATAACAAAAAGTAACTATTTGTACGTTATTTAAAATATGAAAACGAATTTAAAATTAGGAGAGAAGCGCATTTGTCACAATTTATTAGACATGAAAAAGCGAGAAGCGCAGACGTCACAATTCATTACACATGAACGATAAGGTTTTTTTCTTTTTTTTTCATCATTTTAGTAAAAAAAAAAGAAAGCATTTAAACATAATAGCACAATGTAAGAGGAAAAAAGATATATTGAAATGAATGAAACGATAGAAGATAAGAAGATTTGAATAAAAGTAAAGTAAAAGAAAGTTAATTAGGTATGAAATATTGTTTACCAACATTTTTGGTCTTAAATGAATTCAAAATTTGAAAAAAATTAATTAACATCAAAAATCTAAGCATAAAATGTATATTTTTTTTCACAACTGGGGCAATTATTTGTCTAAATAATTGAATAATTTAGTCTCGTCTAAAAAATTTGTTGATAAATTTTTCACAACTTTTCACCTTTCACCGTTGCAACACATTTCATGAATTGCAAACGAAAATGAAATTATTCTACCCACCTAGTGATTAATTAAATTAAGAATTAAGTCTTTTTCAATTAATTTTATACAAAAATTAAGATGGTTTATTCCGTCCATGCATTCATTAATTAAATAAAAGATTATAAGTAACGTGCACATCAGAGATGGCATAAAGGTTAATTAATTTTTATTATATATTAAATCAAAGTCTTTTAATTATGAGAAAAAAATAGAACCAAACAAACAATATTAATTGGAAAAATTTATTTAAGACAATTAGTTCAAGAATGAACTGATATGAATATGAATATTTCCAACTGATTTTGTATACTAATTTTTCAGACTAAATGAAAAAAAAAAGGTAAAAATATGATTTTGTATTGCTAATAATTCGTCATCTGTCACCAAACAAATTATAATTCTAATGTATGCGAAAGTAAATTTAACTGGTAAATCAAATCATTTTAATGTATTATTGACATATGGTAATATTTTAATTTTAATGAATGAATGGATCAAAGATACATTTGCTTTTCGAATGGTTTAAAATCAATCAATGCGTCAAATGTTTGATGTTTTCAATGATAAAATTCAAATATTAACGAAAATATTTCTCTTTCATTCAGTTCCTACTATTATTATTATTTCTTTTCTTTGTACCTCGTCATATCTCTAATTTTCATATTCTGATCTTTGATTATCAAAAAAAAAAAAGGAAAAAATGCAAAATATGATTTTGTATTGCTTTTGTATTGCTTATAATTCGTCATCTATCTGTCACCAAATAAATCGTATGTGAAGGAAAAATTCAACTAATGAATCATTTCAATTGTGATAAAATTGATATACTGTGAAAAAGAAAAAAAAGCACTTTTTTTTCATTGAATGAATGGATTAAAATTTTTAGTCAGCCAATTTCTGAAATGTTTGATGATTTTGATGGTGAAATTAAAATTAGAGAAAAAAAAACATTTTCTTTTTCAAATGCTAAATATTCTTTATCTTAATACAACATATCCCTAATTTACATATTTTAAGTTTTGCTCTCTCTTTCATTTGTGTATTTGTTCAAAGATTTTCGAGAAAGAAGAAAAGAAACAGAAAGGAAGGAAAGAGACAGAAAGAGGGAGGGAGGGAGGGAGAGAGAGAGAGAGAGGAGAATGACAGGTGTGATATAAAAGGATGAGGTGGGGTCTCAGTTCTGTTGTGGTGGACAAAAGGAGAAGTGTGTGGGGGGGTGACAGATGAGTGTTGAGTGAAGGTGAGAGGTGGAATTATCGACTTGCAAGGAGAGTTTCTATCAATGAAACATTGATCTTAACAATGTCCTTTTTCTATTTCATCGCATTTACTTGTAATTTTATGGTTGATTTAGTTGACATTTCAATATTTCATCTCTTTTAACAGTTGCACTCTCTTCTCTTTATCCTTTAGCATGTGTGTTTGTTTATATTTTATACTGCATCATTTTTATAAATGATCGTATTGCATCATTTAAATTATACATTTCCTTAAATTGTCAATTAAATTATACATTTCCTCTTGAGATTTCTTTCCTTCATTTTGTTTTTAAACTTTTTGATACTTTTCAAATTCAAACCAACTAGAAATTGGCTTATTATATTCATTTAAATTATCCATTTTGTTAGTCTTACATTTTTTTTATTAAATATATATATATTTCTAATATGTCACACAATTTTTAATATGTAATATTTGCTGTGCATTTATGTTAATATATAATAAAGATGAAATATTATTATTTCAATATTTTAAAATTAATGGATTAGCATGAGAAAGGGATTTTGTTTATTATTTTTACAAATAAGTATACTCTTCTGCATATAAATTTCTTTGTGATTATCAATATGATATTTTGGCATATGCCCAAACGCTGATTTTACCTAGATCTGATAAATGATATGATATGATATGAAAAAGTTAAAACGAGATTCTACTACATTCTCCTCTTCTCTTTCTCTTCTGGTAAAACGCTTGATTTTGAAAAATTAAATCAAACATTTTAATATTAGTATTAAAAACATGTGATTTCTTTGATTTTACATCTTTCAGGTTTGTTGTTGTATTATGATACGTGCTTCGAAAGCGTAGCACACGTAATAATTCATGTTAACGTTAGAAACATCATAAGTGGTGACATTTTCTCAGTTTATTTCTCTAATTTATATTCAGTGTCGAATATGGGAGAGAAAAGTATTTCTCAAATTAAAATAACCTTTAACCTCACGGTATTGACGACGTACAACCGTCTGTTCGCTTTTTTTTTTTTTTTTGTATTTTCATCATACGTTCCATATTCCTTAAGAATCATAAAAAAAGAGGAAAAAACGTGATATTTGATAGATGAATTTTCTGTTGTACTTCAGGGATTTCTGTTCTTCACATTCCTGTAATCCGGAATATTTCAAAATAAAGATTATGTTGTTCCTCTATTTTTGTGGTTATTTTGTCAGTTCAATCGATACTGCAAACCGGATAAGTGAAAAGGGTGAATTACCTTTTTGATCTCCAATGAAAATTATTGTTAGAAATCTCTAAAATATGATGTAACAATTTGATTTCCTATTTTTGTTAGTTACAGCATTTTCATTTCCATTTCCACTTCCATTTTTTTTTTTTATGAATTGAGACAAAATTTTCCAATTTCTTCTTTCACACCTATTATGCACGTTAAGATATGTGTTTCCTCTGAAGAAAAAATAAAATGGAATTGTCATACACTGCCATACACGTTTACTACACAAACTGAAATTCACCATCACATTACTTTTTTTTTTTTTTTTGAAAATTCCAAGTGTGACTAAATTTTAAAAAAAAAAATTTTCCGCCGGCTTCCAATTATTTCTGCACTTCTTAAAACAAAACCACAATTTGTTAGTACCAAATTTTTCCTTTTTTTACAATATACATTTTACATTGCTATTCTTGCTTTCATCTTCGTTTTTCTTTTTCTTTTTTATTTCTATTTCTAAAATTTTGTAGTAAAATATTTTGCATTGTTATATTCAGATCTTCATTAAAATCTGAAATTAAATATGGTTACTTTATTGCTTCGAGAAAATTTAATTTAATCAACTAACAAGCAGGTCTATTAATAAAAAACTAATTAATTAATAACTAATTTATTCAATAATATATATGTAGCAGAAAAAAAAGTTAAAACATATAAAATATTTCCTTCTTTTTTATTATAATATATTAGATAATTTAGTTTAAAAAGGAAAATTAAAACAAAAGATATCTTTTTTTAGAATAATTTTTTATGATTCACTGAAGAAAATGAACGATCAATTATGTTTTTACAAACTTTCTAGCATAATATTTGAAATGATAACAATATTTTATATAATACAATTGTTATCATTTCTTTTTCGCTTTTTACCTTTATCAATCTTTGTTCTTTAGTTTTTATCATTTTTAACTGTTTTAAATTATGGTACTTCACATTCATCATTCCCAATTCAGTCTGTAAATTATTGTTATTCTCTTGTACAAATTTCCCCTTATCCAATATCTCATCACTGATAATTCAATTCCTATGTTCTTTCCAGATGTTACAGTAATATCAGAAATTTTTTTTAATATGGTTAAATAATTTAAATCGTGTTCATTGATCACTTTAAATCTCGTCTGTCGTACTTCACTAATTTAATTTATGGGATTTCCGTTTTTCTTTTTTTTAAAATGAGAACACTTGCAGGTGTTAAATTTGCAAATGAATTTCTCACACATGTTATTTCACATATTTGATAAGTTATGAATCATTTTCATTATATTTTAAAAAAATATAATGAAAATGATGTGAAAGTCATTCCTAATTTAACGTCTGCAAATGTTTCAGAACGGGAATTTTACAAATTTAATTCATAGGATATCATTAAAAAGCCTACTATATTAATTTTGAAGCACTGAATTTAGTAATTTGGATATTGTTTACTATTTCAAATTTTTTATATTCTTTTCCTCACATCCACCAAAATCATACCCTCTTTTCTAATATATTGTTGTTCAATTGTCATCATATAAATTATCATTTCTAATTATAATTTTTTTTTTATTTACCTAAGTTTTAAACTATTTTATTCAATTTCTGGAAGTCTTTTTTTCACCTTCAGGAGTTCCAATAGGACAAATTCTACCATAATTAGTCGGATTAACATATCGTACTTCAAATCCTGCACAATCTCTCTTTAACTACCTGGGTTATGATTATCATCACAACAAGAAATTAGGAATTTTTTTTTTCCTAAGAACTATTATTTTTTAGTTTATCTATCATTTTATTGATAAATATACCTTGAAATGATGTGCTTAATTCATAGACGTCAAAAAAAAAGGATTTAAATGCTTATATAATGGGCAATGACATGATTACAATGAGTAAAGAATTGTGACCTTTACTCTTTTTATAGTAAGAGTTGAATTTTAACGTTGTGTTAGTGGTTGATAAGAATGATTGTCGGATTGGGAAACCTTTACAATAGTTCGACATTGCATGCAAATTTCATTTGGAACAAAGGTGCACATAATCTGTGAGTTCTGCTACAGCTGAGAGATTGAAAAAGTTTTATATTTGCTTAAGAAATACTCAATTGAAACAATTTTTAGTCCTTTGGCTTAATGCAATTTTATTTCGACATATTATAATTCGATTTTTCCGCAATATCTATGGGAAAAAAAGAAAAAAAACCTTCAAATAGGGGAAAGATTATCATCTGTCGGGAGGAAATTTCATTACATCAATAACAGAAATTTCGATTTGAGTAATTATTAACTTCAGTTAATTAATTAATTGAAGTTTGAGGTTTGATATTAGTTATTATTTGCTAATGAATGGTATTTTCACTTATTTTAATATTAAATAAAACAAATCATTCTCGAGAAATATGATTGATTTGATCAATATTGATTTTAATTAATTAATTACTTAGTTAAAAGTTAAAATCTTGTACCGGTTAATATTTGTTGATGGACAGTATTTCCATTTATTTTACATTGAAAAGAATCATTCTCGAGAAAAATTCAATAAAAGGGACTATTCTCGAGAAAATTCAATAGGATGAATCATTCTTGTTATAGCTAAATAATTCATTGCACTTAGCTTTATTTTTTTTTATTTCTTTATTTGTGAAAATATTTTAACGTTTCGGAAATGACAAATGTTGAACGGTCCCGGAAATGGTAACATTTAGTATGGTACAATTTTTAAACCGATAAGTACAATTTCAGATATTCCTGCAAATGGTTCACGGCTGTGGTAATCGAACATTGAAATTTTTATTTTTCATTACAAATTTATTAACTTGTGTATTTGGCGCACTTCTTTTTGGCACTTCATTATGGGCTTATCATGATGAAAATTTTTTGCAAAAGTTAGAAAGAGTACGAGAAATACATAAAGAAGATTCAATTGAATTAACAAAAGTAAACATATTGAATTTTTTTAATACCGAATTTATTCATAACGTAAAATTTTGGGTGCAAGTTTTATATTCTATTCGCATTATTTTTATCTTTTTAATTATCGCTTAATGTTTGAACTATAACTTTAAACTTTAGACGTTTGCAAAAATCAAATCATCGTTAAATTCAATTCAGAAATTTGACCAGTTTTATTATTTAGCTAAAAACGAAGTGATTTTGAATGGCAAAAATTAGTTGGAAAATAGAATTCGAATTATTTCACTATCAAATAGGAAATCATTTTAGTGTCAGATAGGAAATATGAATTATTTCAGCATCAAATAGGATTATGGCTATTAATAATTATTGGTGCATCCATATTTCTTGTTGGTTTTCTCGGTTGTTGTGGTGCGATATGTGAAAGTACCAAGCTATTGACTTTAGTAAGTTGCAAATTTTGTTTTATTTCAAAATTTTTTTTATTTCAAATTTTGTTTTATTGGAGAGTTGATATCTCTTAGTAGGCTATTCCATTTCTCATTAGGTCACCTCTCATTAGTTCATAATTTTATTTAAAATTTGGCATATTGATAATCAAGCAGCTTGCATTTTTTTTTAAAAAAAAATTTTTTACTCGAAATTTTCTCTTTTTTTTAGAAAAAAATAACTGTTGAATTTTTGTCTATTTAAATGAGGATGATTTGCAAATAAGACACAAATGGTAAATTATTATTCAATGATTTAGTTGTTGTTTTGACCTGGTCTCAAATTATTTCATTTGCTGGAATAAATCTTATAATCGTTCTCAGTTATTTCTAATTTCAGTTTTCTATTATTGTATTAATTCTTGCAATACTTGAAGTTGCTTCGATAGTACTTATAATTGCTGGCAAGGACCAATTTAAAAATGCTTTATATGTAAGTTCTTCTCTTTCCTTTCGCTTCTATTCTTTTTTTTTTTGCTTGAGGAATTTACTGAACTGTAAGATGTATTTTATGTGAACTTGAATGAACTTTTTGACCTACGTATATTGTATCTTTAAAAAATTTTTCAATTTTTCATCAAATATAATTATTAGAAGAAAAAAACCTGATGAGATTATCACTCCCAAAGGAAATTACGATAGACGATTAATTTGATTCGTTTAACTTTTGAAAAAGTTTTCGAAAAATTATATTAAATTATTGGTTAAATAAGAGGTATTAATTATAATCTTAAAAGATATATAATTTTAATTTATTTCTGTTAATCTTTTATCATATACTAACGAAGACAAAAAAGTATAAGCTAAAAGATGAAAGTAAATCATTTATTGAAAAACTAAATCATTTCAAAAATTTCCGAATTATGCAAATTTTAATTCTTTGAAATATGCATATATTAAAATAGTTAAGGTTACAAAAATTCATCTGAAAAAATTTGATATGACGAAAAAATTTTTCGTTTGTCATCCTAAAATGATTTTGATAAGTTATCATTTCTCTTTCCCTTATCAAATGATAACGGAAATTAATAACATAAAAGTTTATTTTATTTCAGAATTTGCTAACAAAAGCTGGCGAATCAGAAGATGAAATGCAACATTTTAAATCTATCGAAGATTTATTCCATTGTTGTGGTCCAACAAATGAAACAATGGTTCGATACATCGAAAATGGCTTATGTGAGGGAGAATTAAAGAATAAGGTTCGTTTTCTTTTTTCTTAAAAAAAAATGAAACAAAACTTTTTTTGAAACGTTTTCAGAAAATTCTAAATATTTTCTCATTGAGGATTTGACAAAAATCTTCCTTAGAATCATTTTTATTAAGTAATGATGTGAAGAAAAATTAAATCTAAAAGATTTATTAATGTATTGTTTGATAAATATTGATTAGTTCTTTCAATTTTTTGCTAAATTTAAAATTATTAATTTTACAAAACTTTTTACAGTAGATTTCATCTAGAAATACAATTTAGCAATGGTATTAGATTAAAATGTCAATGAATATTCTCAATTATTTCAATTTTATTTACAAATATTTGTATTTATCCGTTCTCGAAAAAAAAATTGCGCTAATAATAATACAATTAATTTTTGTTTTAGTAGAATATGGGAAGTGAAATTGAAAATAAAGTTTGACTTTGATTTATTAGCAGTATTAATTGCTGTTAAGTTACTTCATTTAATTATGGATGAAAAAAGGAAAGGAAGAAAAAGGCCAATTGTTTCAAGGTATTAATTTTCAAATATCTATTTCAGCCGAACTGTTTCACAGTAATATCCGATTATTTTGATTCAGCTGAAACAGATATCATTAAAATTTTCGTCGTTTTGATAATTATTGATTTGCTTGCATTATTTTCCACATCGATGCTTTATAAAGCATTTCGCTATCAAACACCATACTATTATGCTTAATTTTCCTTTATTTTCAACTAATTATTCATGTTTGTACCAAAAACATTTGAATGATATTTTAAAAAATTCCCAAATAAATAAATATTGTTTTTTTTTAATCAGAAATCAGTCATTCACATTCCGAATGCAATAATATCAATATTTTTCTCATTCCATTTCCATTGAATTTGTTTTTTTTTCTTTGTCTGTGTTTTTTTTCTTTTTGGTGAAATTATTGAATACCTCAAAAGGAATATTTTTTTAGAGTTTTAAAATTTTATGAGGAAAAAAAAGAATTATTGATAATATTGTCTCTTTTCGTACTGTGTGATAGATTTTTTCTTACTTTTATTATTTTGAAAATAAATTTATATATTATTTTTTTCACGCATTAACAACAATATGTGACACAAAATTCTGCAATTTCTAACATTTTGCTTTGAATTAGTTTTCTTGAGACAATAAAGCGCAACTAATATGACTGAATAAAAGCGCTTCAAGGAAAAAAGAATTTCTTAATGATATATGTGTCAATTAGATGGGGTTAAGGGTCAACTTCAATTGATACAATTTGTTAGAGATAAAAATGATATAATCAAATGAAATATTATTTTAAAAAAAAAAACCATTTTTTATCACAAATATAGCTTCACAAACGAAAATTTGCTAATGCTTGAGGCATAGTATGCGCGCAATTGTCCGCGGCTAAATATACGCAACTAGTGTAGTTACTTATACCATTCAGATCTGTGTAGTGGTTTTCTCTGTGTTTTACGTGAAACATAGTACGCGCGGAATTGTCCACAATCATAAATAGATCAAGCTTGATACATGTGAATTTCTTTCAGTAATCAAATAAGCTTATTTATTTGGTAAGGTAAGTATTTTGTAAGATAGGTATTTTGCTGTAGCTAATATATGAAACCTAAAATTTGTTCATAGTAATCATTTTTCAAACGTATCAAATAGATTTTAAAAAAAAGTCTGATAGAATAGATCAAAAAAAAACAAATCATAGCATAATTTCATACGAAAACTTTTACTAACATTTTTAATGACATGAAAATAACATTAGCATTCGAATAATTTAGATTGTTATCATTTTGTATGAAAGTATTTCATACAAAATGATAGTATTTCTTTCCAAAAATGAAATAATTCAATTAAAAATTTTACCAAAAACCTTGACCAAAAACCTATTAGATTATTTTATCACATTTTCTGCTTGTTTTTTCAACAAGAATTTAGGATTATAAAAGTAAAAAGGAATTTAATCTTGCTTTTTACAATTTATGTCTAATCGTTTCCACTTTTTTTAATTTATAAAAAAAATTATTATCGATAATTAATCATTTAAATCTAGCAAATTTTGTGATAATTTGAATTTGCAAAAAAAAAGGGATTAGAAAGCAATATGATAAAGCTTTATTTGCATTTAATATGATTACAAATATTTAAAATGTAACATTTAATGTTTGAAATAATCATTGTTACTTTTTTAATCAGATTTGAGTAGCAGCTGCATTTCAAAGCTAATATAGGAAGAATGAGCTTCCTAGTTCTATTATTTCTGGCTATTATAGCAGGCCTTGCAGCAGCTTATTATACTGGTCATTTGGATTCATATATCGCTCAAATTCAACAAAAAGTGAAACATTGATAGACTGATGGGAAATCAACAAAAAATGTTATAAGTTTGATATACAAGAAAAAAAAAACTGACATTAAAATATATGGAACTGATTGATCTTACTGTAACTTTAATTTGTAATTGTAATAAATGAAATACGTCTTTTAATGAATTGCATTATTATTATGAAACTTTCATCTGTGTTATCATTTATCTTATCACTTAGCATATACACTTATGAAGTGGGAAAATTAGCAAGCGATTGATAAATACAATCCTATCAGCCAGCATTTACTTAGTGTTAAGAAAGTTTAAGCGTAAAGTTACAGTACGTTAGGACGATAATATATTGTAGTATGCATTTAAACAAGTTACATACAATTCGTAAAGATTAAAAAAGCAAAAAAAAAACTTATTTTAATGATAACTTTTGAAAATGACTGAATAATCTCAAATTTTTGATTTTAAACTTTCCCAGTAGTGTGATAGCGATGATAGCATCAACATTTTGTAGATGTATTTTGATAGGATTATAATTGATAAACATAAATTTATTGATAATTAATTTTATATGTGTTTCTTTTAAATTAAATTATACTTATTGCATAATTCTATCTGTAGATATGATTATCATTGATAATCACAAAGCCACTGATAATTATTTATTGATAACTGAATGCTTTTACATATATTTCTTGTAAATTAAATTATCTAATTATACTGTTACTATAAAAATATATGTACATTTCTTTTTTTACAAAGAATGAAAAACATATGAAAGATAGAATGCTCATATTGTTATATAATCTTTTTAAATTTCATTTTATCTAATTTTCACTTCTTCTAAAAAACCAAATTCCTAACAATGTTATTGCTAGCCTAGAAGTATGACATATCTAAAATTAAAAGCCTAGCCTAATTAAATAAACTGCTTTAATCATATTCATGATAATATATATCTATAATATCAAGCAACAATAAATGATAAATAATTCACACATAAAAACTATAAAATATTAATAACTAAGTATTATTATTTATCACAGTATACTTTTGCACTATATGAACAAATGTCTTTTTTTGGAAAAGTAAGTCAGTGATGTTTTAAATTTGGAAAATATTAGAGCTATTGAAATATTTCACTGAGCATTTAATTAATTTGAAATAGAACAGAAAATTACATATATTTCTACATTTCAGTATAAAGACTAATACATATGAAACTCGTTGAAAAGATTCACAAATGTAATCCAAAAGTATTTTTATCTAACAGTTTTTGATATACAATTTGATTTGAAAATGATATGATTATGAATTATTTTAAATAATAATTGCTCTAAATACAAGCAATTCCTTTAATAATAACTATTTAACTATTTAATTTATTGATTGATATATTTTCAATATTTTAACATTTCAAACATTTTAGCATGCACTTCTCCTTTTTTTTCATAAAATCAATCGACAGTTACATGAAATGTTTATTGTTGGAAAAAAAACGTAAATTTTAGTTGAATATTTTATTGTGTCATACAATTACATTAATAATATAAGTTTATTTCATTTAATTGTAATAGCAAATTTAATCGATGAATAATAAATACAATAGAAATGACTAAATTTAATTTGATTTATTTATCATCGATTAACAGATTATTAAGCAGAAATGAAATTTCTGCTTAATAATCATTCTTGGCCATCATCATTGCTCTAAAAAATTGATAAAACACAAAAGTTTTTAATGATAAATTATTATCAAATAATTTATAAAAAGAGGAATCATTTGAAGAAATAAATTTAATTAATTTTAATGTCATACCTACGTGAACGTGTTATTGGACCAGATGGAATTGTCTCCTCATTATGTACTGCTTTTGTTTTTACGTTTGTTTTTTTTGAATCACATCGAGGAGTAATTTTTTTAGCTTTTCCATTTGTGAGCGACTTTGTTCCGCTTGGAATTGTTGGTGTAGCAGCGGTCGTTTTACGTGTTTTGCATAATTTTGCCTTTTTAACTTGTGTAGGAAGATGTTTCGATGTTGAAATTGGTAGCGATGATGATGAAATTAATTGGTCGTCGTTATCTTCCTCATAATCTTTCCTAAATTTTAAAAAAAGCTACAAAAATTTTTTAAATTTTCTACAAAATTAAATTAGGTGATAAATTATTACATGCACTTAACATGATATGATGGTGTACGACGATGATTATATGATCGATGATTTTGATCATAATCATAAAATTTTTCATCATTCTCCTCCTCCTCCTCTTCCTCCTCACCGTCATCCGTGAAACTATCGTTATCTGATACGTCAGAAGAGTCCTCATCATCTGAGTAATGACTGCAATGTTTCTTCTGAAAGATTGTTCTTTCTTTTTTTTTTTTTTGTTTAAAACATTAATTATTAAATTTTAAGAAAAAAGCAAATTTTTTTTCTTCAAATTATGAATTTTTGCTAAAAAATTAACTGATGAAAAGTGCTTCTGTTACCATTGCAAGAGCTTTAGCTCGACGTGATAACAACGGTGCAACACTACCAAGACGAATTCGTCCTTTCTGAACGCTTCGAATTTCTGGTGACTCATCACGACATGCTACACGGTCGCCAATTGGTTTACTTAATTTTGCACCGCTTTTCGCACGATTAGCACCACTTATCCCTAATGCCACTTGTCGCCTTGTCCGCGGCATTTTAACACGAACACGTAAAGTCAACGTGAATACGAAACCCAATCAAAATTATGGGTTAGGAATATCAGTCAACTTCTGGCTTCTGATGAACAATGATTGTATTTCGTCATTTGCTATTTTATATATATTTATTTCTTTAAAAAATTTGCATATTCCTTAAGCGATAAATGCAAATGAAACAATTCATTTCATTAAATCTTGAAATTTTTTTTTTTTTTAATGACATAAAATAAGAGGCAATGGGTGAATTTTATTTTAACAATAGTTAAATAAATATTACTGTGCTTTTTTTTTTTTAATAAAATGAAAAAGATCATAGCGAAACTATAAAATCGAACATTTTGTTTATTTCTTTTTGAATTGTACTAATTTTTCATTAGGAAAAAAAGGCAAAAAAAACTCAGAATTAATCTCTACCTCCTTTTTTGATAACATTTTAGTTTTGATTTCAGAAAACATAAAGAAATAAGAAAAATATCAAATACTTTTCTTAATCTTAATTGAATATTCATATACTCTTTAAACGATGAAATAAATTTAAAAAGCCAATATTTGCATTTTACAATATCACTGTACCTGATAATAATATCAAGTAGCTTATCTCTTAAAACTAATATAATATTTGAAACAGTTAACTTAAGTAACATTAGTACCTTGTATAAATGAGACATAGTCTCATTTAATTTGTTTTGTAATTAATGAAAGCTAAAAAAAAGCTAAGTGGAAAAAACTAAATAATATTATACGCAATAAGTATAAAACGAAGAGTAAATGAAAATAATTGAAGTATTTCAATAGAAAAAGTATTATGAATTTAAGAGATTAATTTAGAAAAAAATTTTTTTCAATGAAAAAGATAAATAGTAGAATGGAAATTTTAATCTTTCACTATTTCAGTTTTCGAAGAAATGTTACAGTTTTTCATTATTTGCTTTTGTAAAATCATTAGACACGTGCGCTTGCGCCTTGTTTAGCGGAAAAGTTACAGAAGAAGGAGAAAGAAACGAAACATAAATGAACGATAAATAGTGCAATCATTAAATTTTCTAATCAGTTCAAATGCATTTCATCGCTGGCAAATTAGTTGAAAGTGCAAAAGTTTCGGTCATTTATTTAATTCATAATGAATTGAAGACAATTACAATATTATCAATTTACCAAATAATTTAATTATAGACTAAATTCAGAATGTCAAGCATTGTTTTAAAGAACATTAACAGATCTTAAACAAATGACAGGTGAATGATTGATGGATGGATGACTAATTACTTAAAAAAAAAACATTTTAATTTTTATGTTCTCATATTCTTTACTGAAATATATATTCTTTACTGAAAAGATATTTTAATTCTCACTTATTGAAAAAAATATTTTAATTTCTATCCCACATTCTTTACTAATAACATATTTTAATTTCCAAATACTCGAAGTGATATATATTTCCACAAAAAATAATTGAACGTGAATTTCTTTTGATTCCTAAAATTTTAAAGAAAATTAGAAAAATGTTTTTTTTTGTTCTAACTGAATGTATTATACTTTTTTGCTGTTGTTCAATTAAGAGAATAAGTCGCTGATAAGACAGAACTGTAAAAGAAATAATTAAATTTGCAATTTATTCTGCCCAGTGAATAAGTGTTTATTTCAAATAATTTGAAATACATTTATATTTAAATTACATCTATGCATATTATACATTATAATACAAAGAAAACGGAAAATTATGGATCATTTTAATTTAATTCAGAGAATTTGCCAAATATCTTTCATCTGATATATTGTATTTCATCGTTTTTATTGTTTAATTTTTGTAACATATTGATCCAAATAGCCAAGATAATATGCTATACCAAGGCCAATAAATCCCAAAATGAATAAAATGAAAAGGGCACTCATCCTTTTCAAAATATTTTAACTTCACAATCAATTGTTTAATTAATTCTCTCACAGTCAATCTTGTTATCAATGACAAACAATTTACAGTAATAAATGAAATTTTACTTTTATTCCTTTTATATACCTATTGCATCCTTGCTTATTACTTACTGCAATTGCTATGCAAATTAAAGTTATAGTAATCTTTTTCTCAATTTCTAATTTAATTCTACTTTAATTTCTAATTTACATTTTTAGTTTTAATTTGAAATTCGACTTTTTTTTCAAATTTGGCTTCATTTTTGTTGATTTTTGTTTCGTGCTTTTAAAAACTGCTACTTTAACGAGGAAATTATTTAAATTTATCCAATCATGCAAAAAATTTTTTATAATTTAATAACTTTCATTCATCCAAATTTCCTGTAATTATTTCAGTATTTATGGAAATTTATTTTTTATTATTGTTTTCAATAATTTTTTTTCTGCAACGATTGGTTGGTTCATATATTATTACTACGAGAAGAAAGATAAGAAATGATTTTGTGTGGTAGCGAAAATAAGCGGTAAGTTAGCATGAAATTGTCAATTTGATTTGGGTCAATTTTATAATCTATTCTAATTCATGTGAAATTTCTATATCTGATAATAAGTCTTCTGCTAAACAAGCCTAGAATAAACCCACCAGCTTAATTTAATAATATTTCAATTAAATGATTAGATGAAGGAAAAAAATTCCGATTGAATACATTTTGAGCATTCTTCAACAAATTCAAAAAATTGGCGAAGAGCAAAAAAAAAAAGAAAAACCATTGTTATAATAGACTGAACGTTTAGAAATGAATGATTTATATCACTACAAGCGTACAAAATTAGTTAAATTTGATTGCTAGTAATGAGTTTTGTTTGAAGAAAGCGCAAATGACGTAGAGCATTGGGTAAAAAATACAATGACAGTGTCACTGTTTATGGGTGACATTATTTTACCTTTTTTCTTTGTTTTGTTGGCAAAATAAAAATTAACCAGAAAATGTAGGAAGTTTAAACAAAGAGCGCAACTGGTCATTATTGCTGCTGTTATTGTCGCATTCATTGAAAGTTTCATTAAGAATCAGGGTAAAGTCTTACTGAATTTATTTTATTAAATTATAGAATTAAAAAAAAAAAATTGTCGTTTATTAAAAGATACTATCAAATTTCCTCTCTATTTATTAACTTCTTAACAAATAAAACACAAATGAATCAAATAAATGTAAACAATTAGCGATAATTTTTGCAATTTAAATTAAATTATTCATAATAAAACAAACATTATAAGCCACTAATAACTCAAATTATCATATTTATCTTAATGAATAAATATGTTTGTAGTGTACAATAGCGCTGTGATAGATTAATTTTGATAAATTAATTAGTTTGCTTATTCAAATTTTACTAATTCACAATTTTGATTATGATTATTTGTAGCAATTATTACATCTATTACACCAATAGTAACAATTACTGCCGCTGTTCATATTCCTAGTACTGTTGCGATAATTACAACAACAACAACAGCAACGACAACAATAACAACAACAACAGCAACGACAACAATAACAACAACAACAGCAACGACAACAATAAAAACAGCAACAATAGCAACGACAACAATAACAACAGCAACAACAACAACGACAACAATAACAACAATAACAACAACGACAACAACAACGACAACAATAACAACAACAACAGCAACGACAACAATAACAACGGCAGCAACAGCAACGACAGCAATAAAAACAGCAATAATAGCAACGACAACAATAACAACGATGACGACAACAACAACAACAACAAAAACAACAATAGCAATGACAACAACAGCAGCGACAGCAACAACAACAATAGCAACAACAGCAAAAGCAACAACACTAGCAGCAACGACAACAACAGCAATAAAAACAATGAATATTACTGTTATTCCTGAAACAATAGTAATAACCACAAAATTCATTGAATCAACAAAACCAACTGTTAAAGAAGCAACAATAACAACAACAACAACAATTCATGCCACTGCTATTACCATTTCTAAGATATTGCAAGAAACATTGCAACCAACCATATTTGGTTAACTTTTTTTTAATAAAAAACCCTATTAGCATAATTTACAAAGTGTTAAATTATAACTGCTAATCATATTTAATTCTTATTGTTATTTTTCTAAAAAATCTTTGTAACTTTTCAGTTATTTAATATAGATAAAATAAGGTTATCATCTCATCTTATCATTTATATAAATGTGTAAATAAATCAAATAAACATTAATACAAAAATATATGTTAAATTAACATTGTTGAATATAACTATAATAAAGAAAATTTTTCCAATAAATATTTACAAAAAAATAAATTTAATTGTTTTGAAGCAACCGAAATTTATCGGTTGTAGATACATAAATATGCATTAGCATTACTGGAATTCCATTGATAATTACTTTCAAAAAAATTTTTTCATTACTTTGATTAATGAATTTAAATAATTGTAGATTCTAGAATTAGCACATCTCCAATTTCACCTCTTCATGAACCCAAATTACCTGTTAGTCCAACAGATACAGGTAATATTTTGTTGTGAATTTTTATGGATCATTTTCTTTGTTCTTTTTTGAACTTCTAAGAAAAATGAAATTAAACTTATAAGTTAGCAAAATTTGAAATAAACATATACGTTAAGATTTAAAAATTAGTTAATGTATATATGTTTTGAATAAATAATAAAATATTCAATATTAGTAATTTCGATATATTCAGAATTAAAATTTAGTTCAAAATTTTCCATTTATTTTGTGTCTTTTACTTTTTATCACAAATATAATAAACGATTTATTAGTAATTCTGAAAATTCAGAGGAACCACGATCAGTATTTGTATTCGTGTTGCTTGGTGTAAGCGCAACTGTCATGATTACATCATTAACGCTTATATTATTGATCAGATTTGGTGTCATTTTTCAACAACCAATGCGATCATCACTACAACGTGGACAAATTGATGAAGCATTATGATATTTATGAAAAATTTAAACTTAAGCATTTTATGAAAAGTTTAAATTTAAACATTTTATTTTCTGTATAAATATTAAACCTTTATAAATTTCAGTTTTTATAAATATTTTCGCTTTTTTATCTTATTTTTGACCAATTTATTTAAATGATAATTTTTTCTTTTTGTAACACATATACTTTTTCATTCAGATTTATAATTATTCATTGAAACGTCGAATAAGTTATCTGATGTTTGCGCAAATGTTCATTCATATGCACCTTTTTAGGCGCATAAAAATATCATTTGTTTTCAAATGTTACTTATATAAATTTTTACATATTTTATCACTTATCGCTAATCTTTGAGACAAATGATGGCAAAATCATTTTATTACCATTCTGTTTATGAAAAATTTAGTAAAATTATTAATTAATTTAATATTAGAAAATGTTTATGACATATTAAAGTTTTCAATACTTATTGCAGCATAAAATGCTAAATAAATTAATGCATTAGCAAATGTTTCAACATTTGCAAAACGAAAACAAATCAGTGATAGCAATAAAATAGTTAAAGTCATGAATACAAATAAGCTATCATTTTGAATTTGTTTAAGTCAAAAGAGCTTGGCGCTTATTGCATTTATATCGCTTACTGCATTTGTATTGAATTTTCATTATTTTTTGTATGCACAAGTTTTTTTACTGTATATGAAAGAAAGGAAATTTTTGAAACGAATTTCATATGATAATAATCAAAGAATTCTCATTATTTTTGATCAGAAATTAAATTAATTGATAAATGGGAAAATTGATTGGTGTAAAAATTAATTAATTATTCAACAACAGCAGTTAAAACAAGCCAAAGACAATTGTATGCACAAATTTTTTTTTATTGTATATGAAAGAAAGGAAATTCACTCAAAATTATTGGCTGAATATTATTTAGCAAATCTTTCTAATTAGAGATAATTAACTACCAATATTAATTTGGACGTTTATTTTAAGTGTTATAATCATACATAGATTCTAGCACAGTGATATTAAAAAAAAAAAAACACAAATATAGTTTGGCGATATTAACGATAATGAGAAGAAAATGCGTCAAAAAGTTGATTGATAAATTGATTGGCAAAAGTTTATCACGAAATTATTGATGTTTGCATTTGTAAACAATTTACCTGTTAAATAATAGCATACTAAAGTAACTAATTAAATATACCTATGCTTTAATTCTATTATTGTTGAATGCTTTTCATAATGCAAAACATTTTATTTCCTGCTGTTTTACTTTTATTTTTTTATTTTTATTTTATTTTTTTGTTTACTGTAAAAATAGGTAATATAATGATTCATCAAAGGATTAATATTCAAAACACTTCCTTTAATTTATTTCAAATTATCATTATATCTTTATATTATTAATTCGTACTTAATTTCATTTAAAATTGCTTTCAATGGAATAAAATTATGATTTCTGTTAAATTTTCTCACAAACAAATATACTTCTTGTAACTATAATTTCTGAATTTATTCATTTCCAATTATAACTATTTGAATTTAATAATGATTAAAACTATATTTTTCTAAATAATTTTTGCATAATTTCAAAAATTTATCCATAAATTACAAGCTTGTAAAAGTATAAATATTTGATTTTCCAATGATTTTAATCACTGTTTTCAATTTATTACTTTTAAACTGTTCAATTTCTATTATCCTTATTAATTTGATTACTGTGCTATCACATTGTGACATTTATATCCTTCAAAAGCATCCATTCAACAAATTTCCTGAACAATTTCCTGACAAACGTAGAATCATAATGGCAGGTAAATTAAACAATAAAATGATAATTCTCACCGTAACAACGCTAATGACATCTATCGGTGCATACAAAATGGGTTTAATGGATTGGATGTTCAAGAAAGATCAGAAAGGTAAAACGCAAACGCATAACGATGATAAATAAGAAATGAAAGAAAGTTTACTTAATAAATCATTCAAAACATTTATGATTTGTTCACTGGAAACAAATTCGATTATAATCAATGACAAATATTATTTTAAAATTTGTATATATTTACATGTATGAATTATTGCAATAATTATTCACATATTTCAACTGATTATGTATAAAACAGTTTTAACCAAATTGAATTACAATATTGTACAGTTTAAAATTTCAATTAAACAAGTACACATCTATATGATGATGTATTAGATGATGAAATTTGATAATATCAATATTTTAAAGAAGTATGAAGTAATTTTAATCAAACAATTAGTCTTTTCAGATTTTTACAATATTTCTTGTAAGTTTAAATAAAATTTTTCAGATGAAATTATCGTTTAACCATTGGAAAGGATTTTTTTTTTAAATTAAATGTTCAGTAAATTAGCATTTCATTATAAAGTTAAAGTTAAAAAGCAATTAAAGAATATTGAATGGTATTTGAATTTAAATTATTTGAAAAAGTTCATATACTACTTTTTAAATGAATTTATCGTTCGTCAGCAAATTATCAATTTTGTTACAAAGTTCAAATCAAAGAATAATTCTTAATTGTACACACATATAAAGAGAGAGAATCTACTACTGAATTAATCATCTGTTAGAACTGAAACTGTTGTCACTTTATTTGATTCCTGGATCAATTCATTGTTGTTTATCAGTTGCTGCGATTGCGATGAAGTTGTATTTGTTTCTTCTAAATTTATTTCTGGAATAGTATTGTATTCGTCATAAAAAACATCTGAAATTGTTTCAGTTAATGTTTCATTTTTCGCTTCTGTTATTATTGCATTTGTTATAACCGATTGATTCGCTTCTGCATTGACACTGATAGTATCAGTCGTCGTCGCTGAAAAATTATTTGCAGAATCAAAAATGATAACAATAAATATATAGCAATAAAGCTTTTATGATCAGTTTAAATGATAACAGTTGGAACATGAAAATAAACATATTCACTATAATATAATGAAATTATTACAATATGGTCATAATATAGTTAAACTATATTAATATAGTTAAATAGTCGTAAAGTGAATGCTATTGCAATATACCTGAGCCAGTTGATTCAATGTTGGAATTATTTACCTGATTGTGTGATACTATCTGATTGAGTATAATCAAATGATTCGTTCGGTTGAGTAATTATGACATAACTTCTTCGATCCATAGCACTAGAAATACCACCGACAAATAATTCTTGGCAGTAACCCAGTTCGGCACTCCAATTTCCATTCAAGCATACAGCAGATAACGGCCCAATTGCTACTTGGCCAACCGAACAATGCAATATTGCAAATGTACCGGATGGATATCTGTCAGAGGTTTCTGGCTACAAAAAAAAATTTAAGAAATATAAAAAAAACGCAATTACTTCAAATGTGACTAAAAATACAATTTTCTGAAATAACATAAAGTAAAAGCATTGCATTCATGCATGCATGCATAAATTTGCAAAACTCCGAGTTAAAGTAAATAGGAATAAATATCTATCAATTATTTTTGCATTTATTAACTTTTTTGTCTCAGCCAGTTTGAATACGAGAAAAGAATTTGTAAATTTTACTTATTATGCAAGCAAGAAAAATGTAGGTTTATACAAATGCATGCAATTCATGCACTTATTCAAAGCAAAACATATGCATGCAAATGAAGAATATATCAGTCGAGAAATTTCTAATATACCTGAGTTCCTTCTTTTTTGCTTTTTGTTGGGTAATAATTATAATTTTAAGTTGTCAGGTAATTCCCTACGATCTCATGCTTTCTTTTTTCTTTATTACATTATTCTATACCTAAAAGTTTGAAAAGTCAAATGAAAAACACACACATATATATATTATTTAAAAAAATGCTTACAGGTATGTAAACGACATTGTACGCAGTATTTTGAGGTTTGCAAGTCTTAGAAGTTAATGTACATTCACCTGAAATACTAAAGGTATGATAATTATAACACCAAAGATGAATTATGCATTATATAATGAGCTGACTTGAAATGAAAGAAATTTGTCAAAAATTATGAAATCTAAAAATCTTAGAATAAATCATATTTAATTAATTGAAAAAATTCAAATGAGAGGAAAAATAACCAAGTTTATCATTCCATTTACCACTTGATTGGCAAAAAACCAGGAAAGGGAATGAGCTAACATAGCCAAATTTGCATGACATAAGCGCTGCTGTCCCTGGCGCATGTTTCGTTGCATAGTTAGCTTGCAAATATATTACATTTCCACTATTTGTTGTCGCAATATCCTCACATGCTCAAAACGTTTGCTATATATATATTATATGATAAAGTTATTGAATAAAGTTTTACTTTTGAAATTTGAAAAAAATCTATGCAAAGAATTTTAATTGAAAGAATTTCTGTGATCTATTTGAGATTTCAAGTGAAAATTTCCTCAATGCATAGGAAAAATCAGTAAGCGTACCACTGATTTTGAGTTATTATGATAATCGCTTCGATTCAATTTGTAATCTCTGTTTGGCATTTCAACTTTGGCCTTATTTCTTTTCCATGTTTACTCACAGTATTTCAATTTCTTTTTTTTCTTTTTTTTTTTGTATATCTAAAACTAAAAATGAAAAATCTGACTCACCCAAATTAGCAGCTCTCATTGTAGTAGCAAATAAAAGCAATAAAAGGATGTAAAAATACTCAGATCGAATTAGCATTACTTTTTTAGCAATAATTATGAGGAAACTGTGGTAAATATTTCTTCAGCACTAAAATTTTCGAACAATTTTACTACCTTTGAGTTTAAAAAAAAATTTAATACAATTTTATAATAAATAGCAAAATTATAATTGTAAAATATCATGTTAGCTTAATAAGTGATAAAAGTTGATGCAACAATTGATAAAATTAAAAGTTCACAGAAGCAAAGCTTATATAAGTAGCTCATAACAAACCAAGAATTGGTTTGTTATGAGCTAATTTTGTTTAAAAATTCTTATTTCAATTTAAGTTTTTAGTTATCAGAAAACTGCATGCATATCTTTATATCTCTATTACCTGTCTCCTTTTTTTCTTTTTTGAGTAACTAACAAAATTGAGTTTACTTTTAAAAATGAATTATTAGACTTTGAGCTAAACATATACTTCGTATATGGGACTTATTAAAATATAAAACAAAATTAAACATTTCAAACTGTATCATTTTTCATTAAACAATAATTCTGCCAACAGTATCAAAATGATACCATTTTAATGATATCATTTTATAATTCAAAATTTTATGGAAATGGGAAAGGAAATAAAAAATTACGAGATTTATATGAAATTAGAATTTATTTGTTTAGAATTCTATGTTAGATTTGCTTAAGTAGCCTTATAGATGTAATTAATAATTAATGAGTTACGAGTATAAATTCATGTATGGTGAAATGAAACATTGCTGCTGTCTTTTTAATGATAAATTAATAAATAACTCGTAAATATCTTTCATCGTACTCTGCTAATACATTTGTAGCAATGATTGTTGTTATCTTCGAGTTCATAAAATTTGATTAGCCGGTAAGTATTAATCAATTCTACATCATTATGCCAGGATATATTTTCGATGGTCTTTGACTAGTAACTATAATTATAATTAACAACTTACCGCCATTTAGATAGAATTTCAGAATGTGAAAAAGTGATTGCTAATCGATCTGAGATAAATGCTCAATGTTTAGAACAAAAGTAAGCAATTAAATCAATCATAATTATCATAATTTGATAATTATGGTCTAAATTAATGGCTAGAACCTAAGTAATTGCTGTAACTGTTTCAGAAAGTTTAAATTTTCATTTAGTCTAACAAAGATTACGAATGATCTCAGTGATCTTCACTAATTGTTTTCAATATTATTTCTATTATTATTAATAATTTAGGCAACTTCGCAATAATTCAGATATTCTTCCAATAAATTAGGTATCTATCTAATAATTTAAGTACCCCTTTAATAATTCAGGTATTCCTTTAATAATTAGAGAATTGCTAACTAATTGGTAATAATTGTGTGAGAAAATAGTGAACAAGATGAAATAGTTTAATTGTTTTTGATAAGCAAATAAAATGTGTTCTGATTGTTGAATTTTTCGAAGAATCAGTAAGATTAAATTTTAATTTCAGTAATATCGCAAAAATTTTAAAACATAAATTCTCAAATTTTCAGCATATTTCAAAATATTTAAATAGTTTTTTTTTCTTTTAATTTTAAGAAAAGATTGTTAAATATGAAGTTTGACAGGATTATTGCATTCCATGAAAGCGTTATTAATATTACTTTCACTAAGGAAACAAAAAATGTTGTTTTATCGTTAATATTTGATTAATGTTTTTATTTCCGTTTCAGCAGAAAAAAATGTTTTACTGAATTTTATTTTCAAATATATTCATTCCGGAAAAAAAACAGTTACAAAATGCATTTGTGTGATTTCATGCAATCTTCCACAACTAGTATGCACATTGAACATCATCCAAATCAGGTGATATTAAGTTAACAATTAATTTATTCCATTCATATAACAAATCACTCTTAATTGTTATCAAATTTCAATTCAAATTATTTGCTTCTTTCACTTCCTATATACTTTAAAAAATGTTGTAAGCATGAAAAAAACCGTAATTAACTCCTCAGACAAATACTAAACGTTATTTAACTTCTCAGATGATAATTAACTTTTTAAGTGACAAGTAATTTCTTAAATGATAAATAACTTCATCGACGGTAATTAATTTTAGCTATTAAAAATTTAATTTTGAGATGTGAGTGCGGTTAGTGTAGCAGCGTGGCGCAGTGGAAGCGTGCTGGGCCCATAACCCAGAGGTCGGTGGATCGAAACCACTCGCTGCTAGTCGCGTTAGCTTTGCGACCGTAAATAATGATTTCACTCAATTTGTCGAGCATGCATGTGTCCCGTATGTCTCAGTTATGTATTGTTTCACTCAAGAAATAAAGAATGAAAAATAGGAGAAGATCCATTCGGATTCCGGAATCGGACCGGTACTGCATCGGTCGTCTGGGATGAGAGTCGTAGGACTAATTCTCTCTTTCACATAATACAGAGTTTACGGTTTTTAAAGCAATGATAAAATGTTGAAAATTAAGTTGCAAAGAAATTTTTTGAAAATTTAAAATCACCAATAAAAAAAGAAAGATTTTCATTTATTCCAAAATTTAGGAAAAACTTTTGGTGCAAATATTTAATCTCACATAAAGTGATTAGAAATATAATATTCAGATGAATTTGGTAATAAGAAATCTACAAACTTCAATTCATTTTGTTCGAAGAAATCTTAAAATATTATTTATTAAAGAATTAATCATTTGATTTCGATTTCCTAATTTGTTGAGAAATTAATACTTGGCTTTAAGAAATAAATATATATTTAGAGTTAGATTATTCATTTATGATGTTATTTACATTCTACTTCCATTATTTCATTATTTCAGTATCATTCCTCTTTTTTTTGGAATCAATTAATTATATTTAGGAAAAATTTCTCATTAAATCAATTGGAATAAGAATGCTAATTGTTTAGTTAATATAACAAATGCAGAATTTTGTAGGAATTATTGAACTTTTCCTTTTGCGCTACTTTTTTTTTTGGTTGGAGAACTTTTTGAAAGTGTAATAATAGCAGAAATGGTAGAATGGAATGGAAAATTGAAGATACCATTGAAAGCATTTAGGATAATTCATTTTCTTTCTTTTTTCGGCATCATTCATTTTTTTCTTTCGACTCTTAGATTCTTATCTAATAGAGTTAACTTTCATATAATTTATACATTCATAAGGTCGAAATGTCATCAGAAGAAACATTTATCATTTTTTATAACATTCATTAATGGAATATATATGTCCTTCAAAAGATTCTACCACGTATTGAAATTAAAATTGAAATTGATAATGGCTAGGAATAGAACATTTATTCTTTCAATGTTGATAGTATTTTTTGCAAAATCAACACCATTAACATTTATACTTGTAAAATTTTTGGGAAAAGCATTCATTCAAAGAATATATAATTTAACATTTTTCACAATAGTATTATATTCAATTTCACATTCAGTTTCTATTAAATAAAAAATAAATTCGAATATAGTAATAGGAATTGAAAAATAATTAAATGATTAATATCCAGGCCATATATTTTTGCATTTTGAATCAATAGTAATGCGAATAAATTGTATACTTTTTCGTAATACTCTTAAAGTGTTCAAATTTATTCTGATTGATTACAATTATTTACAATTATTCCGCATCTTCTGCATTCTTGTTTTGTTTTGTTTTTCTTTTTGTTGCAGTTTTTTATCTTTCTTTCACTTATTCTTTACTAATTCATATTATTACTAGACTTAATACTAGAAACTTTATAAAATTATAATTTAGTCAAATTATAGCAATATTTTAAATTCTTGTTCTATATTAACGGATATTGTATAAAGTATAATCTAATAAAAATTGATGAACTAGAAATGAAGTTTCTGGTAAATAGATATGTTATAAATTAAAATACATAATATACGTTAATGTTGAACAAGAATTTAAAACATATGACATTAACACGTCATACTAGCATGGATAATTTATTACAATGGATGCATGATAGAAATGAAACTTTTAATGTTAAATGGTTGAGTTACTTTTAAATACAACAGTAATCGTTTGTATTTATTAAGGCATATCATTTGTCTGTGTTATTGATTGAACTATGGAAGTAATTAATTTCCCAATTCACAACATTCAGCAATTTTTCTTTTTAAGAGTTCTAATAAATGCGTTTTATTTCTTCCAAGAATGCAGCATTCCTTGTTGTTGAGCTACAACGAACATTTATAATCGCAAATGTAAGTTTGAGGATTAGCTGTTAAAGCAGAGAGTATTTCCCCCTAATAAAAACATAGACGAATGACTGATTCAAACTTTGAATGTCTAACAATTTCCGTTCATGAAACTTAGAAAGTGAATTTCAGGTTATTGAATTATGCTAAAATCATGACCAGAACTATATACTACTCCTTGACGTAAAGTTATCAATTAAAGAAAATAAATATGTTGCTTACTGATCTCTTCTCAACTGCATGATAATCAATTTTAAAGATCAAATTATGCCAATACATCCGTGAATGGTTTTTGAATGATGAAAGATGCTGGATATGTTTCAATTGCGACATTTATCACCAGCTTGTAGAATATAATTTTACAAAATATTAAAATCTCAAAAGCTGAAGATTTAAACAATTAACAAAAAAAAAAGTGTTTGAAATTTCGATATCTCAAACACTTAAAGAAGACCAACATTCAGTGTCAAAAAGCATATCACAACTTTGCATGACGCATAGAATGACAGTGAAGTTTTCTATCTCATCCATTTTCCAAAAATAAAAAAAATGAAACGCTTTAGAGTTGAATGTCACTAAAACGGCTTACTGAAAATTTATAACAGAAAGAGCACAACAGAAGAAAACATACAAGAAAATAGTTTGTCGGGGGACTTCAAAAATTTCAAACTAACAAAGTTAGTTCATATAAATGTAAACTAACTTATGAAAGTATGGACAAATGTAAATTAAATCATAAAAATTAAACAAGCCCACAAACAGAAACTTATCCGTTATCCCTAATTAAGCAACAAAAAACAAAAAAAAAATCCAAAACAACTTTCAAGGAAAGAAACAAAATCAATCAAAAATCCACCAAAAATTTGAAAAACAAATAATTATAATCCTTTTTCAATAATCATACTTTAACTTCCGTGGAACAGTAAAACTTTTCACTACTTCGTCGGTCACTTCTTTTCGTCGACTTTGTAATTCTGTCATAACCCGCTGCACTTCTTTAATAGCTATTGCTTTAAGCTCACCAGTTAATAATTCACCGTTTGTGTAACGCTAGAAAATTTTATAGATCAAGCCTGGATTAATAAAGTGAGTGATATAAAAGCAAGAAGAAATATGGTCCTTATCTATCAGTCCTGGAAAAAAATTAGGAAACCTGAAATATATTTGGGTCGCTAAATTTTACAGCTTTCAGAATCTTGAGAAAAAGGACTAGTTCTTAGAAAAGTGTAATAATATCAAAATATTAGCAATATGCAAATTTGCAGCAAGACAAGGTGAAGTGCAACTGCAATAAAATTATTGTAGATAATCAGACGAATGGAAGCTATCAAAGTATGAAATGAACTTGGAAATATCAAAATTCCTATTTAACATAATATGTCCTTTTATGATACAACGCAAGTGCATTTAAGAAAAAAAATTTTTAAAGGACCAAATTAAACAACTGATTGATCCGTCTAATCCACTTGCATCAAGTAATTATTAAGACGAGTTATCAAAGTACTCGTATTTTCCTTTCCGTATAAGTGTTAATTACCAGTTTATAGAACACGCTCATAAATGAAAACTAGAAACAACAGATTTGAAAACTTACCTGACGTATACTTTCTAATTCATCATCATCCTCCATGAAATATCGCAAGAACTGATATGAAATATCAACATCACAGTTACCACCATGTTTACGATGCTCCTCAACTGTATCACGTCCACCACTAAAAGCATATTTATTGATCTGAAAAGGAATTTTTAAATAAAAGCTTCTGATTTCAGTTAATTTAGAAGGCAAAGAATATTGTGTAGGTTGATGATTCACTCCCCTCTTACTTTATTTGGCTCCCATCTTTCTTAAATGACAACCTGAATAGCAAATGCCTCTTTACTCTTTACTGTCATTACAAAAGGTAAAAAAATTGGCAGTCATTATAAGCCCAAAAAAAACGCACATATGAAAAGTAAGTAAAAAAGATACCAAATTACAATAAAAAAAATTCTCATTTAGTGAGAAATGATAAGTAACATGTAATTATACATCTTAAACGATTATGGTTAGGATTGCTTAATGAATAAAATTTTCCAAAGGTTCTTCAAAAATCTCAGCAAAAAGTCCTCCTCAAGAAGTTAGATAAGAAAATAGAACACCTTATTTTTTATTTGTTTAGGCGTATCATCCAAATAAATACATGTGGTGGCATCAGATGCAGCCATTTTGCTTTGCGCACCTTGTAAGGCTGGTAAGAACGAGCTGTATATCATTGCCGGCTTTAAATATTTCAATCGTGGCGCAACATCACGACACATCCGGAAGTAAGGATCCTAAAAGATGTAAATCAGACAATCTGAATTTGAAAATATTTAAAATCAAAATAAAAAAAATATTTTTTTGTAAAAATAAGCAAACCTGATCAATTGCGCATGGAATAATACATGGAATATCTTCGCGCTTCCCAAATATTAAGGGAAAACTACTGCTGAAGCATGGAGCTGCCTCAATTGATGGAAAAGCTGCTTTACCCATTGAATCTTCACCGGTAAACCCAAAAATTGACCGTGCTTGATTAAGTGTTACAAGCTTCCATATTTTCAAAATATTGGTGAAAAAGGCCGGACTGAAATTTATTTCAATCAATCTGAATGGAATAAACAACAAATGTCATGGATTTCCATTAAACTAAATACATTCAGGAGGGTTACTATGAACGATTCTCCCAGGATGTAAATACAGTTACACTTACCACATATACTCAGTATCTAGAAAGATGAAAGTTTTGTCAGGACTAAAACCACAAGCAATAATATCTTTAATATTCTCATTTGCCATACGCTTGATTTCATCTAGTGTATGATTCTTCCAAAGGAATTTTTCATCGTCTGTTACCTGAAAATTTGACGAGGCACAATATGTAAATGTATTATATCTTTAATATTAATTGATATAAAATGAAAGAACACAAGATATAAAGATGTTGCGTAAAAAGTTTTAGAATATCCTGAAATACTTCTGCAATAAAAAAAAAAGGAACGTGTGTTCAAAATTTCAATGTAGAACTATTAACCAACCTGAATGATGAGAGGCACATCAAACACATCCTGCAACCATTTTGTAAAAACGAATGGAATAAGATGTCCAAGATGCAGGCTGCCACTACTCGGACCTCGACCTGTGTATAGGAAAAATGGCTTCTTCTGTTCCAATCGATCCAAAATTAGTGACAAATCACTAAAAAATTTTATATTTAATTAATTCATAGTACTGTACAAATAATTGTTTTATTGTCGAATTTCTGTAATTAATTTTACAAAATTAGTGACAAATCACTAAAAATATATGAAACTCTTTTTCTCAACAATAAATGAAAAATAAGACATGTTCCACCACTTATTTCAATTTCTTTATCTTAATCGCATTTCTTCTTTCACTCGATTTTTGAGTTATTCGGCAATCTCCAATCATATAGTATGAGGTATTATAACAGAAATTACTCCTCAATTGTGAAACTTCTATTTAGAGAAGACGCAACTAGTCAAATTCGGATAATCAAAACAGACGCAACTAGTCAAATTCGGATAATCAAAACAATTTTCATATCAACAAAACATATTTTACGAAATACTCTGTGATTACATACCGATGTGCAAAGAATAACCCACGTCGCAGCATTGGATGTGCCTTTTGGCTAGTAATTCGTTCGAATCGACTAATCAAATCTTCTGTTATTCTGTAACATCCGAATTTTGCTGAAAATTACACAAGATATGACCAAATATCAGTTTCCATCAATATTTCATGTAAGTATGCAGTGTTTATATAACTATTTCAAAAAACTTTTTGTAATGTCTAGTAATAATAAACTTTTCTCCTGTCGAGGAAATTAACGATTGGAAAAAATTTTGGTCTTAGAAAAAAAGAAAATAAATAAGGTGTAAGACCATGGTATAGGAAATGTCGCATGTACCCTTGCACATCTGCTCTAACTTTTAAGTTTATTTCATCCGTATCTTGTTATGTATTTTTTTGAAATGTATTTTTATCATGCTGTATTTTTATCATGTAGATTTTTTATTTGAAATAATGTTTGAATAAGAACCAAAAGATATGTATAGATCAAATGATTCGGAACTAATACAGTGCAAATCTCTATCATTTCTTATTAAACTTGATTGAAATGATCTTACTCTAAATTTCAGAATAGCTCAGACTTATTGAGGCAAATCTTGTTGAAAAGTAGTACTAACCGATCAATTTATCATAATCAATGCCTTTCTTGCTTGATGCTGTAACATCCCACGGTGTCACCAAATCACCATCTTCATCTTTCTCATCCTTCATCATCTGTTCAGACTCATATTTTAATGAATCATTTACCATCGGTGCTTCTTTGTCTCTCACAACAGCAATCAATTCGTTACTATCCATATAATGACCTATTGAATTTATCAATGTTCTCAAATATTTCGGTGGAAGAAAATCACATGTATGTTTTATATGGAAGGAACATCATAAGTTCCCACACACCTATAAGAAATGATAATGTTAAAAATGATGTCAATCCATATGGAAGGAATATCACAAGTTCCTACGCATGATTTCTACAGGAAATGATAATTTAGTAGTTCGTAACGTCTTTTTTTTCTTTTTTTTAAGATTAAAATCAATGAATAGAAATTAGAAACATGAATAACCGCCAAATTAAAGGAAATAAAATTCATTATATTGAATTTTCTACAGTACTTCTATTCTGGTGAAATCCTGCATGTTAGTAATAATTATGTTCTTAATCAAAAAGAATTCTGAGAAAAAACAATTATCTGACCGTACCATAACTCTTTGAATATAAATAGTTGGTTGTACGGTAAAAAAAGAAAGAAAATTTAGACTTAGGTATGTGAATTTAGGAAGCTAAGAGCTTGAACTTTTAACCTCTGAAAATAAACAGTTTGTTAATTATACTGTAAAAAAAGAAAGAAAACCTAGGCTCAGATATTTGAATTTAGGAAAGCATGCTAACAGCTTGAACTTCTGACCCTTCCATAGATGCATAGGTAATTCATATTAAGCCTGGACCACACCTAAAGTCAAACACCAGCAAGCAATCCTTTGTACTACTCTGACCTACGCTGTATGAAAATTTTTCTCCCATGTGACTGATTTCAAATGAATAATTGCAGATTTCCGCTGAAGTATTCAAATGAAGTATTTTGATAAGTAGTTTTCGTGAAAGGAATGATACTTTGAAGGGTACAGTCTATTTACATATTATTTGTTATCATTTGAATCATTCAGTGCAGATTTAGGTCATCGTCTTATCACGTTTATAAAAGATTGTATGTTACCAGTAACTATCAAAATTATCACAAATGATACGCCATCAGTTACTTAGATTATTAATGATTTTAATTTAATTAATGGTAATACAATTAGCTAAACTTTATCTAATCTAAACGTTTATTTAAAATTTAGAAATTAATTGCAAATGTAAATTATCTGTTGCTTACTTTCTTTCTCCATCCTCATTTCAAATTCCTATATAACTTTTTCTCTGTTCCATATAAAATAGAATAAATTAATATTCTAAATGATTGATATATGAATCGACAGACATATAAATGATAAGAAAAGTAATGGATGATTTTGGAGAGAAATTAAACGGAACGATAATTTAAATTTTAAAGATAGCTCATCAAATAACACCTCCCAATCTTTACTGTTCTTTTTCTTTCTCTCTTTCTTTCTTTCTTTTTTTTCTTGTCTTCATAAAAATTCATCCATCTCTCAAATTTCTTTTCTTTTCTTCTTTTTTTTTCTGATCTTATCAATAATACGTGAAGAAATTAGGAAAGCTATACAACGAAATCTTATTGCAATTGAAAATTCATGAATGACCTTGATGAGTGGATGGAACAGTGTTCACACTCGATCCATCCTCTTTGACAGTCCAAAAAATTTATCAGAAAGTTTGAAAAGATTGTTATCTGCAATTTAAATGCAATATTGAAATTATTTAAAGACAAATATAACGATAAGCATCAAATTTCATTCATTTCCCATTTATCGTTTGACATTATGGCGGTCAATTTTACTCCACCCTTTAAATTTTTGTCAAAACCCAAATTTACATATTAGTTATTTGCTCATTCATTGGCTCAGTATCGTCTATATCAATCATTCAAATTTGCTAAAAAGATAACAATTTTATATGGGTATGTTAAACTTCTATTTCTTATAAATTTCTTTTTTTTTTCAAGATTTTCATCAAATTCTTTGATACTTTCATAACAAATAATACCCCAAAATTTTGATTACAGAAATATGACAGTTCAATGGAATTGCAATTAATTATATAATTATAAATAAATATTAAAATAAGTTGTAATCAGGTAGATAGATGAGTACTTTATTTTTTCATACCAATTTAATAGTACAACATTATAATAAAACTGATCACCAAAGAAATCAAATGTTTATTCATGGTTATTTAGTAAAATAATTAAGTATTAGAACAAACGAATCATTCATCTAATTGTTTGAAAATAATTAGTGCCGATGGATGCATATGCAAAAATCACTTTAATTTTTGCATATACGCAAAACTTTAGATAAGAGATGAAGAGATGGTAATTAGATAAATAACTGAATAATTTAGATAATTGAATGTTAGAACCAATGAATTATCAAATAAATCAATAAGCAGTTCTTTTTGAACTGTAAATAAATTTTTTTTTCGAGTTAAAGTTTTCATATAAAATAATGGAAGAAATCACTTACCAATATTTTATTCTTTCAGCGAATGCATCAGCTTCCGTACACTCAACCTTTGACATTTCGAAATTTACTAGGCCAATCAATGAGCTGTTATTTTCAACTACTGAGAATCGCATTCAACCATTTCTACCCTTATTTCCACTACCCATTACTAATCAATATCCGATGAATTTGATTACAAGTAATAATACATTTTCAAGAGGATTATGTCCAATTTGTGGTCGAATATATGGATCATTTAAAGATTTTCAAGTTTGTTTAAAGTTTTCAATTTAACGTTCTTTTTTCTGTCTAATTTTACATTTTTGTTCATTTATTTGATTTCAATTCAAAAAATTTTTGTGACTTTTTAAAATATTTTGGAAGTTTTATAAGTTCTTGAAAAGTGTGAAATTTTCTTCTTTTTTCAGAAAAGGTAACATAGTCATGGCATGTTTTGAAATCATCAAAAAGTTTAAATTGATAATAATATATGTATAAATATGTAAAAGTCAACTACTAATGAATGAGCAATGAATTGGTTTTTTTTTTGCCGGGGAATTATAAAAAAAATGATGAAATTTTATGAAAATAAAATGAATGAAAGCGATAATAATCATCGAATTATTTTATATAAGAATTTTAAAACTTATCTTTGAGAATAAAGAAAAGAATAATTCATAAAAATTGAAAATATTAAAGAAAATACTTTCAAATTTTTTCAAACAATAAATGGTTTTTCCTACTACTACTAGCTTTACGATTAGTGACATTTTTGATAACATAATTTTGCATAATTTTTATTTACTTATGTTTTTATCAAACTTTAAAATAGCTAACTTAAATGAAATATCTCGAATGAATGGCATTCACAAATGCCATTCATTCGAGAATAATAAACATTGGATTGGTTTTTTTCTTTTAATTTTTAATGGTAAAATATAATTTTTTTTTTTTGATTAATTTGAAATATTAGATAAAGACTGATGAATTCAGGATCACATGATGGCTCATCATGAGCGCAAGTATGAATGCGAAAAATGCGCAAGAACATTTATATCAGAGAAACGTATGCGAGCACATGAACTTAAAAAACATTCCGGTTAGTAGTAACTTGAATTTTTTGTAACAGAATTTTTTTTTTGAGGAAGGAGAAGAGAATTTGGAAATTAAGACTTTGGAAATTGATAATTTTTTTTTTGAATTTGTTAAGATAATTTCTAATATTTATAAATTGTCATTGCAAATGTTTTAAATTTTAGCGCACACAAGCAATTTTGTGAAGGAAACTAACGGTGAACGAAAATTATTCGAATGCAATCAGTGTGATCGAACATATGAAACATTTTATAATTTTAAGGAACATTTAGCCAAGCATAAGGGGAAATTATTTCGATGTACAATTTGCAATAAGCATTTATCTGGACAAAGTGCTTTAAGTAGTAAGCTTTGAACTATTGATCAAATATATTGTATTAAATATTAATTAAGCAAGGTGCTTGCAAACTTGAACGATTTATTAGGTTAATTTCAAGTATAAGAGATTTAAATTTTTCTTTTGAAATTCTGTGTCAAATAACTAATTTAAATTTCAGGACATGCAAAAATTCACGAAAAACCACATGAATGTATGATGTGTACTAGTCGATTCAGTTCAGCATACGATTTAGATTGTCATTTCAGCTATTATCATTCAACCATTAAACGATTCAAATGCTTTCACTGTAATCGAGTGCTCTATAACTATTCGGGTAAATTGCGCCACGAACGTTTATGTTCCTTGAAAAATACTATTATCAGAAAAGTTCCACATTCTCAAATTGTCAATCTGCCCAAAATAATTTCATCTGCTGAAGACAAATTAATCCAGACAAAATTAGAACATGAAGAAGTGGAAAAACTCGGTAATACTAAGGAACGTGAAATTATTTCCAATCATTCGGCTGCTATTAATTTAATCAAAGAAGCAAAATTTTATAAACCTAAAACAGTAGCATTTGAAAATTCGAAAAAACCCACTGAAATGACAAAATTCGAACAAAGGAAAACATTTCACATTTGTGATATTATGCATGATATTCCGGGTTTCTCGTAACTACGCTTAAACGTGGAAAATGAACGTTTTTTCTTGTTATTTTTTACTTTACTTTTCTTATTTTATCAAAAATAAAAGATTCTTACTTTGTAATATTGCTGAAGGAAGATTTGACATGATGAAATGATAATATTAATCAGTAAAATCAACAATTTTACATTGTTTTATCAATGGTTTTTTTTTTGAAAAATTTCCAAAAATTGTTTAAGTTTTCAAATTTAGATAAATTAAAATATTATTTTAATTAGAGTTAGATAAGAAACTGAAAGAGTTAAAAATCGTATGCAAACAATCAAATTTTTATTATCTACAACACAAAATTTAGATTGTAGTTTGAAACGAAATAAAACTCATAAAAGTAAAAAGCGGAGATGTTTTAATTTTGACGGAATCTGCTATTTCCTTCTTTGTTTTTTGAAGTAAATGAAATCAGTTACATTGAGTAAAACGGTAGGTTCATATCTTAACTAAAATAAGAATAGTAATAATAAGTTTTGACATCGTACTAAAAGAATTTATTCAGGATTAATCAATTTACAAATCGTTATTTATCACTTACCTAGCATAAATATCAGTGATAAAAATCAAGCATTGTTTCAGTTAAACTTCACACATTAATCACCTATTTACCATGCTCCTGCAAATTTCTCAACCTGTAATTTCATAACCTAAAAATGCATTCTTGCAAATTTGAAATATTATCAATATCACAAATTTGATGAAATTCTTTATCCAGGAAAAAAAAAATCTGGCTAAGTGGAAGGTGTAATTTCATTATCACTTTTTCTTTTTTACCTTTCTCAAACTTTTTCACACTCAAAAGTAACTAAGAAAGATCATTTATTGATCAAGAATCCTTCTGCTACCATTTATTAATCATCGATCCTTCCACTGCATTCATTGCAATTTATAAACTTCCTTTTTTTGCAGATTGTATGCTCTAACTCATAAAATCTTAAAGTAATACAGCAAAAGAAGAAATAATATATTATCTACTTTAAAATGAACACATTCCCTCCACTTTCCACTGATTTTATGCTATGCTAACATATGAGAAAATTACTTGTAAAATAAAAATTTCGTAATATGTAAATTTCTCATTTTGCACTAAGATATTCATAAGCAGATATGTTGAAGATTGAAAATGTATTTAACATATATAACCTTATTATAACTTGAAAAGTGCGCAACTAAAAATGTCTAAGTTCTCTTTTCCTCTCTGCTGAAGATGTGAAGAAATTTCAAAGAAATGTGACAGAACTGACGTAATTCAAATCTTACAATTCTACCAATTGTTAAAGTATTTTATGGAAACTTAATGATAATCATATTTTTTGTGTACAATTTTTAATAATTTCGTTGCAAAAAAAGAAGAAAACTTGCCTCATTTGGGTATTCATTAATAGTAGCAACCACTATTGGTTAGACCGAAATCTTGCTAAACTATATATACTCATGTCATGCTGTGCTTATTTAAAAACAATTACCTGTCAGTTCAAATACACGACATCATATACCTTTTATATGTAACTAATAGGAGAAATCTTGATTAGTCTTAATTTCTTCATCAAACTTTCTAATAAACCTTAATTAAGTAAAAACCTTTTTAAGATAAAGAATAATCCCCAGAATATGAGAATCAATGGGAGAATCTGGGTTAGCATTTCTATTAAGTATGCCGAAAATTTTGGGACTTTTTACATCCCTTAAAGATATGTAATGTGAAACAAGGTCTATCACTTCGAATTAAAATATTCTTTATAATAAATATATCCAGCTAACTTCTTCACTTTTTCAGCAGTTTCGGATTACATTTGAAGTATTTCAAAGTAAAATATTACAGAATTATATGCATAAGAAAAAACGAAAAGAAACAACAACAGACAACAACAAGTTTTTCAAAATTCAAATTTTCACGCAGCAAATTTCTAACAAAACACAGAAACAACTTTAAAAAATTCTACCATAAAATAATTCTTCACTCGTTCTCTTCCTTTTTTTGATAATAGATATTATACAAAGAGATCCTTTCAGTGACATACAAAACTAACGCCAGTACAGTACATCCCTACTTTCCTAGCTTTTCTGGATCTTGTTTTTCGAAGTCCATACTTTCGAAAGCTATGTCAGCTTCCACTTCCATTGCCACCGGTTCTGGTACTCCTTTTTCTTCTTCAGTTTTTGCTTCCTCAGCAGCTTTCGCAGCCGCTTCAGCCGCCAAACGAGCATTAATTGCAGCCTAAAAGTAAAAGCTGCTAAGAAATTGATTTAAATAGGTGAGAGAGACAACCATTAAAAAAATTAAGATATCGCAACATAAAGGAAACAAAAATTTATAAGGTTATTACGAATCTGGAAAGTGGAATAATATATGCAAAGCAAACTCTCTTAAATACACATAAATTATATTCCTTAAATGCCTATTAAGATATCGAATCATTTCGAAATCCAAAAAAAAATTCATTAACAATTACCTGACGAGCTTCGAAGTAGTCCTTCATATGCTCTTTATAACTTTTCTTCATCTGCTCCATATTACTCATGTAGAATTGGTGGACGAATGTACTCATGTGAACCGTATCTTGGATTTGAATTTGTTCTGATGTTGGAGGCTGACCATTCTAAAATTAGAATGGTACCCTTATTTAGAGAAGAAATCTATCAAAATTTTGATATAATTTATGTCATCTTAAAATTAATTTAAAAAGTAACGAGAAAAGAGATATGTCACTTTAAAAGAAGGAATAGCAAAAAAAAGGTAGTTTTACCTTTCGACACATTAAGTATGTCTCATGAGGTATTATCACCAATTTTTGTGGATATTTGAGTAACTGAAATGGAAATATATTCAATACTATAACAATGATTTAAAGAAATGAAGATTGACAATTAGAAGATTAGACACTTATAATAAAGCAATATTTTCATCTTTAAAATAGAAAATACCCGATCAAATGCAGTTGCAAGCTCAAGGCAATTTTGGAACAAACTGACTCGTCCTAATACATAAAGACCCAAACGTGCTCGAGAAAGAGCCACAATCAAACGACGAACGTCCCTAAAAAGGTGTCAGTTTTTGCTTGCTAAAAATGAAAAACATGAAAAAAGCAAGTGTTTTTTAAAATGTTTTAAACTCAGGAAATATTGGGAACGGATCAAAATCAATAATAAAACAGCATAATTTGTAATCATACCTTAGATGACCAATGTTTCGCGTTCTTACAAGCGAAAGGATGATATAATCATTCTGCTGTCCCTGATATTTGTCAACTGTTGAAATCTGGAAAATGATACAAAGGATTATTAAAATTGTTCGATGAAAAGTTATGTAACATGGAGAGCAGCGCACTTCAAGATTAAATAGGAAAAGAATAGTTCTAAAGCACTCAAAAAGCTCACTGATCCATACATATAAAACTCAAACTGCATAATTCTATACGGTATGGAACGAAGCTTTATAAATTTAACATGAGGGAACCATTATACGAAGAAACCATCCGAAAAAAAGTACACTCTGAAGACTGATAACAACAAACCTTGTGTGGTACTCCAATTAATGGATTTTCGGCACATCTTGTCTGCACTACATCACGTAACAGTGACGCTTGGCCATTGTAGGTTGTTATAATTGATATCTTTTCTGCGGGGTAACCCAGAATACGCATATAAGTGAATAGCGCTACAGCATATTCTGCTTCACCGAGATTCTGAAAAAAAAAAAAAAATTACGTTTAAACTGAAGATTTTCCCAAAACAAAATAGAAAACTGTAAAAATAATAAACCTGATAAAAGTATGGGCTCGGCGTAGTTTCACCAACACCGTTAAAGTCCGGTATGTCGATAAGTTGATAATTGAATGCAAATCCAGAATTTGCACGTTGGAACTCCGGAAGAGCTTCAATATGCGGCAAGTTACCTAACTTCTCATATCGCCAATTATAAAGATCTGCTATTCTGAAATCTATCGTGTTAAAGTTTCATGTTCGTAATCTTAAAAATTTCGCTAAGAAATATTTTGCTAATTCAAAGAATATGTGCCCAAAACATACTCAGATCTAGCACGACCCTGCTGATCAAGTAAGACATGTGGAACACCAAGTCGAACAAATCTCGCAAACAGACTCTGTTCCATGTTAGAATATTTTTGAAAAGCAATGTTCTGAACAACCGGCGGCAGCTGATGATGATCGCCAATCATGATCCATCGCTTTAACCTACTCCTACCATCTTGTGGGTTCTGAAAATCCATAATATTACAGCGATGGTAGCAGGGGAAGATTTAACAAAATAATCCCGCATCCTGAAATATGGAAATGAACAAGAGAATTTGAAAAATAGAAATACACTTCGTCATTTTCACTTACCTGAAGCAGGAGTGGAATAAATGTTTCAACTTCTAGAATTTGAGCAGCTTCTTCCATCAAAATGGTGTCATATCTAAATCCAAGTTCTACCAAATCTTTCCGTCGTAAAGCCGCATGAGTACAAGTCATAGCAATAATTTTGGCTTCCTTTACCTGAAATCATTGAAAAAGTGAAAATCTGGAACATTGGATGTTGAATAAATTGCTGAATTCAGCTTAATTAAAAACTACAAAATGAAAATCCAAAAATGTGCATGAAAACATCATCTCAAAACTAACCAAAAGATAATCCGTACGATCTCTCCCTGAACGTAACAATTCGAAAGACCTAAATTCTTCCAGTTGGGTGAAAATACCACGAATATACCGCCAACAGCCCTGAGCAATTTCCCAGTCTTCCTCAAAAGAAACACCCTGAAATTGTTATGTGAAAAAGAAGACAGTACGTGGCAATTAAGCAGAGAAATATGTGAATGGAATGAAATTATAAACTGATATAAGGTATTATTCCAATACATTTCATCCACCACGTGAAGTATAACTCGTAAGAATTTTATAAAAAAAAACTGTTGGTAAAAAAATTTCTCAGTAGGAATGGAAAGCATTTTTGACCTTAAACAACGGTGGTGGGACATCAACAAAGTATTTCGTAAAGGGGAAGTGATCGGCAACTGCTTTCGTACTCGGGTTTGGATTCGTTTTTGATTGAGCAACATCACTTTCAAATTTTTCCCAACGCGCGAATACCTGAATGATATGCATTAACATAATAAATTAAATACTTGAGACAGCACAGCACTAAGTATTCTAAAATTCGAGGAATTAGAGATATACAGAATTATAGAATAAGACATTTGTTTTATGATCAACAAATTAATGAAAAAAAAAACACAAAAAACAATAAAAGTTTCTGAAAAATCAAAGCAAAGACCTGATAAAGGAAGAAATATCCAGCAGTTTCACATGTGTATGAGACGTCGCCTCCAACACCGAGAGCTTCTTGCAACTTTTCAACCTACCATGACAAAGTAGTATCAATATACATTCAGTTGAGAAGAAATCATAATGTAAATAAAACTTAATTAGAAAAAAAATGGCTAAAACTTCGACAAATTCAAAAAGCATCACTTTCATTAAACTATTTTTTACTTCATATAACCGTTTAATTTGCTTATTTTAACGCCCCTATTTTTATAAATCGAGATAATTTACCTCCTTCAAGAGATCAAGCCGTTTCTGTAGGACATAATTTACACGACCATATCTACTGAAGTCTTTTTCAGTTTCCAAAGCTTCTTCACCGTGACCTAAACTAGATATGCCTCAGATATCAAACCATATCAGGGAAGGGGTTTGAATAATGTGCGTAAAAAGGTCATCTCAAAATTAATAGTAATAAATGAACTGAATTTCATCTAAAAAAAAAATGGGCACTCATAATCATGAAAGATGTTTTACTGAAAAAATGACTTTATAGAATTACATAACAAGCGATAAAAAAACTGTCAGTTAGAATCAAGGTAAATGACACTCATCAAAAAAATTATCAATTAGAACACACCTAATCGAAGTAAATGACGCTCATCAACATCCAATTGAATAATTTTCTCGAAAAGCTGATTAAGAGCTTGATTAGAATGTGTCACAATTAGCGTCCGCTGTTCAGGCCAATTATGATAAATATTAGAGATGATCTGAACCGCTACATCTGTTTTACCTGTACCTGGAGGACCAACAACCATCGTTAAACCAGGCTGCATACCTGCTTTGATAGCTTCTACCTGAAAAATTAACATCATTAATGAGTAAGGATAGAAAACTCAACCAGACGCAGTAATACCTAACACCACGAAGTCTAAGGAAAACACCTGAGCTGGAGTAAACTGTATAATATTTTTGCGTGGTTCAACATGAGGATAAGGTCCACGACATGGTATTACATGTGGTTCCACAACAATCGACGTATCCCGAATGGACGGTTCAATATCATGTTGTGGTTCCAATTCCTTGAAGGTCAATCTAAAAAACACGCATTTTTATAAAACCGTTTAAAATTAAAAATTTAACACTAATACCAGAAATGAATTAGTTATAAATAAGTGAAATGAAATGGCAGGTTAGTTCCAATTTAACACATCTTTCGGTAGAGGGTGAATCAGTTTCGCACCTCTACTCCATTTTTTTTCCACTTTTTAAAATCATAATTTCTTAGAACTATAGAAAGCAAACCTGAAAGGTGGAACAAGATTTTCATCAGTTATCGTTGTTCCTGTAACTTTCGTATTTGGAAATGATGAAATCAAGTGTTTATAGGATAAGAAAGTATCGCAAAAATCCACTGTAGGTACTGCAGTATTCATTCTGAAAGCATTTTATAACTGAGTTTATATAGAATGTCTCGTGTAACACTTTAAAATGGAGAATCAATAAGTATTTACGATTTATAATGCGCCGCATTTGGTTCACCGTAACCAAGAATGAGATCGTGTAACCAATCCGGCACTACAAATTCTGTATTCAGCAACTGCCGGATTGTCGCAAGCACCGCTTTGAAATTATTGGTTTTTGGATCACGACGAATGAGTAAATTGAACGAATAATAAATATTCTGAAATAAATCTCGCAATAATCTACGGTAGTAACGCTTCTTTATCATTCTTTTAATTAAAAGAAATCACTATCAGATTAGTTTTAACTTATAAAATTCCTTTTTTTTAGAAGGAAATTTAAAGCAAACATCTATCGCATCTTCTTGCTGCCCTTCGGTATCTAAGCGATATTGATTTTCATCAAGCCATACTCGAAACTTTCTCGTAAGTCCTTCCAGTACTGTTTTTTTCTCATATGCAGCTAAATATAAGTAACATATCATTATTGAAATATCACAAAAGATGTCTAAGCACTGCGTTTTCATCAAAATAACGTAAAGCTGCTTTGAGGCTTAAAACTGAATGCATAGGATTCTCCCCTTAACAAGAAAGAGTAAAATACTTAGAAGAGATGAGAATGGGAACTATATTTCCGGACCAGTTAATAACTTAAGCAATGTCTGATTAAAAAATGATACGGCTTCAGCAAACAAGATTATACTTCCAAACTAAAAGCAGCTTTCATCTACAACCACTTTGATAATATATAAATATCAACGAAAATCAATTGTAAACAAAACTAATACCATATTCCTCAATAACTTTTCCTTCGGAATCAAGCATGCCTTCAATTTCACATCCACGTACCAGTGTAACATCAATTTGCTCTTTGAATGGTTTTGTAATGTTATATTTGGTACCAACTGAAGCTTTCGATCGACAACAGATCAAAAAACAAACATCATGCTTTCGAAGACCTAAAAATACTCTGTAGCGGATGTTTCTTTGAGAAACAACTCTAAAAAAGAAACACCGAGAATACAATAAAGGATAATTACTGTTACTATTGAGTACCAACATCTGAAAACATTTGAATGCTCCCATTTCTCATAGCAAATCCATATTACAGTTTAAAAAATTATGGAGTCTATATGAAAAGTCTTTCTTAACCACAAAGTAATCGAATACATCAAACTCAAACACAGGATTAACACATTTTTCACGCAATTCCACTTAGTCCATCTACTGGTAAAAATCCGGGTAACATAAATCATCAGTCAACATTAGTTAGCAACGTAGTAAGCTCAAACATAAAAACATATGTAAACATGAAGCATGGATCAAATCTGCCTATATAAAAAATATTACGATCAACAAGACATTCGGGCATTCAATATGATATTCTTTGCGTTATTAACTGAACACCTCAGCATATAAATATAAAAATTGTCAACCTTCCCATTCTGCACGAATATCTGCTCGCTTTGGTAAACTGATCGTCAAATCTGCCTTGACAACAGCTGGACTTTTTTCACCGATAAGAGGCTTACCAACCTCAACAATCTGAAATGATGAAATGAAAGCTAATGATAAAAGTAAATCGACAAACTTCGAAAAGAAAAAATCGAATTTTAAATGTTATAGTGTAAAGGAAATTTCAAAGAAAAAAAACCTGAAATTCGACTAATGGCAAAGCCATTCGTGCCCATCCACCCCAGACAGTTTCATTTGGATTAGATTCATGTGCCCATGGTTTCAAACGAAATATGGCATCCTCAATATCTTGACGAATTTCATCTGAAGCATATTGGTATCTAAATTTTGTTCCAAAAAAGCATGTATGAATTTCATTTTCTAATTTACTGGCTTTTTTACTCACTGCCAAAGATTAAAACATATGGGACGTAAAACGAAGCTTAGCATTAAACTGCTACCAAAAGTATCAATTACTAAGTTTAGTATGCACTACTGGTGGTGGATGACAAAGTATTGAAATAACCAGACTTCTATCTCGCCCGCTATCAAATATTTTAAACTATAACACCTACGTTTAATGAAATTGCAGCCGAAACTGCTGACGAATTTCATTACAACAGTGACAAAAAAAATGAAAGTAGGTCGAAAAGGGAATATTATGCATTTAAATGAACATTTGACGTAACATTTAACGCTTTATGTAACCAAAAACAGAATTAAGGTAGTAACTTACATGTTGATTCCATTTGAAAAAGATTGAAATTGCGAAGCAAATAATCGTGGAATGTCAAGAACTGAATATTTAATTTATTCAATGCAAGCACACCTAAAAAGAGCAGGAAGAATGAATAATAGAGTATTCAGCTTTAAAGAAGAAACAAAGAACATTCAGTGAGCATCGCTCTTCAAATTGGAATCCGAAAACTACAAATTACATTGAGCTTTATTTCCGAATGGATCACTAAGAGATGGATTTTAAACCGCCCACTGTAAAGAAAAGACAAATTTGATCAGTCTTCAAGCAATAAAGACTTTTTCTCATTATATCCAAACACAAATTAAAAATAAATGAAAATTTTTGGTTTCTGAATCCAATATTTCTGTAATCACAGCAGTAAATTTGCATAGTTTAAAGAATAAAACCTACCTTCACCATTATACTGATCGTATGGAACAAGATTTTCATCCCAAATAACTTTTTCGGTTGGATAAAGCGGTTGTTCATTGAGTTGCTGTAACTGATTGATGCGTCGTTCACAACGTGATGTCTGAAATTTGCAAAAATTATCTGGAATTAGAAATCAGAAGCAAAATACACATTTATACTTGAATTCATAGAAGAATTTAGTCGAAGGATATTCATTTAAAATTTAAATCACATATTAACTAGAGCATCGAGTTTCAACCACTAATAGCACCCACAAATAGGTACATGGACTTGAATATAAGAATATTAGATTCCCAAACTTACGTATATAAAAACGAAGTTATTGATATTAAATTCCCGTTAATGAAAATTTTATTTGCTATTCAAAATAATCAAAAGAATAAAATGACTATACTGAAGAAACACTCACAATCATTTCAATAAGATAATTCTTTTCGTAATTTGATGAAACATCTAAGTCGAATTCTTGTGGAGGTACCAAATGCAGATATTCTGCAAATTTATAGAGTTCCGACTCACTGAAAAAACACATACTGCTAATTGTTTGAGAAAAAATTATATTTAACTGAAGAAGAAAAACCATTCAAAAACATAACACTTTATTTTTTATGAATCTTAAACTAAACTATGTTTATTTGAAATCTAATAATACAACAAAAAATATACCTCATCGATGAGAATTGTTTCACCAAAGCTTTCCTTGTGTCAACGGCAGTGACATTTAACAAATAAAAATCGGACATACTTTCTCTGAAGTAAAGAAAAATTTATTCAGTAATTGCATTAATAAATTGAAGGATACAATAAATTATAATGAACAACGAATTTGTCGGTTCGATGCAATTTGTATAACTGCACAGCGCACTCAGAAAGTTACTAAACAGTAGCACTTCAATGTTTTGACCAACAAGATGAGATGCCTTTTTAGTTGCTTAATAACTAGAGAATACACTCTCTTATGTTTCGGGACTACACTTATATTCAAGGATCAGAAGTTTTAGTTAATGCTGATTATCAAAGTATTTAAAAGGACCTGAAATACTTGAAGGCAGCTTTCTGCAGTTTGATAACATGGTTATAGTGCATTTCAGACATCTGAAATAATCGTTTCAGTGTAAGGGAAAACAAAATTAATAACAAATTGGAACATTTAAGCAGCTGGTGAGAAATTTTTTCATAGCAAGGATGACGTACTTGGCTGTGCGTGAGTGGTTCACCAGTAACATCGTCGATCTCGAAACGTGAATAAAACTTCAGCATTGTGACAAGCTGACAAAACAAACTCCCAACTTCTGCTGTTATTAACGAAGATAGTGTACAATTTACCAATATGTTGCTTGCATGTAAAATAGCATTAAAGAAACGCCTGTAAGAAAGGAACCACGGTAAAGATCAGCCAAAAAATTTTTGAATCAAAACAGTGCTCTTTTCGAATAAGAGCAATTGATTTTAATAACTCGCTTATGTGAAAACTGGTATTGACGGACAGAAAAGTATCTCTGAAATAAGCATTTTGATATACAATAAGATTTAGTACTAAAAACAATCTAATATTTTAAGCAACAAGATTACTGTTCTTATGTATCTTAGCTTCCCTAATTGTAGTGCAGTAACTTCAGAATTAGCTTTCAAACTGTTCCGTTTAATATATAAGGCTGTTTAATATAAAATTGCTGAAGCTGAAATTTAAGATTTGAGGTGAGGAAACCAAAACATTTTAAAGTCCTCTGAAATGTTAGAGGTCAACTAAAAAGTGACATACCTCGTAGTCAATAAAGCTTCCAAATCAATAAATAATTGCAAACAACGTTCTAGAAAATGTATGCCATCAATTCCCACTTCTAAAAAATTGAAGAATTAAAGAAAACAGAAAAAAGAAGGAAAACTGAAAAGTGTTATATGCTTTAAATACAATGAATTACCATCAAATCTTCTACAAAGCAAACCGTTAGAAATTAAAAAATAAATTAAGCAGCAAACCGTTGGATTCATCATCAACATCTGCCAGTATTTGTTTGAAAATTTGCAACAAATTCCACATAAATGTACGTTCAAAAGTTAACAATTCTTTTTCATCATCTGATTTTGAGGCTGCCACTGTTTCAAATTTGTTCCATATCTTCCGCAATTTTGGGTTTGCTTGGAAGAGATCTTCTCTTTGAATCTAAAAATTGCACAGTTTCTAAACTCTGAGAATAACTAAATGCATATTTAAACTCATTACTTTAAAGAACTAATCTAAGATGTTAGTAACACTTCACAAACAGAAAAGCGAAGTGAAAATTAAAAACCAACTGGAAGCAAATTGGACCACATTGTAAGTGAAACTATTTTCATCACCTCCTTTCTCACCAAATCCACTTCCTGCAACTTCAGCACATTTATAGCCTGTGTTGATTTAAAGATCATTTGCAATTAGAAATGAAGCAGTTATACGCCTTGTATCATATCTCAACGGCTTACAAAAATTCCATATGATTATGAAGTTCCTGAACAAAAAATCCATAATGATCAAACATTCCATCCAGTGTACCGTTAATGAAATTAATACAGCTTACTGATAAATGACAAGGCAGCTGGAGAAAAAAAAACTTGCCACTGAATTGAAACAATTGATCAAGAATGTAATAATTTCGGACCGTTCCAATAATGTAACTTGTTCAGTGTTCAATACAAGGTGTAATATTCTTCGAAAGAAAACCGGAAACTGATCTGAACGCTCACTAATGCACTGAAATGTTACATCTCAAACATAAAATATATTACGTCAAGGAGATTAATACTACTGTGTTATTTATCAACAATTGACAGTTAAAAGACTTAGAATAAAAAAAAGAAGAACGAATGAAAATATAACTTACACGCCAAACTGGAATCCTCTCTCGAAATTTTGCATTAAGCATAATTATGACGGACATAACGTAACTGTTGCTAGCCTCTTCTACAATGAAATTTGGCCAGAGATAACGCTCGAGGTACTGACTGAAACGTAAGGTTTACGTCGACATCTCTTTTTTCTTTAATTCATCTTAAATGGCAAAATCAAAAAAACAGAACGAAAAAAAGAGGGTAAGAAGTAGGGATTTGTGCAGAAACACCAATGGCAAAACGATGAGTTCTTTTTTAAAGACAAAGAAAAGTCTTACATTTTTATAGAATAAGTTTCAATTTTCTACTAAAAAGTAAAAAGAACCTGAATTCCAACACGACAACTTTCTTTTGCATGAAAAGGTTTTGTAATAATTCATTCTTGTAAACCGTATCTATTAAATTTGGATCAAATGGACGATTGTGGAGCGAATATGGGGCCCAGTATTGTCGAGCTATCTAAAATTTAACAAAAAAAAAAACATCAGATTACTGAAAAAAGATGTGGGAAAAACACCTACCGTAATAAGATAAATCACCGGCTAAATTTTTGCTTAGTATAATTTACTGATTATTCACAGTATGCCACAATTACTCGTTACAGATAATCAATACGGTTTACTACTACCACAAATAATATTTCACGTTAAGCAGAACTAAATTAAGAAACAGACAAAACTAGGGAGAAAAAAAAGACTTTGTTTCTTAATTAAGAAACAGAGGGACATTATCTCATTAATGTAAAGAATAATTACAATTGATACGTTCTATTACTACGAATTAATTTAATCTTGAATTAATCAAACTTGCCTCCATCAGGGGATCCTCTTGGATAGCTTTCGTTGTCATAACACTTCCAACTGTCATTTTTTTTTTGCATGTGAAGTCAATATATCATACGCCTATAAAAGATTACCAATTTCAGATGACTTTTCATCAACAATATTTGAAAACTTGCTTTGCACGTATCTTTGAGGTTCTGATATTTAATCTAGTAGAACTCGATCATCCATTCATCCTTTCCTCATTGGGAAATTTCACAGCTCGATAATATTTTAAAACCTGCTTTGTACGTATTCCTATGGACTGCGACATTAAACCCGAGAGAACTCAATGAATCTCAGCCATCCAGGAAACCCGCTTAATATGACTGCACCCTCATCATAGAATATAATAATTCTACATTTCGAAAGATTTCTTTTTTTCTTTAACATCCAGTACTCTCACTTACTGCTACCATTAGCAAACACACAATTCGCACAGTCTTTCCACTCTATCTTAACCCACTTACTCCCACACTCTTCTCCATTTCTTCCCTCTCACTTTCACATCTTTCTTTATATTTCTCATTCACTGTTCTCATACTATTTCTATATCTAAGCAGTCTTCTGCTTCTCTTCAAAATTTACAGTACCTCCACCAATAGTAGTCTCTACTTTAGCAATATGTTCCTCTCCAAACGACAATGCTGCTGAAAATAGCGGACGTCGCCGCATTCATGTCATCGAAATGCAACAATGCATCCCAGTCGGTGCGGGAAAATTGATATGAACTGAGTTGCCGCAGCTATTTTGAATGTTATATGCTTTCTTAGAGTAGCATTTCTTAAAAAGATGATTTCACTTTTCTTTTGCAGTGCATTTTTATTAATCATTTAACAAACAACTCATTACTTGTTATGACTTCTATGAAGTATTTATTTTAATTTAATTTTCAAAATTTTTCGCACTACTCATAAAACTCACAAATGCATTGATAAGGTATCTTAAATTATAATTTTGTATAACTCTTAAATTCAAAATTAAAAGAAATTGAAAGTTAAGAAATTGCAATATTGTGAAGATAAATTCGTTAATTACAGAATTTGACACAGAAGTTTCATTTCAACAAATTCACCATTTTAGAAAGGAATATTTGACGAAAATTATAAATTAAATGCTTGTTTCATATGTTTTGTAGAGTTATAACAACTTTCACATTTACTTTTTTTGCTTAACTTTGGATTTGTCATGTTTTCCTACTTTTGACAATAATTTGAATTAATGAAAAGAGATTGTAGTGAATGAGGAAACGTATAATAGACTTTTTAAAATTAATTGCATTTGAATTCTTTTCTTAAATCATAGAAAGATAGCTCTGAAAACTTTACGACTTCGAAAACCCATATGCAGAATCGTCATTAAAATTTGTCGTAAAAAAAGAAAAAGAAAAAAAATCACTCGATTAATTGGGAGAAAACGAATAAATTCGAACATGAACCGAATTTTCATTTTTACGTGCTAAAACTTAATTTTCTCGAATTCTTTTTGATCATCTAATAATAGTCTTATTTTAGCATGAAGTAAAAATACTCTACCAATGTTATTCGATGTTTGTAACAAATTATCTCGGTGCATCATTATTACCTACAGTAATATTTGTACCTTATAAATCTTTAACAATGATTTTATAGTAATAACTGTAATAAAAACAAACAATCAAATGAAAACAAACAATAACAATAATAAATATATCATTTTTTGCATGAAAAAATTGTGAAACAAATGGCTAAATGAAAAGAATGAGTCTTACTTCATGTTTAAACCTTACTTCAAGATCTTCAAATCATCAATTACACATGTAACAGACAAATTTACAGCATTGAGTGAAATTTTCTTTAAAATTTTCCCTTTAAAATTTATGATAAATAATAATAAATATACCATTTACTTAACACTTAGTTATCATAACACTTAGTTATCACTCTCTCTTTGGTGATTACTAAAGTAAATCGGTAGTGCCATTCTTTTATATTTTATTCCTGTGCAATTACATGTAAATGTTTTTTGTATAATTTCAGGAAACAAAAATTGATAATAGGCTTAACTGAATTTTAATTATTTGTCTTTGATGAAATGTATGAATGGAAGTGTACAGTTAGTTTTAAACGATAACCAACGTAGAGTTGCATTATTAGCTCGAAAAGATCTGTTTGCGCAGTAGTTTGCGAATCTCTTTATTTGATGAAGTTAAAAATTTCAGGAATTTTTTAATTTTTATTTCATGAATCTTTTTCGGCATTTGATTTATTGGCTGAATTTAAAATATCATAAGAATTTATCCCATTTTTTGCTTATCCTTATTGAATTTTAATGACAGTAGAAATTGTCATCGATGATATCCTTTCTCTTGATGATTTATGCTCAGTTGTACTGAAAAGATTAATCATATTAAATGCTTGTCAAATTTTGGTACTTTTGATATTATATAGTTAGAAATATTTCTCAAATAACTCAAATATGCTAGAGTAAATAAAACATAAAAGTTTTTATCAAACTTATCAGCTTTAAAATTTTATCAACAAATTTCTCTAAATCATCTTAAATATTACCAATAACCACTGTTTGCTTATTTTGTATGATGATTACATTTCATATCTCTCTTTTGCATGCACAAATTTTTTCATTTATCATTTCATTAATCATAAAGCCAAAAAGCTTAATTAACTTCACTGAAAACGTTAGTCTCGAAAGAGACTACAATTTCGTTTTATGCAAAGGATATGATTACAATGATTAACATCTGCGCTTCAGGAAAAATTAAGCCTTTTATTTTCACAACCGTTGCTTTATTATCTCACTATAATTATTAAAGATAAACGTAAAGTATTTTTAAAGAAAAAGGTGTACACTCAATAAATGATTGTTTATTTCTATTATTAAATAGTTTAAAAGTAAATAATTTTCACAAATGTCCTAAAAGAATTTTTCAAATTCCAACTAGATGATTAACTTTGTTGAACAATTAGTTTTTACACAGCATTTTCTTTTTTCTTTCTAAACAATTCCATTTTCCTCTAAATATATTTTACCTGGAACTTCCTTTCTCTTTTAATTATTATTATTCAATTTAAAAAAAATTGCTCATTTGTCTTGTTTCACTTCTTGTTTACACTTACTTACTTTGTTTTCGTTTCATTTCTTTTTTTTTTTTTTAAGAAAAAATTCAAAACAAATTTGTAAATTTCTCAAATGTACTCTAAAATATGCATTTTTTTTGTTTCAGATTAAATCGGTTATCCTTTAGGAAATGAATCCTTAAAATCATGAGTAATTGAAATAATTTTTCCTTATCTCTCTCTCGCATACACTAGCACACACTATGAATGATAGTAATTTTTACTTATAAATTATTAAATGTTAAAAAAAAAAAAAAACTATCTCTTTGTTTAAATATGTTTTAAAAAAAAAGAAGAAAAAACTGCCACTTCATTTTTTTAGTGCATTTTTTCTTTTTCCTTCGTTTTTTTCAATGCTCAATTTCTTTCATCTTCTATTATTTTAAATTTTATTGTATTCAATGAAAATTTCTGCATTCACTCACATTTTCCATAAACCATCAAATTTTATGATAATAATCCAATGCCATTAATTCCTTCTTCTCATCTCAAATAATATATTATCATTCATTACAACCATTACGGCTCACACATATATATACATAAGTTTACCATGAAATATGCTTGTATTATTTTGTAAAATAGCAAAGAATAAAATGTTATCGTTCAAATTTCAAATGTAATCTATTTTCATTTTAAATGATTTTTGGAGAAATTGACTGAGAATATATTAAATTATATCATTAATTATAAAATTAGATACAATTAACAATTATGTCGTTAATTATATAATCTTTAAAAATTTTCATAAGTTAATATCACTGGTATTCCATCTTTTCGATTCATCGATTTAGTTCCTGTCAATACCATTTGTTAACGTACGTCTTCCACATCTCATCTTATCACCGAAATGATCAATAGCTTTAAAAAAAAAAAAAAAAAAAAGACTTTACTTTTTTTTCTTAAATCTCAACCGCGATATCTTATTTATCAATAAAAGAGGCGCGAAATTATATTGCTAACATTTTGTGTTCATAATATTATACAAACTTTCAATTCATTTATTACTATTTTACGTATACGTAGTACTATCTCTTCGATACGTTATATTAATTTTAGTGAGAGAAAAGATAATTAAAATCCGACTATTAAAGCTAAACTTTTAAATGAAATCCATTATTCATGACAAATTCAAATCTTAATTTTGCAGCAAATAACGTGGACATTAGATGCAAAAATAAGATGGAATGTCCATCTATGTTTATCACCGTCTTATTATTTGGTATTATTGCGACACAATGGTCTAAGGTAGCATCATTCTCGACAGGTATTTGCATCGATCGGATATCATCACTCATTACATTGGCTTGTAATGGATGTTTACGATTTGCTATATCATCAGAATATAGTGAGTGGTAAATAGTAATTTTCTAATTTGTTTTTGTTTAATTTTTAAACATTCAAAAATTGTTAGATTATCATTATTTAATTAATTAATAGGTTAAAACAATGTTGTTATTTAAAAATTAATCCTACTATGTTGATGATTTTCTTGAAAATTTTTGAAATAATTATGTAAATATTTTCCCATAGTTCACTTTCCTTGTTTTTCCAAATTTTAAAAATTAAAAATTTCTATTTACATTCTAGATTTCAAATTATTTCAAAATCCATTACTTAAACCGTTCTGTTTTTTTATTCAATTACACTATTTCTTGAGCAATATTTTGCTATGATACAACATTTGGTGCAATCCCTTACTTTTGATTTGAACTTTACCTAAGTTATTGCAAAAGTTATATTCTTTCTTCTCGTGAATTGTAATTTTTTGTTTTTGTTGTATAGCTTAAAATTTCCAAGTTTTAGGTAATGGAAGACATATGAATGGGAAGAAACTATTAAAGGATATAGCAGAGGAATGTTGCTATAAGAGATGTTCTATGCCATACCTTCGATCGTTATGTTGCAATACCTAAATTCATTAGTTTTTTTCCCTCTCCCTCTCTCTCTCTCTCTCTCTCCACCCATCTCTTCCTTTTTCTCATTGTTTCTCTGCTTTAGTTTCAATTTCTGACTTTCTTTTTTTGTTATTCCTCATTAACAAAATTAACTTATTAGTATTTTCACTTTTATATTAATGACATTTAATGCAATTAGGATGATGATGCATCGATATGGAAAGTTTATATGGAATGAACGGCTTCGGTGATCTTTGCTTATTCAATTATTGGCCACTTTTTTGCATCTTTTGAAATGTTAAAAAGGAAGAAAAAATTAGGATAAAGATCTTTCATCGATCAAACTTCTTCATTCATTAATTTACCATTGTTTTGAATTCTTCAAAATAATCGTTATCAAATAAAATCCTATGTTTACTATACTATCCTAAATATACTTAATGCTTAACTTTAAAAAAGGTAAAAGAAAATCCATCTAGTAGCAAAAAAAAAAGAGAATTCTTGAGGGAAAAAAATTCTTCTATCATATTCTTTTATATAAGATTTTTTCTAATGCATTCAATATGGCTCATAACTGGAAGAGAATGATTATATGATTAATTGGCAAGAAATATTATTCATAATAAACTGACATTTATCATAGGTGATAAATAGATAAGCACGCTATTTGATCAGTATATGATATATCACTTATATTTTGTGAAAATTTCCACTTTATTAACAATATACCCGATCGTTGAGAATACACTCTTGAGTTAATTATTCTTCAAAAATTTTCAAATATCAATGGCACCTGGTATTTAATTTTAGCTTTTAATCCTTTCTAAAATATTCTAAATTTTTCTTTGCTGATCAATAGGAAGCTTATAGCGTATCTATAAATCACCGGACAAGATGAGATGGTGTTAAAACGATTAAATAAAGTGGACATCGTTTTTTTTTTTTTTTTTTTGAATGATTTATAAAGCTAAATTCTTACTTTACCCATAGCAATTTTCATAAAATAGTAATAAATTACCGAAAAGCTACTAACAATAATCATACAAATACAATAGAAATTGTTGATTTACGATACGTCAAACTGAGATTTAAAAAAGAAGGAAGAAAAAGATGTTGCTGTAATATCAATCAAAATAGAATACAACAAAACAAAACAAATAAACAATGAACAACAGTCAGTTCACAATCATTTCTTTAATTTTTATACAAACTTTCCGCGAAATACTTCAATTTAATCATTTCATCTTCTTTGCAACATTTAAAAATGCTTAATTAAATTAATTTTTGATATAAAGAAAATGAATGGAAACTTAATATAATTTTTACTTTTTTTGCTTGTTTAGTTTTTTCTTCTTTATTATCATTGCTGCTCATTGTCATCTACCTTTGCAATTCATTCAAATGATTTGGTCGCACAATGATCGTACTGAGGAGATGATTTTCGAACAAAAACTGTCGTAATTTATTAACGAAATAATGAATGATAATGAAACATGCAAAATACTGAATCCATGCCCATTTCAAGAGTTCCAGAAGACCTGTTCGATAAAGCAATTGTTGTTCAACGATCCGTAGCGATAAATGTAGTACGAAATTATTGTTGTCAGCTCGTTTAGGCATCCATGCAATTGATTTCCTCAAAAACATATAAGAAACGAAACTAAATTCGTGAGAAGAAAATGAAAACTTTTCGAATTACTAATTACATAAGTCTTTCGCAAGCTCTTCGAAATTTTGCTAATTAGAATCACTAATTACATCACAATTTTAACCAGTGCGGTTATTTCTCTTATTGAAATCCATCTTCTCCGTCAATTATTGTCAATTACTATATTGTTTGCAAACTTTCCTATTATTATTAATCATTACTATTTATTATTATTTAAATTGTAATTAAAAAAGAAATATGAAATTAAGCAACGACTAATTTAATATAGTATTTGATGTTCAAAGTATAACAGCAGTAAATGCAATGAAAAGACTTTAAAAAAGATCCGAAAACTAGATATGAAAAATTTATGCTACCTCATTAAAATATCCTATCTATCTGCAACGTTTTTGAATTTCAAAAGACAATATATTTTTTCAACTTATTGCAAGCTAAATAAAAGTACATTATAATGACCACACTGTTTAAGAAAATAAAGGAAAAGAAAAATAAAGAATTTTAAGCACAACTTTCACGTGTTGGCATACCAGTGATATTCTACTATTTTAAATTGGAGATCCACCTTATCTATTAAATTTAAGTAATACATATATTTATACTAAAACAAAAGATTAGGCTCTCCCTCCGCAGAAAAAAAAATCCGAAATGCAAGCATATTAATAAAAGTGAGAGGATGCCAGAAATTTGTGATGAATGATGAAAAGATAATAATACTTTTATTTAAGGGAAGAGAATAAAAGCAAAGTGAATGCACAGAAAGAGTAATTAATAGACTAAAAAATAAATATACCATATAATTTGAAGATAAATGATAATTGCATTAAACGAATTTAAGTTTAGCTAACCTGAAAAGAACCTATTTTGATATCAACAACCTTACAAACATAAAGAATGAGATAGATGAAAAGAAAATGCAAAACAAAAAGTGAAATAAATTATAAGCAAAAAGTCTTTTGAAACAATTTACCTTTTCAAAGTTGTTGTGAAATTTCGAAAAGAATTACGTAAGAGAATTGTGGTAGGATTATACTGAGCTAAATCTAAATTTGATTCATTGATCAATGCTCCTCCATGATCTGGATCTCGGCCACTACTCCAAAGTGGAGCCGCTTGATCTAACCAAAGATCACCAGAAACTGTTACTGATGATGATTCAGCTGCATGATCCAAATCATCAAGAATTGCAGTTTCCATCTGTAATTTTTTCAAAAAAACTTTTCAAACTTCCTTAATTTTAAATCGAATCTGTAAAAAAATCGCAACCATACACTTTATGTCTTTTCAAATGTTAGAGGAATGAATATTTCGAAAGCTAGGCTCACATTTTTATTGGATGATGATTGAAAAATGACTATTTTAAGGAGACTTTTCCATAGGTTTTTGCATAAAAAGAAGGCTTTAATTTCAACTGATAAAGAAACTAAAGCATATTTATTTTTGAAAACTGTTTATGAAGCAAAGAAAATACATACCGAAAAGCGTGACCTTTCATCAAGTTGATAATCGAATAAAAACATATAAAAAACTCCGAAAATTTTATCCCTTTCTTCAATAGGAAATGTGACATTTATTTCGATCTAAAAAAATTAGTCAAAAAAATGGAATGAGAAAGAATAACAATTATGAGCAATGCTCAATTCAAAGCAAGCCTTTTCTGATATCTGATTTATGCAAGTAAAAAGAACACATTTAATTTTTACCCAATCGATAAATTTTATATTTTTGTACCTAGTCTTTCTGTTGGAAAAATTATTTTATATAAAAGTGAACTAGAATTTACCAAATCAGGTTTTCCATCATCATTAAAATCACTTTCATATTCTTCGAGTACTGCTATTCGTATATGTATTTCTTCAGCATGATTAAGCAGTGGATATGAACTCCATACGTAGTAATCATTTGGTGCTTTTCCTTTCAGTAATATGATAAATCGCTGTTTGTAATAAACTGTTGCTTGCTCTCGATATTCGCTAAATTTTTTCCAAAAACCCTGAAATTAATCGATGAACTACAGATTCATCCACCCTTGCATGAATTCTGGAAATGATAAAGTGTTAAGATAAGGATTTTTGATTAAGAATTTTGAAAAGATTAATAAATATTACAACACAATAAACATCCATAATATCCATAATACATAATACTAAATGAATAACTTTCAAAAATCTTAATCATTATGCTCACTGATTCCAAACAATTAGAATGACAAAGTAATTAATAATAAAATTATCCTTCTCCCAACAACCAATATCTTTAATTGTTCGAAAAATAAAAATCACTTGTGCCGTGAATGCAACGAATAGTGTGAACAATAATGTAAAGATAGAAAGGGCAACGCTACAACAATATGCTGTTGTGTATTTTGAAGCTTTGTATTTCCATGTACAAGGCTGAAAAACCAATAATTACAGAGAAATTTTTGAAATTCGCATTTGTAAGCTCCAAGTGCTATTTTGTTAAAGCGAGTTAATTTAATTCATTAAATAATTTAAAATGTTTATTGAAGTAGTTGCGCACAAGTAAACTATTATAAATACACTACCAGCACATGTGGAGAAATCTAAATATACATACAAAAGTATGATGCTGACAGTCTTTGGTTCTGAAATAATTTTAAAAAAATAAAATTAAATTAACCTTCTCATATAGTATTTTGTATTTCATTTATTTGACAGGAGTGAGTGAGACGTACTTTTCGATATAACGCTTTGAAATGTTAACACTAGCAATGAAAACACAAATCCAAGATATGGAAGCAACGATAAATAAAAGCCAGTTAACGATGCGGAAAGTTTGCTTTTTGCTATATACCATCAATTCTCCCTAGAAGTGCAAGAAATATTTCTTAAATATTCTTTCTTTTTTACATTATAAGATATAATCTAGAAATAATGCATATATACCTATATTTCTCACTCAACTGACCCACAAGAGTTGTGTAAATTTTCCACGATCAGCTTAGGTTAAATCAATCATTACCAATGAAATTCGAATATAAATTTAAAAGAAATAAGGCTACCTAATTTGATTGATTTAACGCATTAAGCAATACTGCATACTGTTAGTATTCTTCTTAGGGGTGAGAGTAATAAATATTTGTTGCTATGGATACAAATGTCTCCGTCAATATGATGACGATTACATTTTCCAAAGATTTCAAGAAAAACAAACAATCGAAGAGCTGAATTGGAAACTTTAAAGAACACACTTTTCAGTAAATATTCATTTGCCATTTTCGTTGTATGGGAAATGTCGGGAACTTCGATTCTGTTGGGTTCTACTAAGAGAACTCAATCTTTTCCTGTCTACAACATAAATGAATATCTATGGAATCATATTACAGCTTCAGAACATAAATAATTCGGAATAAAAAATATACAAAAAAAAACATATATTTTGCGACCAATCTTCCTCTTTCTCAACAAATTAAAACAAAAAAAAAGTCCCGATCAGTATAGAGATGGGGTTTTTTCACTTGAAATATTTTGTTGGCGACAATAATTTATTTCCCTGTGACATACATATAATTGACGTGAAGTAATAAGATTGCATATGATAATCATAATAAAGAAAAATTTCAGAATTTCACTATTCAACTAATTTCACTGTTCAACTAAAATTCACAATGTTGTAGTTAAACTGTCATCAGAAGACAATAAAACAAAGGATGGATGAAATTCTTGGCTATTGTTATTAAGACTAGATTAGGATGATAGTGGATTTTTTTTTTGACCGATATTAACTGATCTTTAACACCAAGTCAACTGTCTCATTATTATTATATAGGAAAGCCATCATGCATCAAAAAACGAAAATTTCATTCGTCATTTCGCATCGCATATATAATATTACCGATCATGATTAAAATGCCAAGAAAATCATGTGGGAATTAATGTTAATTAGTATTAATGAATTAATATTATGAAAACCCAATTAATTAATAATATAATGGAATTGATACAGTTAAGCTTAATAACTATCCTTTAATCTGAGTACTGACAATTAGCATTTTCAGAAAACAATTTCGAGAGAAAAAACATTCATGTTAAGCCTTAGGTCGATGCTAAACTGATTTAGAATTAAAATCCTGGAAAAATATGAACTTAACAAAAAGCATTTGATTAATCATTCTACTAAAAGATGAGTGCAGCACATAATAAGTTGATAGGAAAGTTAGTGGACAACAAATATAGATGGAATTGAATTTATTTCATAATTGATAAGAAGATATATTACATGAATCGTTAACATGGTTAGCTAACAAATTATTTCTTACCAATCACAAATTATCGATGTAGAAGAATTATGGAGAAAAAAAAAGTTAACAATCACCATGATTATGATTAAAAATACCTAATACTGAAAGCCGTTTAGATGGGCTTACTTCTTTCACTGTTTGCTGATTATCGGAAATATCAAGAATAATTGGTAGATGAATTCGAGAAGCTGATCGACTCTGTGTTCCTGTATTGTTCACATCAGAATGAATTGAATCCACAACTGCTGTGCTCCCTGATTCTTCCCTTAAATTTGCATCTTCCATTTGAACAAAAAACAATGCTCCAAAAAAAGTTCAAATGATGAAAAGAAAAAAGAAAAACAGAAAGCTCTTTCGAATAGTTTTGCGATAAATAAAAAATGAACATTATACTTCCAACATGGAAACACTTTTTTCCTCTGTTCAGCCTAAAAATATTTGTTACAACTAATAAAGCCTTCTTCATGACTTATATTTTGAATTCCAGAAACATAAAATATTCCTAAATGTTAGTCAATGAATATCTGAACGGAAGTTCTGATTAAAAATTTTGATCTACGACACAAATAATTAAATTGTAAAATATAAGAATCCCATTAAACCTTATCTATTTTTGGTAATGTATGTATTTATGCCTTATCATAAAGATGATCTCGAATCGAATGTTATCGTAGATTTCATTCCGGCATTCCTCATCAGTTAACAACATGCAGTAGTAAATATTACACAACATGATTTAAACTATGTTATGTATGAGAAGAATGCAAAAGCACAACAATTCAAAAGCACACAATAATACATTAAATAACATGTAAGCTGCTTATTGTTTCACTAAATTTAAGCTATTATTGATCAGTGGAAAAGAAAAAATTGAATAACGAGATCTGAATAACGAAAAAACTGTAAAAAATTAAAACAATAAATGTAAATGCATGAATCCTCCTGTTACATCTCAATCACAATTATAACAGTTATTGTTTCCATTATTCACAAACACTGATTCAATTTGAATTCCAATAAAACTCAGAATTATTACGAAAAAAAAGTAAACAAAAATCAAGCAACTACTCCAAATCAAATAAATATATGGATAATATATTAAATAAAAATAAAATCAAAAAAAAAGAAAAAAAATGAAAGGAATATATGCAACAGGTAGTTAAAAAGCAAGCCTTTTAAAAATCCAACAATCTCACTCAAATCTAATCAAATTTCTTCTTTTTAAAGCCTTCATTTCTGGATTAAATGTCAGAGATGTTAAAGCCATGCCAAATGTAATCAGCTTAAAGAGAATACAGCCAACATCACACACGATACCTTTTATATCGGTGCTGAAGGCCATATCGTGCTCGTCTCGACATTACATTCATATTCTCACTTCTGACATTATCTTTTATTAAAAAAAAATTGATGGAAAATTATGAAAATTTGCTGAAATAGTTTGAATGTAGTTCAAGAAAACTTTGATTCACTTAAGAAATTTTTTCAACTATAACCGAACAATACTAAAAGCAATGCGTACTGCAAGCCTGACAGTGTTAGTAAAGATATTTTAGGAAATTCTGAAAAATTGTGTACGACATCTTCGTGATATGCAAAAAATTCGAAAAGAATGGAAAATTACTAATGCATGGTAAATTTCTCAAACAAAACAGTTTTTCATAGCTATTATCAATTTATCTCACATGTTGTTGCATTCTAGTGGAAACTAACAATGCTAATGAAAAAATAAAATTAAAAAAATGGACGTCCTGAATATATTACTAATGTCAGCTGTAAAAATTAAAATTAACAAAGTCTTTGTTCAAATTTTGAACTATATACGAAACACTGATAATAAGCAGGAATGTTTGCACAATTAACACAAGACAGAGATATATCAGAGATTTCTATAAATCTTTCGCAGTTGATATTTGTATTAAGTGCTAATTATTGTTAACTGTTTCATTTTTTATAATTTTAAAACAATTCCACAGTTAATAATTTCATGGAATTTCCAAAGTAGAAACAAAAAATAAAAAAGAAACCTACCGGGTTTGTAAAATGGATTCAGAATCCAACAAATTTTCATATGATCCACAAACACTTTCAGTGCTATCCCGTTCCGATGCAACTCCATCATCAAAATGAACGGATGGTACAGAAGAAGCAGGAAGTACATCATCTACTTCTGCAACATCCATACCAGAAAAACTTTCCAGTATCCACTTATGATCACCTTCCATTTCTGCCTAAATTTAATGCTATACTGCATACTGACTGAAAATTTTACCATATCTAATTAACAAATGTAATCTGCAATTTGTGTAGCATTCACATCAATTCTTCCATACTCTGATAGAAAAAAAAAAACAGTAGATCGAGCAATAATAAATCTTTCCGTAAAATAATTCATGCCGAATAATATTAAGGAAAAAAAATACAATAATTGAAATACATTAGATTATTTTAAATTCCAAGTCATTATTTATTAGCATTAACAAAAAAAAAGCTATATTGCTTCTTTAAGAGAATTATAGATATTTCATTTGGTTATATCTTCAGTACTATGAATTCAAAATACTACATAAACCATATTTGATGTGAATAAGATCAAATCTGATAAACACATTTATAAAAAGAACGGTTGTGGAAAAGCTTGATGGACTGCTACTTCAATCTCTGCTGTTATTATTCAAAACTGCTAACATCAATAAATAAACTTGCACTAAATTAAATTAACATTTGGCAGCACCTAAGAGTTAGATTTAAGAAAGAAAGACCTGAATATCAAGCCGATCTTTTAGCTCTTGCATTGAACTTGGAGTTGATATTGCCAAAGCTGGCGATATCAAAGGAGTTTCAACACTATCCATAAGCGTCATTGGTTTCCAAGTTCGAAGCGTCTCAATCAATAATTTCAGCAATGTCCAATCACCCAAATTTAACTGCAGATTTAAAATTTAATTGTTAGAAGTTAGTCTTCACTTTTCTTTATCATTATAAACCGAAAGGAGAACTAAGCGAGCTTGAAAGAAAGAAAGAGAAAAGAAAATTCAAAAAATCCAATATGGATTTAAAAAGCAAATATCTGACAGTATCGAGTCACTTAGACCGAAACAATTATGTTTTGGAAAGTCATTTTTTAATTCGGTAGTTTCGTTCCTAATTCGTTCTAATGATAAGCTATACTATTGTATTTTTTCACCTCTACCACCTACGATTTTCTAAGAAAATATTACAAAACTATTTCACTAAATTCCAAGTTTAGACCTAATTACTTTGGCAGGAATCTTCATAGAATTTTTTTGTAAACCTTAAATCAAAACAAATTACCAACATGGTCAACTAATTTTGAAGATCACAGATTCTGGAACTTCAGTAGTCTTTGGTTTTAATCAAAAAGTGGGGAAAAATTTTTTCGAATTGTTTTGAGCTGATTTGGAAAAGTTAAGTAAAGAAAACCTTAAGAGTTTCTTGCACTTCTGATAAATCACATGCTGACAAAACAAGACCGGTAAGATTGGATGTATTCATTTTTTCAGCAATAACACTTATTCGTTCACTTGGAATATCTAATTTTTTCACCAAGTCAATTATGTCTGATAACTTCATTTCAACGAGTGGTACTTCGATTCCTCGCCAAGTGTTCTTATCCTAAAATTTAAACAGTAGTACAAAAAAAAAGAAAATCTGGGAGAAAGTTGAACATAAATAAATGCAAAATGAGATGTTAGTGCATCAATCGATGAAGCATTTTTCAAATAAAAGACATTTTCAAATTTATTATCCTGAAATTTGGACATGGCCAAATTTTCTAGACTGGAATTTTAAAAAACAAAATTTAATAAAAAAAAATTATGAAAGAAATAAAAGGAGATAGAATATGTAAATTACTTTAAACAGATGCCAAGCAGGACCAGAAAGTATTAAACCAGATGGGTTGGACGATCGATTAACAAATGACTTAACTGGTTGTGCAGTACCAATACGACATTCTAAAAAGTGAATATTCACATTCAGCTAGTTTTATTCAAAATTATTCACCACTGATATACAAACTGCATTTTCTTTTTAATTTTTTGCAAGAAGCGAAATAAATTAAAAATTAATCGCAGAAAAATTTTCAAAAATAATTCTACCTCTGATAAGCTTTCTAAGATAAGGATCCAAATTAGATGTGCAGGGAACAAAACGACGAACATGACCGACAGTCAACTGCTCCGGACCAGTCATGGATGCTTGTTCCAGGAAAGATTCGAAATTGTCCGGATTTCGATCCAGATCTATTAGTGGATCCTTTGTCGGAATTTGTTGTTTTAGATGGTTGTAGAGCTGCAAAAGCCTATTGGGTGCATAAAACAAAAAGCCGAAGGAAAAATTAAATAGGTGAAAATAAAAACCTGTGCAAGCGGATATGAATCTTGTGGTATATCCAACGCACGATCAATAAGCCAGCACATCCTGGATGGCCACTGCTCAATTAGGCTGACCCAATAACCAAGTGAAACCCATGAAAATTCAATTTCAAATGCACGCATTAATCTGGAAAGAGAACGAATTGGAAAAAGAAAAATAGAGTATGCAATTTAATTAAATTTAGATTTGGTAATGCAGTGGAAATGTAATGCAAATGAACAAACTGTAAATTATTAACCATAATTTATTAAAGAAAGTGGTGAATTAGATATGTAGTATTTATCAAACTTAAAATTAGTTTTACCGTCCTGTTAATGTAAGTGCGTTAACAATACGCTTCATTGATCGAGGATTCATATTGGAGAAATAGTCATCCGCTATTAACGAACGACTTAATCCACGAGTTCCTACAACCGTCACCTTTCTTGATGATTTCCCTTCAAAACCTTCTCGCAAAGATACATAAGACCCTGCAAATTTTCTTCTAATAATTTTGAAACTTTAAAATGCACCAAATTTTGCCGTTACGTACAACAAAAGAATTTTTATTAGCTTTCCAAAAGTATTATTTTGTATTTTATGTATAAAATTGGGTTTTTACAAAGTAGATTTCGAAGTGCAGAAATACTGACCATGAAAAGTTTCTTGCCGCTTGAATCTTTCTTTCCAATCAGCTAAGCTTTCTCTTTTGTTATGTAAATTTGTTTGAAGTTGTCGGATGGCAGAATTATGCAAATAAAATGGCATATTGATAATGTTCTGAAAGCAGTGAAGCAACTTCGATTTGAATTATTTAAAAGATTTAAAACATTAAAAAACATTTTACAAAAATCCTTTAATTAATCAGATATCGCCTCAATTCCCTTCCAGAATTATTCTCATCTTTATTTCTTTCTTCACACCTCCAATACTACATGCTTCTTATCTATAACTTTATTATATTTAGTCGAATTATTTCAAAAAACATTTCTAGGTCTTTGCATATCTATATTACAAATTTAAACTTTTGAAAGTTTACTCATTCTCGCATTCACTCATTGTTTTTTGAAACTGCCTCAAAACATTTCGAAAAGTTTTCGATTTGTTGCAAACTTCATACACTGAAATATCAACAACCTTGAGATAATCATGTCCAGTAAGCCCAGTTCCTGCTAATGCAGAGTGCATGCTATGATTTACAGCTGAAATAATAATATGCGGATCAACAGCAATAGTTACTACAAATGGCCGATCAGCATGAGTGCAGAATAATAGCTCCAGCGCATCTAATGTTTGTACCATACGTTCCTAAAATAATATATCTTCTAGAAAAAAAAGAAATTTAATTTGATTTTATCTTTTTTAACCGTCTTTAATTCCTTCCATGAATAGAGAAAAAATATGAAAGGAGAAGAAAAGGCGCTAATGTAATATAACATAGAACAAGAGAACTATAATGAAAGCTTACCACGATAACATTATACTCAGCAGTAATCAACAGCGCTAAGGGTTTCACTGGAAATGGAATTCCGGAAAACTGATCTAGTCAAATCGAACATATGAAAAATTTTTTTAAAGACTGCTTGATCATAACATGCAGTGACTTCAAATAATTATAAAAGTCACCTGTTCACAATTATCAAGACCATCAACTACAACAATTAGTCGAGTTTGGCTGTTTGTGAAGAAATCAAGTGAGCGAATCATATTGGCCAAAAGATTCACCTAAGAAATTTTTCAAAATTTGCATTTTTTGAAAAGTATCTTAGCACCAATTCATATCTGATATTTGTTTTCACTGAAAACGTTGATCTGATTTCTCTCAATAAAAAAAGCTGCTAAAAGCTAAGCAGAAAATACAATAAAATCAAAGTATTGCAATGTAAATTAAAGGTAAAAAAGAAAAACAAATGAAAGAGATAAATATGAATGAGAAAGGTTAAAAAAGCTGTAAACTTGTCATAAAATTGTGGAATAATGCTTTAAGATTGCAAAAGAATAAGAAAGAAATCTTACTTCATGTTGCAATTTTTGCATAAATCCTTCAAAACGCAATTTATTGATTTTCTGTGCCGCAATATTTATGCGCCTCTTTGGCATATTAACAAATCCATACACAAAAAGAAGATAAAGTGGATATAAGGTAAGCACTGCTGCAGCAATGAAGAACAACACAGACCCAAATAAATAGCTGTAACTTATATTTAAATAATAAATGCTAGTCTTTTCACTCATATCACATCATAAATAGAGTAATTAATTTATTTATGCCGCTACAGCTATAAGAAATTTAATTCACACAACATAGAAAAACTCGCCGAATAAAATGTGATTTCAGATCAGAACATAACAAATCAGCCATGACTCAAATTTCTTTTTTCTTCGAATAAAGGAATGACCATTAAAGAAGTTTCATAGATTTCATTTTTCATAAATCATTATGCATAATTATCAGCAACAAAAATGAACTGCTTTTGCTAGAAATCTATGTATTCATTGTAAGCGGCAAAAAAAATTTATCAAAATAATGCCAAGTAATAGCAAACCTAGACTGAAGATCCATTCCATCGTAAAGCCATAATGAAAGCAGAATTAAAGCTGTACTGATTGAAAACAAGAGCAATAACACCATCACAGTAACTGGTACACCACATGTTCGTCGTGTTTTTGGTTTGTTGCCTCGAGCTAAATGACAGGAATTTCGTTGACATATGAATGAATGCTAAATCATTAATAAATATAGAAAGAAATTGTTTGATGCCTACAATTATGTGCAATCGAACGACAGAACGGAATGACGGAAGCAGCGAATTTTTGCAGTAAATATTTGAAGTGCCTTAACATCCTAATGATTAATGAATCAAAATCGTTACACCATTTCTAAGAATTCGAAAATAATTGAAGCACTACAATGAAATAAATATGAAATCTTTAAAGACAGCTTGCAAAAAGTAAAGGAATAGGAGGAAGCGAACTTACCAAATGAGACTTTTAAAGCGCAAAATAGGCGTACCGGGAGTGAACCAAAATGGTTTTCAGCAGCTTCAAACAATGTAGCAACGATTTTTGCTAGCGCCTGCTCACCACCAACTGATGACAAACGATGATAATCAGCAAACAAGAAACTAAAAGTGATTATCTAAAAATTGCTTTATTTGCCGATATCAATTAAAACTACTGCAGAAAGATTAACTGTTAAATATTTTACACTGCTATATTAGTATGATTTAGGAAAGCATTCCAAACTTCACTGCAATAAGCAAAGACATTAACAAGTAGCTAAAAGGTAGAAACAAATTAGAATAATACAAAGTTGTGAATATTACATAAGGACAATGCAAACAATCACTTTTCGGCACATAAACTCTTTCAAAACTCATTGAATTGGAAGATAAGTAAAATTAAACACTTTAATCGGCATTTACACATTTCAATTACTTATTGTAAGTGTATATTATTCAACTGTTATAAAAGATAGGATTGAAACAGTCAATATATAAAGTAAATCAGTATCTACCTTACAGGACAGGAAAGGAGATCCTTATCTCGGACTGACACACTATGTTGCAGTGCAACATTTGACAGTAAACGCATATGTGCCAGAAATTTAGCAATCGAACGTGCAACATTTACGGATTTGTTCCATCCTTTAACACTGTTACCATAATAAATCAAACCTGAAAAAATGATTAGACAAAAAAACCAGGAAAGAAACTATAATATATTTCAATAAGAAAAAGGGGCAAGCACAAAACGTAAATTACTATAAAAACCACACTATAAGAGTTCTTGTAACTCGACATAAGTCAATCCAAAGAAAATTAATGAACTTCAAATATAAAGAAGAAACTTCAGAAATTTGAACTGTGTTCATCTCCTTGAATTCATCTAGAACTCTTGGAAATATAATTTCGAAAAAGGTAACGAACTGACCGTACAAAAGTAACCACAAAATGAAGAGGATCAAGCCACAAGTACCAACAACAATAACATAATAAAAGTTTTGAAGAAAAGTAACAGCAGTGATACTGATAAGTGTAAACATCGCAATAAGAAAAGCTACTGAGAATATCAATGACCAGGACCATGAAAGCTGTACTGAATCGAGCCAAGATCTTGAAAATGATCGCATTGAATTTTTCATTTTGTCAAGAAGTACTGACTTGCCTGAACCCCATTTTGCATAGAGCCCTAAAAAACTTTTCGTATAAAATTGAAATACGACCAGTTTAAAATTTGAAAACCTAAAATCTTAATTAGAAAAAACTATGACATTTCAGGATCATGATAATTCAGGACCAAAAAGAAAAACAAAAAGTAAAACTAATCCTGGACGTTTGATAATCCATAATTTTAATTAAATTTTGTTAAGGAAGCTAAAAAATATCTACATGTCATTAAAACAAGCTCAAAAGATTTTCAAAAAACTCATGGTAATTAAATATGAATTGGTCATTGTTAACTATTCAACTCAATTAGGAAAAATCAGTATCTTACCGATAGTCAGCGGCAATGTTAGATTTGGTTCGCATACAATATCAGCTAATACATTGCTGTAAATATCATAACCAAGCATAGCATCCACCTGCACTTCGGCATCCAGTGGTCCATAAATTAAAGGGATAATTGGCTGTGGATTTTCCTGATCAATTGAATATGGTGTATGGCCAAGTTTGTTTGGTCTGTACAATAAGCGTGAATCCGATGGATTCAACAGGAGGCATTGTGTTATTTTTCGCGATTTTGCTCGTAATGCTATATGTAACACATTATCACCCGCGTTATCTGTTGCCGAGACTTTTGCACCCGAATTCACCAGTAATTGGCAGAAACCAACATGTCGATTTTTTACAGCACGTAATAATGGCGTATCACCGTCCTACAAAAAAAGATTAATTTTTGAGTCAAATAATCAATACAACATGATAAAAAGGAGAAATTAATAAGTGGAACTGACGAGGAACGATTCAAACTAATTGTTAAATGTTTGGATAATTTTACTATGATTACAGTAAAAATAAGAAGTGTTCTGCTCAGATGATACAGAATATCAACACATATGAAGATAAACAACTTCGATGAAAAAATGTATCTCAACAAAAACTACAGTTTTTTTGACAAGACTATTGTTAGTTTTTCACAATGAAACAGTGTAGCACCTAATGCCTCATATCTGATCAATGATTAGCATTTCGAATACTTCCATACAATATTTGGTAATTAGATCAAGAAGATTCTGCTAAACATAATTGTCATTCAAAATATAATAATTAAAAAGTCATCGTATTTCTACTGTTACAAAATCATGAGTACTTCTAAATGAAACCTTATTCCTTATTTCCAGGTTTGGCTTCCTCTCCAATAAAGCGACTGCAATATCCATGAATGACTTATCTATAGCTAAATGAAGAGCTGTTCTATTCTCCTGAAAATTTAGTTTTTTAAAAAGCAATATATAGATGTGACATATTGACTAAATATTTTGAGCAGTTTGAAAGTATGACTAAAGCATGTCTGAGTTATGATTACTTTTTGTCTAATTGGTGGTTTTCAAAAACCATTTAAATTTATAAAAATGAACATTTCCATTGGAACAAGTAATCAGACAAAAGTATAAAGTATCAACATACAGAATCTCTCGCATTGACATCGGCATGCTTTTCAAGAAGCATTTTCACAATTTCTACATTTCCTGATCGTACAGCACCTGCCAAAATTGAATTTCCAAACTACAAAAAAGACATTGTTTCGAAGAGAAAGAACTGAAACATAAGACAAAATTGCAGGAGAAAATGAATAACGAAAATTCAACTGCACCCTATCTACTGCATTCACATATGCTCCAAGCTGGATCAACATCGATGCAATTTCTACATAACCTTCACGTGCCGCGATAGCAAGTGGTGAAAGGCCATTCTGCAAGAAAGGATTTATACAACATACCAGTCGAATTTAAATTGATTATAAAGACGGCACATGATCAGAAAGCATGTGCAGTTGATTTGTAGAGGCTGTTGCTAAAAAAAAAAAAATAGAAAATAAAGACAGAATACAGACCTGATCGACGGTGTTGATGTTTGGCTCCCTTGATAGTATCAGTTTAACAACACCGATGAAATTACCACGCGTCGCCATCATTAAAGCAGTCGATCCATACTATAAATAAGGGCATATAAACTTCTTAAAATGTGGACTAGAATCATTTTGTCCAAATTGTGTCAAATTTTAAAACTAAAACAAAAACTGAAACTAAAAATACCATCCCAACAGCATCTAATTCAGCTCCAGCATCAAGCAATAACTCGATTATAGGCTTGTAACCTCTTCTTGCAGCCCAAATTAAAGCTGTACTTCCGAATTTATCGCATGCATTTACCTGAAAAACTATAGAATTCATTCTTAACAAAAACTTTTGAAGAGTTTTATCAATTTTTTTTTTCAGCCTGTAAGAACTTCGCATATTTTGCGCACAATTAACCAATTTTTAGATATAAAACTCACTTCAGCACCAGCCCCAATGAGTAATTCCACAAAAGCTATGTAGCCACGTCCAGCAGCAACAATAAGCGGTGTTAAGCTATCTTCTTCATCAATAATGTTAACATGAGCCTTGAATTGGATTAGAAGCTGTGCACATGCATAATGATTCCTGTACACAGCCCACATTAGTGGACTCCAACCCAGCTGAAATATGGGAAATTTATTATTTTTACTTAAATAATACTTGCAATTTAATTTATATAATTTATCCAGTAATTTTTCTGGACTTTATGAAGTGTAAATTTTCGGCTAAGCTCTTACCATATCAGGATAATCGACAGCTGCTCCAGCTTCCAATAAAATTTTCACAATTTCCTCATGTCCCATATAAGCCGCATCAAGTAGAGCAGTCCAACCATCCTTAAAAACTAAGTTCATTTCATATATACAAACATACGCAATAATCGCAATACTGGAGAAATATGAATGAAGACAAAATAGCAACATAAAAAAAGATTTAAACCAATTTAACATCAAATACTTAAAAGAAAGAAAAAAAGAAAACATAGTTTTTATAAACTGACAATATCGTTGAGCAAATAAAACAGATGAAAACCTTTATTTCACAAGTAAGATTCATTTATTCTATTAATCAATTAATAGAATAAATTCTATCAATCGGCTAACAAAATGATTTTTTTTTTTTTTTGTTAGAGATTTTACTGCTAACTGACCTTATTCTAGACCTATCTGTCGAACTCTTTGTCCAATTTATTGCACATTACTTGTTCGTTCAAACGACTTCGAAATCTGACGGACATCCATTTAATATACTAGCTATTTCAATGATGTTTTTATTGTACGACATATTCTCGATTTTTATTGAAAATTAATATAATATTCTAAAAGGCATACAGCATCTGTATCCTCTAAATCGAAATCACTGATGAATTCTCGTACAATGTCTGTTTGTCCGGTTCTGGCTGCAACTATGAGAACATTTTCATTGTCCTGCAATAAAAAATTAAAAATTTCAGTTCGCTAGAAATTTATATATTTTTCGTTATAATGTACTGATATCCTCCTATTAAAATAACAAAAAAAAAACTCCACTTTTCGTCCAAAAACATCAGTATTATCAATGTTGTTCTCAAATGCATAAATGATTCCTTTCCAAAAGATTTAATGATAGAAGTATGAACATACTGCATTTCTCAGAGTCATGAAGTCTTGTTTTGGAAAGTTAGCACTTCGAAGTTGACCATTCTCCAATAACGCAAACAATTCATCCGTTTTTGGATCAGCAGCCATGCAGCCAAGATTTACAATACGTAAAGTCTGAAAGAATCTCTAAAAAAGGAAAAGTGATATGACTATTTGATTACTTAATAATAGCAGAGATATGGGATAATTATGCAATTTTCTTATTTCTTTATCAAAAATTTTCGAAGTTGAATAAGAAATTTATCACATTGTCTTTCTTCAGTATTGTCTTTCTGCATTGTCCAGAAAAAAAGAGGCATCCAAACCAACAATGAAAGTTTTAAAAATGCTTGAAAAAAAATTCTAGTGACAGCATTACAGTTTATGTTTTCAAACTTTCTTGCACTTTTATCATACCGACAACTTAAGCATTCTTCGTCATCCGTTTGATAAAACCTCAGGAAATATTACGCTCAGTATATTAAGCCCGCTTAGGAAGCAATAAAAGTGTGAATACATGGGAGTAAAAATTCTCAAGCAACCATTTAGACAACTTAGTTTAAAATTGTCTTAAAATCATTTCGATAACACTTTCATCCAGAAAACAGCAGAAGATATTTTATTACCTATCATATGCTTGATTCCAGCAAAATTACAATGAAACCATACATTACAGACACAATAAACTAATCAACGCTCTCAATTAACTTATTTTGATGCCCTTGTCCCTGTCAAATAAGAGTGACATACTTATCCAACAAATCTTTTCTCCTTTTGTTTCTTTTCAAAAAGTTTCACCTCCACTGTGTTTTTAGCACATACAGTGCTTCATTTCTTGATTTGGAACATTTCATACATTTTTATCCTTTCGTTTCTTTTCTTTAGTGAGACATTTTAACTCCATTAATTTGAGAAATCAAACACTATTTTCTTATTTTCTGGATGACTATTCCACGTGTTAAAACTTACGATTAATTTGAAGGAACTTTGTTCGCTGTTCTGAAACAGTTTGTAAAAAAAAGGATAGCTCCAATAATTCGATTACTTTTGTTCATCGGAATCGTAAGTATATTACATTACAGAGAAAAGAAATACAGTAGCATAAACAAAAGTATGAATAATTTCGGTCCCAGAAAACAACAAAATCCATAACAACTATTTCAGTACACATTATCACCCTACTAGCTTCGTGATTCTGTTACTTCACCAAAATACGTCTACACAACAATTTTGAAATCTACACTAAAACACCAGCTTCAAACAAATTAATGACAACTGAACTGACTTAATAATCTACCGAAGACTAAAAAAAGAAAAGTTCCTTCTACATGAACAGCTGTGAGATAATCCACGAAGTGTACGTAATTTTTCCGAAAACCTGGCTTTTTTTCGTCATTAATTTTCCAGGTCTGTGATAAAGCCATATCATAACAAGTCATGAAACAAAGTAATTTTCAAAAAATAAAAAATAAATTACAAAGCAGCAACATATGTACAGTATTCGATGAAACATGAAACTTAAACGTCTATTTATTTCTTAATAAAAAGACCAGTAAAGTTTAAAAAATGTTTTCTTATTGAAAAAGAAAAAAGAAAAGAAAAAAATGATATCGAGAAAAAAACGAAAACCTAAGCCGAATCAACTAGAACTTTCAAAGATTTCCTAACCATTTTATAATGAACTGCCAAAAGAACAATATTTGCAAACCTTTACATTAATGGAAGCATCCACTTAAATGTTTCAGACTGTAATTAAAACTCGATTTCATCCAACACTATTAGATTTAATATGAAATTTCCAGAAATGTGAGTCTTTTTCAAATTCCTCAAAATTCTTGCTTCAAGTCGAAATAAATCACTTATGAATAGCAGTATCACAGCATTATCACCAACACATACTCCTAGTACCTAAGATGAGGCTTATTTTTAATGATATATCGATCAAGTGCTTCCCAGAAACGTGCTAATATAGCACGATCCAGATGTCGCTTTGTTCGCGATAGCTTTAGAACATTGACACTCCACTTAGCTATGTTATTGTCCATTTTCTGATCATCGTACATCAAATGAAAAGCTGCTACATTTGCAAATATATCCGTAGGATTACCGCCCCATCTCCAGCCTTTAAACTGCCATGCCGGCCCCTGAAATCTCTAAAATTTTATAAAATTTTTATAGATTAAAAAATTTCTATAGCAGTTTTTCTCCTAGCAGTAAATAAGTAATTATCTGCTATTCCGGTTATGATAAATTTTACTTATAAATATGCCTAATAAAGTATATACCACTCTTTTTCTATCATCCTGATGATCGTACCGGCTCAATTTTTAACTTCAACGATGTAGATGAATAATCCAAAAAATAAACAAACAAAACAAAATAGAATAAAAGTTTCAAAGAAAAGTATCCTACAGTTGAGTTTAATTAATAAGGTCAAACGCTGCAACCACAAAAGTACCTGAACAAAAACAGCAACAACACGACTCCATTCATCGTCACCAAACTTCAAAGGATTTTCAACAACCCTATACGGAACTGTAACGCCGTCATGCTTTAACCTTTGTATCAAGACTTCATTTTCCCTTCGACAGGTTGTCTTTCGCTCTTCTGTGGTGATGAAACGCATATCCTAAATTAAAAAGTTAGTTTTAATTTCACATTGCCTGTTGACTTCAAATAGGAAGTTATGACATAAGATGAATTGCATACACGCAAAAAGCATGCTCAAATGATACAATTTTGGTAAAATAAATCAGCTATCCAACTGTAATAAAAGCTGTATAGCTTCATTCTTAAATTCAAAACTAAAAAAAAAACCTGTAATATATCGCGAACATTAAACATGGTAATCAGCGAAGTGCCAGCTGCTGGAATGATAATAATTGGAGTTCGCGATTGCCGCTTTTGATGTCGCTGATTACTATTGTCTATACTAGGTGTCAGGGCTTTCGCGGGTATTGACGATTCTACTACCATTGGCTTCGCTCCCGAAGCAGACATTATCGATGTTCCTAAAAAACTGATGGATACTTAGATCTCAATTTAACAAATTTCATGCTTGTTTTCTTTTTAAGTAAGCTTTGTGGTAGTTTCTAACTTTAAAACAAAATTCGAAATAGCTAGAAGCTGCTTCTATAAACTCCAATATAAAACCTTGGAAAGTGAGTCCGGTCTCGATCTTAAAACCAGCAGTTTGGTCTTTGTTAAATTTTTCTTGATCATAACGTGAATAGCCAGCAGGTTGTGGTTTGGCCCGATCGTTTGATATTGTTCTTGGCGGAGGTGCTGCCGACTTCTGACGCTGTGCTGCCTCTTCTCGCAGCTATAAATTTGTAGCAAAAAAAATGAAGAAGTTTAATTTCATTAAGATCTACCAAAAAATCCCATACCATAATTAAAAGAAAAAATTGTTTGGACTCACATACCTTAAAACTATGCAAAATAGAGAGAATTGATGTGAATTCTTTAGATGCTGCTTCCATAACGCTTGTTCGATTCCTCCACACCCGTTCTTTGCCTTTTAGTTCTCGGTCCACGGCATCTTCACTTATATCAGGCACGTCTAAATCCATCGTAGCACCAAACCTGGACTACTTCTAGGCTATAGAAGAGTAGACTTGCAGATGACAATTTCGAATCTTCATCATCCAAGCAGCAAAATAAACAATAAATTTAAGATTTAAAATAAGGAGAAACAAAAGACAGCTGTTGAATTTCTCTTCTTAAAACTTTAAGATCAGCAAAGTTAAGAAGTCATAAAGTCCACATAAGAAAAAGATCAACTGGAAAAAGTATCAAGCAAATTTACCTGTCATCTACGGATTTGATTGTATTTCTTGCCATGTTTTTTTTCCGCTTGTTTTTCAAAGCAGCAATTTTGTCAGCTGTGAGTTTGTCACTGAGATCTCTCACCCCTTCCACATCATCACTCTTGTTATCTTCCGTCACTGTACCTTTCAACAGGTTTTGTATTCGTTGCCTAGAAATTGTATTTGCTGGTACAAATAAAACAGCCAGATCGAATGTCCATTTATGCAGTGAATTTGAAAATCTTTATAATTAACTTCTACAGCATCCGAACACCAACCGATTTTCTTCACCGTCATAACGAGCTTTTTTCACTTCCGGTTCATTTTGGTCAATAAGTCGAGAAACAGGGATTGGTGCTGGAATGGGTGCCAGCAAGTCCACTGTTTGCGGTGGTTGTTCACGTTCACCTTTGAGATATGCCAGAAGTTCACGTCTAAATTTAAGAAAAAATAAAACTTCAGGAAGTTGAAATGATTTCTCAGTAAAGTAATTCAAAGATTCAATTTAAAGTTTAGAGATAATTTTAAAGATGAAAATTCAAGAAAATTTTAGAAGATCAGAGCAAGAATTCTCGACTGTTTAGAAATAAAAAATAAGGGGGATTTAAAAACATTAGAAATAAAATTTAAAAATCTCTAAGGTGACTCGTAAATTTGATTTGTCTTAAGAGAAACGGAAAGATAAGAGGAATAGAAAAATAGTTTTGGAAAAGATTTCGAAAACCGTCCACAAAGGAAGAAACAAATTTAGTCGCAGATGCAACATTTGGACCTGAAAAAAAAAATGAAAACTTATTTTTTCCGAAAGAAACAAACATTTATTTACTAATTATTCAAGCAAGATATACCTATCAGGCCTGGTGACACACTGTATTCCTTTGCCGGAAGCATCTTTGACATAAGCAGTATGTTGCATTTCTCGATTTTCCCATAATAACAATAACGATTCCAGAGTATAATACTCATTCTGTCTACCATATACCATTAGATTTGTTCTTACATCACGTCGATATGCTGCATCACCAAATACATAATAACGCTGATTGCCCTGAAATTACATACTTTTTACATGCATTATGAAAATTAACTGACAAGAATTGTTGATATCAAATCACTTATCACCATTATTTTCTGCATTTTTTACTATACATTCCTCCATTTCTTGTTACATACTAATAGTTCAAACAAGTAAATTACACCAAAATACAAAACTTTAATTCTCAATATTATTTTAACAAGTGAGGGAACATGACAAAAGAAAAACGAACATTTTTAATTTCTCGCATAGTACGGCGACCAATAGCATATTCATGTAGTAATTTCAATGGATCAGCCATTGTTAACAGTAAAATTTGAAATAAATTGATGTGATGACAACACGTACGCCACGCTATCGTCCACTCAACTATGTCAATAGCGAAACGTCAAACTAACTGTTGCAAAAGCTCAGAAAAAAAAAAAGCGGCTCCACTATGGTACACTATGCAAACGACATCTTAATTATGAATAAATAATAGGGATAGATAATTTAGAAACTGGAAATTTATTTTTTAATTAGTAACGTGAAGAAGTTAAATGTTCTTCTAACATATTGGCAAAGTAATTAACATTTTTTACTTGAAACCAAATATTCTTTGTTAACTAATTTTCAAAAAAAATTTCGTTTTGATTTAAGAAAATATTATATTTAATATACTTAATAAAAAATATATATATTTAATAAAAACAATATATTCAATAAAAAAAAGGGATTATGCCGACGTTTTATTTATGCTATTCATAGTTGATAGCACTCTATACATTTCACAATTAATTTCTGGTAAAAATTCAATCATATTTTGATACTACATTTTATATACTCGAAAATTTTTGATAAAAAGGAATTAAGGATTGAGAAACGGTCATCATATTAAATAAATCAAAGTTTTAACGAAAATTTAAATTTTAGTTTACTTGAAGAATGGAACTTTAACTAAATTTAGCATTTCAGCAATTATTCGACTTTGATATTTTATAAAAAGAAAAAAGGAAAGAAAAAGAAAAATATTTTGAATCATTATTTTTAATGTTTTTTAATTTTTGAAGGTATGAATGGTTATAATCCTCTTCTGTTGATAACTGTTGAATTAATAATAATTGAAAGTAAATATTACGATTATTGCGATTTCTACTTTGATCAATAAAATAGGTAAAGCTATTTCTTTCATTGTACCATACGTATTATCATCTTCTCATCAATTACTTTTACTTTTAAGTTTGTTATTTGTATGATAAAATACATTAATGATTTGAAGTTATGCAAAAGAGCAAAAAGTAGTAAACTGATTAACGTTGAATTTCTTTTTTCTCACTGGAAAACAAAACTTATCGAAAGGTTAAGATGCTAATTTCGTCTGTAAGAGATTTATGTTAAAGAAAGATTAGCTTCACTTGTTAATTGACTACATTGATTCTTCCGTTAAACAATTCGATATGACTCAACGAGAAGTTTACTGGTAATAACTATGTTAAATTTTTGATCAAAATTGATTTGAGCATGTAAGTGCAAGTTTTTGGAAATGTGAACTTTATTTCTATCCCTACATTTGCGCTATATTTTATAATCAGAAGCATTCGAGTCGAACTTAAATAACTCATAAACCGAATTTTACCACAATTATGCGTACAGTATGTCATGTCTCGCTTACCTGTCGATTCAACATGTGATCCTGGCAAAAATGACCAATGTTACATCCTTCCTTACTACAATCTTTAGTTTGTTTACTCTGAATTCCATCTCAAATTTCATTAATTCAATGCTATTAAAATCTTTTCATCCTTTCCCGCAACTAATCTGACCCTTTCTTACATGATGAAACTAGCCTCAGATTATCCTTAATGTTTTATCCTAAAACAATCCACTTATTCAAATTGTCATAAGTGCGAAAATTGTGAAAGATTATATATTCTGCATTTAAGTCAGTTTTAATCATTCATTGGCATAGTAAAAAAATAACAATATGTTTTTCTTTTCGCATTTTTTTTTTTACTTTTCACTGAGCTGAACGCAAGATAAGGTGAATTTTGGAAAAAGAAAAAGTAACAAAGAATTATTAAAAAGTACAAAATCACTAGTATAATAGTAGTATAAAAACAACTAATAAAGTTTTCATTAACAAAAGTCTGCCATACTTATACTATTTTCCCTCCCTCATATTGTCAACAATTACGATATTTAATGCTTAGATTTCAAAACGTCCATTTTAAATTTCATTCATTTCAAAATGGACCTAAGTTTTTTATTCATTGAGGAAAGAAACGATCCCTTAGTATGCCAATAACTTGGCAGTAGAACAGTTAGAAATTAATTTATATCTAATAACAAATAAGAAGATTGAATGTTAAGGGAAAAAAGAAATAAATATCATTAATAATATAAACAAGGAATGATATATAAGTGGGAACAGTTAAAATAGAAAGTGAAAATAAGAAACAAAGTTTTATCTAGGGAATTTCACCCATGATTTGAAAGAGACACATTGGGTGATTGTAGCAATGGGAGAAAAAAAAATGTCTCAGAAGTTTTAAGCAAATCATACTGAGCTACAATAAAAACTACAAAATAAGACTAATATCATTGGCTTAAACATAAGGTTCAAAAAAATTATATTAAAACTATAATTTTGTGATCTTAAGATAACGATAGTTCGCTTATAGCAGTTCCAAATTATATTAATAATCATTTATAAGAGATAAAAATGTTAGACAAGCAATTCTGATGACATTCTTTTAAAGGCATTTTTAATAATATCACATAAGACAAAGATCGACCGATCGAACATTTGTCAATTTCGTCACTTGCTGCTACCTTCTTTGTGTCGTGAACTACGCTTGAAGAACGAAAATGCTTTACGCTCTAAAGATAAATTGATTACAGATATAAATTCGATGGAATAAAATTTAAAAATGTTTTACTAATTTTTGCACAAAGAGGAAGGAATGAAAGGCAGGCATCTTAATTTTATAGAAACATAGTGCATCTTGGCATTATAAAAAGTTTCACCACATCATAATGATTGGATGGCGAACGGATAGAACTTCAAGGAGTTCAATTTTACTACGACATTATCTCAAATTAAATGAAATTACAGTAAGAAAATGTACTTTTAACGGAATCAGTGTCGTCAGATAGTGTGGCAACGGGCATATTTGATGTAACAGTAGTTGATGATGACAAATCCGAATATTTTTCCACCCAGGCAACAAAATCATTGTCAGCGCCTTTTATATTCCCAGTATTTCGCTGCGATATTGATGATGCCATTGAATCCGAATCCAACTCCAGCACCTGTTTACCATTGATTTCCTTATCACGATTTAGATATTGCAGTTCAGGGCCATCCTGAGAAAAAAAAATCTTAATAAAGTCACAAATTCATCATCTGTGTCATTTGGCCTAAAAAATTAGGACAATAATTCGAAGAGTTGGAAAGTGAAAATAAATCACATAAGAATTTTATAAATTAGAAATAAGAAGCTTATATAGATGAGTAAAAATTTTCCTTTTTTTTTTTCAAACAAATATTAAATAATCCGCTGATATTCGCTATATTAACCTTTTCCTAATTATGAAACCTCAAATAATTGAAATTACTCTGTTATTTTTTAGTTATTATTTCAGTCGTTGTTTGCAATGAGCAGTACTATGGAAGACAAATGTTGTTATTTGATTCCATCTTTAACAGTAAGAAGCGATACGTCTAACAGCAAACAATTAGAGTGTTATTTTCTTTGCTATCGATATGCCAAATGTAGGTGAATTTTCCTGATGACAGTCTGACTATTAAAGCGTGCTTTTACTGGCATTTTTATCTAATTCTTCATGGTAACATCTTAAAATTTAGAAAATCAGCACTAACGAGGTTTCCAAACCCGTTTTCACGTTCTATTGATATTAATGTTGCTGTTGCCGATTTAAACGGTTGACTTTGAAGCTCCAACGTCACTCCTTCGTCATCTAAAAATCAATGATACTTTTAAATCTAGGTTAGAAAAGTGAGATGAAGTTAAATACAAACATTATTAGTGAAAAATAAGGGTTGCCTAAACCACTGAAGCTGCCCCGTTTAATGATTTCAATGTTTCTTTTTAACTCATTCAAATTCTTCCGTATTTGCACTTCCCTTTCAAACGGGAAAAAATTACAAAAGATGCAAATTAACGTCATAACTCTGTTCAAGTAGGAAAGCATAAAGCCTGTTATAAGGATCAAATTTCTCCTATTTAGAAAACTTGTAAATCAAAAGACAAAAAGTTAAGGCAACAAGATACTGAACGAAAATAAGAGTTAATTAGAATATATCATGCGCAGTTTCGAATCAGAGATTGTATTCATAGGGTTCTGAAAAAAAAATAATAAAATAAAAAACAAATTATTAGCTTACTTTCTCATTACCTTACATTAATGGATCAAAACTGTGTCAAAAGCAGTGGAAAAGCGTCAAAAAAATAAGAAAGAATATCACATATACATAAAGGGAAAAAGTGGAAAAGACAGAAAAAGATGAAACAAAAATAGTAGTTAGCAAACAGTTTTTACTGAAAAAGTCTGAAAATGTCGGTGAAAACCATTGAATGTTAGTATCACAATTAGTATAGTAAACCTTCATTAAATAAGCGATTCATATGTACTTTTATATGCATAGAACAAGAAAGCCTCAACAGTCTTAATGATCAAATAAGGCGCCAGATTTTCTGCTTTGAAAACATTGAAAATTCTAATTCTGAATTAAAACTTACAATGATTGCCAGTTATGATGCTGGGCTTTTCGTATGTTCTTGGTTCGTAAGGAACTGACGACAAGGCATTAACTTCCACTGATGAAACTAAATCCGTAGTGTGTCTTCGCAGAATTTCGCCAGGCCGTGGCGGTGGTGAATACATTGGTGGGCTTTCACCCTAAACTAATTAAACTACTTTCTGAAGTAATAGCATCTAAGTATTAAAAGTGATGTGGAAAATATGCAAAAACACATCTTAAACGGTTTTTTCTTAAATTCCAAAGTGCAGTTGCATGATCCAAATAAGTTTTAGAAGATTTTTGGATTCTACTCTGAACTGTTTCTGTCAAGTTTCTCAATAAATTAGAATTAGAAACTGAATGAACTTTTGCTAATTTCAACCGTCCTAATTCTTCCTTACTACTGCAATCTTCTCTCTCTTTTACAACATATATTTGAAATATACCTTATCAAAGCTTCGAAGCTGCTGTGCCGGTGCCAAATTTGCATGAAATCTTATTTTCAATACCCATTCTAGCATTTTATCATCATCATTACAAGAAAATAGATATTCCGACCCATCTTGTATTTTCAGTCTGAAGCAAAGTTTTCCTTTTCGAAGATGTTACTAATGCAATATCATCTATCTGCACAGAAAATTTACTAAGCTGTTCGTTAATCCATTTCACTTCTTTCATCACTAATGGAAATATTTCAAGAAAAACTTTTGAAATGAAGGTATCCAAATATTTTAAACGCCTGACAAAACTGAAACTTATTTTGAATAGAAAAAAAACAAAGAGAATTAATTGGAAAATACCTGAAGGTATTCTTTTTTTTCATGTATTCAGGACATGCATCACATTCTGCGTTCAGGATATTAACCGGTGCAGAAGCTGCCGAATTTTCCAAAAAAGAATCTTCATCTTTGAAGAAACATAGAAGCTGTCCACAGAGGATTGTATAATATCTTTTCCACGTGCGTATCGTTGCCTTTTTTCCACCGCCCTAAAAAAATGAGATTAATGAAACTCACAGGAAAGCGAACCGGTTTATGAAATAGTTCAGTCAAGTTAAGAAAAGAAAAAAACAAATGGCTAAAAAAACAATGGATAAAACTGTCTTCATCACATCTAGCAATCGCGGAATAGCAAAAAAAAAAACGCATTGGAAACGGAAAGCTGCTAATTCGACACCAAAAAGTCTTGCGGATATGTTAATAAATCCAAAATGTTATACCTGTAAGTCTTGTTTTCGATCGAGATGTCCATGCATATCAATCGGTCCGAAGTCATCCCTTGTTTTGATTTTTTTCAATGAATTCGATCGTCTTGTAGTAAATTTCGGGGTTCTTCGAGTTGAACCTATCCTTTGCATTGTCGGAGCTTCATCAATCGATAGCATAGACCCGGACGTTTTCAGCATTCTTTCGGCTTCTGCCGATGAAGCATCCGAAACACTCAAAGTTGTCTGCCTCGATGGAGTAGATGGTGCTTCCTGAAACAAGAAGGAAATTTTTAAGTTATTCTTCATTAAACATCAAGTTTGATATCATCAGTTCCATTTTATAACCATAACAATGAATTTTCTAAAATTGAGAAGATAATGAAAGATCCTATAACATACTTTCGACTCGAAAGAGGACGTCCGAATGCATGGAACAGGTTCTGTCCCACGTCGAGGATGCGGTAAAGTATGTGATGCGTACACTTCTTCGGTGTATGATGGACTTGGCTTCAACAACGACACTTCCTGAGTCATGCGTCTTTCGCGTTCCTTCCGACGATCTTGCAATTTATTTTGTTTCTCAAATGTTTTGATGCTGTCTTTCCGTAATTCATTTTTTCCTTTCTCTGCTCGGATTCTGTAAAAAAAAATGTTAAAAAAAAATGTCAAAAATTAACATGTCAGAAAAACCGTCTTTCCAGATCGGAGACTCCTTAAAATTTTTTCAAAAATAGCTCTAAATTACTTGAAAGACTAACATACCTTTCGGATTCCTTCTTACGTTGCTGCGAATAAGCCTTCTCGAGAAGAGTTAACCTTTTCAATGAGTCAAACTTCTCACCCTGCGCTTCCAGTGTTATCAGAAAATCATCAAAATTCCTGGAAAACAAATTCAGTTCCATTTGGGAAAAGTATTTCAACTGCAGCAAGTTTTCCTAACAAGTTAAATCGGTGTTTTCGCAAAAAAAAAAAACGAATTTTGAATTGGAAAGAAAAAAAAATCAAAAATAAACCTTATTTTATTATCTGCATCGTCAACATCTTCAACCTTCCTCCAATCCTCCTTCAACATGTCTTCCTTCTCCGTTAACCATGCATCAGTGATATGCGCATCTCGTTTCCACTGTTGCAAGTCCAAATTTTCTTCATATAACACCAATCGTTCTTTCCAGATATCTTTCAACAAATCCACAGCTGATTCCAGTTGTTTAATCTGAAGAAACACAACTTGTCTATACTTTCTGTCTATACTAAAAAACGTCTTATATTTTTTCTAATCAATTCTCATTATTTACTTTCATCTAAGTAACAGATCATATTTCTTCTATTATTGGTTGAAGAAATTTAAGAGATATAATTATTGGATTGTAACCAGAAAATCTTTGTCTAATTTATTTTCTAATCCTCAAAAAAGTCTGCCGAATTCAATTAATAGAAATTTTGAAGTATTAGAAATTTGAACCTTGCCGGATATCTCGGAAGATAAAACATGTTGTGCAGTAATCATATTGTTACCCTTACGAATAAATTCATCAACAGCAGGCTGTCGTCCGCTAATTTCAGCTTGGTATTCTGCATGTCTTAACATTAATGTTTTGCATCCGTCCACGTCGTTTGGAAGTGTTTCACTATAAAATGTAATCTATAATAATGACATGATCCATTCAAATTCTCACATATTTTGATTTCAAAGTAAAGGAGCAAGATAAACAGTTGAAATTTTATACAGAAAAAATTAAAGATAAATTACCTTGTTATAGCATGTTGTAAACGTTTGATCCACATGATTAAATCCCGATGTTCTTGGAAATATGACTGCAAATTTCGCATCTGCTGCAGCTTTTCATAATATTTATTAGCAGTATTGATTACATCTTTCAGCTGTTCTTCCATTCCCATTTTACGCACTACTAGATGTTCCTGTGTATCAGGATACAATGACATCAAACGTTCTGCTTCACGGCTTAAATCGTTGACCTAAAAAAACACATTTTCAACTATGATGACTTTAACCTCATCTTCATTTCTTTTCATTTATAAATTCAAGTGTGAATTATAAACCTGTTTTTCAACTGCTGTAACTCCACGCATAAATTCATCGTATTTACTCATCAGTTGTTTCAATGCAGGAAGATCAGCACGCGAAATATCTTCACCTTCAAGTGCTACTTGATGTGCTTCCTTTTCTTCCAACCAACCAAGAGTTTCATCAGCATCTTGATCGAATTTATGAACCTTTAAAAAGAAATAATTCAAATACAGAGACTGAAGTTTACATACTACAACTATCACTATCACTAATAATAGTTACTATGTAAATTATAATAATATATATTCAGCCTTTATAATCTTTCCTCCTTACAAAAATTTTAAAATAGTTACGCATATATATATATATATATATTTCAAATTAGTTTTATTTATGTAACCTTTCCAATTTGTTATGATTGAAAGATCTTCAAGATGAATAATTAAAAGAAATATTTACATATGGAAAACACAACAGTAATAGTGATGGATAATGTCCAATTAAGGTTATTAAATTGAGAAATCAACTGCTCAGCACTATTATCATCATATTTTGCACTTAAGATACGGTGATATAGCCGTAATTTCTTTTATTTACAATGTGTAATAAAGATTTGTTGCATGATGTTTCGAGAATTTTTTCGCAGTTTTTTTGTATCAGATGCAAGTTGCTGTGCTGTTAATTTGAAATGTAGGAAATTTCAGATGGCATATTCCATAAAGAAAAGTTTGGAGAACATAAAAAAATCCTCTCCGTTATGACATATATGATAAAATTAATACAAAACCTGAATAGCTCCTTGCAAAGCCTGTTGACGTTCGTTAGCTACTTCGTTGACTCGAGACCAAAGATGTTGTAGATCAGTCCCTTTCGCTTTAATCGACACACCAAATGGATGACCACTGCGAAGCAGCTCTTCCTGAAGCCCCAAATAGTGTCATTTTTATAAAGCAAAATTGAGAAAAAGCTAGCAATCTTAATAAAACTTTTGAATAATGACAAAAAAATAAATAGAATTACCTGAGTTCTTCTCACTGCAGCTATTCTTTCACCAGCAGAAGCTAATTCACGCACAACCTGATCAAATTCGGTTACAAGCTTTTGACATTCAGCCAAATCGCGGCCTGAATTTGATTTAAATGCTCTTAGTTTAAACAGTAAACAGTAATGTTTAATATTCTGATACAATAGACTTAGACAAATTTAATATCCCAGTACAATAAACCACCAAAAGTGCTGAAGAAATTATCATTAGAACTGTCACCTGAGAAAAACGTATATTAGACAGTATCATAATCAGTTTTTAGTTTCACTACCCAAGCTATGCATACCATAATTTTCTTGCTTAGTGATTTCTAATTTCTCTGAAAGCCATCGATCGAGACCATCAACTTGGCGAACGAAGGCATGATATCTTGCTGAATCTACCAGTTGCACCTTACGTCTTGCAATATCATCTCTCAGCTGTTTGTATAGTTCTTCTAATTTGGTTTGTTTTGACGAAAGCTTAAAAATTGACGATTTAGTCTGAGTAAAAATCTAACTTAAAAAAAAAACAAACAAACAAACTGGACAGTCTCAGGTATAGACTTTACAGATACACATAATATGTATAGACATTAAAATAAAAACGAACCATAAACAGGTAATAAGAATTAAGAACGTTTTAAGGTAGAAAAGAAAACAGACTGTGAAGCTAAGTGTGAAGATACAAACAAAATAACAAAATAAATAATATAATTAGAATTTTAAAATAAAACTAACATTTGTGGAATCAAAATGTTTTGCAGCAAGCATTACTTCCGCTTCTTTCCGTAGCCTTTCAATTTCATTAAAGAATTTGTTTATATCATTTTCCAATGTCTTTAATCGCCTCAAATGCCCTTCTGCAGCCGCCTGATCTTTACCCATATCGTTATTTGCCACCAATGGCATGCGTTCACGCATCCATTGCTCAGCTTCATTAGCCTCTGCATAATACTGAAAAAAAGTGAAATTGTGGAAACAAATTGAAGAGCTTCCATTAGATTCTATTCTTAAATTTTTTTCGAATTTCTTTAAGCTTGCAAAATCTGAAGTTTAATTTCTTATGACCAACAAATTACCTGCTGACTTTGTAAAGAATCTTCCAGTTTTTGTGATCTTTCGTTTATGAATTGTTTTACAGATAAAACCAAAGTCGACAATTCGTCTAGAACTTCCTGTATTTCATTTGATGCAAAATGCCCATCTTTTATCATCTTGCGACCTGTTTCCTCGACCTTTGCTATCGCTTCCTGGAGATAACGATCAATATTTTGTTAAAATAAAAAAGAAAAAGAAAAATGAAGCAGACTTTCTCTAATGAATCCATCACGAACTTTTTTATTTCCGGCATGAAAACGATAGGATCATATTCCTCATTCATTGTACGAGTTATGAGAAGGAAAATTTTATCGTCCGTCAAATTTTAAGCACTCTTAACCTCTGAAGCTTTTAGTTTTGTCTCCAAAATAGATAAAAATGTCTTAATTTAAATCACAGAATTAAAATCTAACCCGTCGGCTATTAACATCAGCCTCAAGATGTGCATGCTTCTTGGTAAGCAACTGCACAGCATGCAATGTATCCCCGTAATCGGTGCTTATCGTCTGTCGTTTTCGATCACTTAACCATTCAACTTGCTCTTCTGCTTCTGATATCCATCCATAAAATGCTAAAGCATCGTTGAGGTTTTCACGGCGAATTATGCAAGGTTTTTTCAGCTCATTATATCGTATCCCAAGAGTTTTTGCCATTTCCAACGAATCATTAGCAGTTGCATAACCCTGAAATCGATAATACTTTTTAACTTCCAGAGATAAGGTAGTTTTATGATCTAAATGCAGAAAATGCGACAATATTTATTTGCCAAATTTTTGAGTTAGTATGGTAAAATAATATATGAACTATATCTGCGATTTACTTCATTTGCACATATTCCACCATATACTGAGCCACAAATTCTCAACCAAATATACCGTCTACTGCAATTATTAAAACAAAGGAAAAGAAAACAAACTTTTTCAGTGCTCTGGAACATATACAACATTCCGCTGAAATGTGAAGTGATCATCACTGTTAAAAACCATTAGATAACCATTAGAGCACTTCGAATATTAATAGCGAAGTTATGAAAGTTAACTAACAACTACTCATCATTCTTTATAAAAAACAATTTTTTTTACTTACTTTCTTTTGGAATTCATGTGCTTTAGAGACAATTTCATTCACAGCATCTTTCCTGGATTTGATTTCAGCTTCTAAATCGTCCTGCTTCTTGATAAGTGCTTCAACAGACATATGGTCTTTTCCATGATCTTCACTTGATAAATCGCTTTCCACTCGCTCAAGCCATTTCTCTAAGTCTTCAATACGTCGATTCAACTGATATGCTTCATTAGCTTCCCATAACCGACGTTTTTTCATTTCTGACTTACTAAAAAAATTAGTAATCAGATCAGTTTTTAAAACTAATTATTTGAAGTAATGGAAAGAGTAAATATTGCAACGTACATTTAAATGCAGCATATGCCGTACGTTTAACTAAAAGATAAAAAGGCATTCAATATCAGAAAAAATTACAAATTCTATGGAACTTTCAGTAATGGTGTTCTAAACTTAAATAGAATTGTATTTAAAAAGCTATTAAAAACGATCAATTAATCATAAAACTAAGTATTACCTTCGTAGCTCATCCCATCCCCGCTTTACTTCAGCGATTTGTAAAGTGATTCGATCGGATGCATAATGTTTGCTAGTAATGAGCTTATTGCCGGCTTCAATCATCGAGCTTACGCGACCTTCATTGGCTTCCAACTCAGCATCAAATGTCAAATGCTTTTGTAGTTTAGCCCTACAAAGATCAAGAATTCAAAATCTAACTCCAACACTTTCTCTACTCCTTTTTCTAGCAATCTTAATTATGGTACGAAAGTGATAATAACTACCAAACACTAGCAACTGCAGCAACAAATCTATCCCGAAACTTTAGGCAAATCGTAAAAACGTTGTCGAGCACATACTGGAGGGTTATTTTCAATAAGTAATACTTCACTGAGTCAATTGTCGATGGACAACTGATTAATTTATTTATCTAAGGAAGACGTTAACCATTCAAATGACTGCTTTTCGATCAAGCCATACAAACCAACCTTAAATTTGTTTGGTCCAAAAAACTTTCATCGTATGCAAGCTGAATATTTGCATTAATCCATGTCATCAGTTCACCACAGCTGTCGATAAATTCATGAAGTTTACGTGATTCATTCAGCAATTCATGACGTCGTTTGCATGAATCCATAAGGGCTGCATGTCGAGAGAGAACCGTGTCCCGGCTGAAAATTCAAAACCGCTTTCTTTTATGTTCTAATAATACTAAAAAACAGGAAAGTATCCCAAAAGCTAACACAGAAAAATTTTGATCCTGAATTATAGAATGAAATATATGGTTATCCTATAAAGCTAATATAGCTTTCTTCAAAATAAATTTTCTAAATTAGCATGAGCATACATTTTCTCAATTTCATTACGATAATCAACATCACATAGTGCTAGCGAATCCGCATCTTTCTTTAGGGCATCGATTTTATCACTCTGAGCAATAAGGGTTTTTTCGAAATCACAGTGTTTCTTAAGTAGGACATCAACAGCAACAACACTCTCGCCCATGTCTGCCTGAAATAAACATATAAATTAGAAAGTTTTAAAAAACAGCTCCATGACACTAGAAATAATTCATGAAACATGTATGACTGGAGACAAGCAATATATTAAATAATAAAACTAAAAGCATTTTATATAGCATTTATTTATTTGTACGAAAATAACGAAAGTTTCAACTAAAAATGAAATTTTCACCTGTTTAAGGAATGCTTCTTTAGATGCAAGCCATTGTTCCGCACGAGCAGCTTGATCAGCAAACAGTTGACGATTTCGAGCTCGAGCTAAGGCAACGTTTCGAGCTTCCCATGCTTGACGTAACTGATGCTCCACATTTTGAAGTCGTTTTATAGCTCGCTGTATTTCACCTTTATGATCCGACTGTTTAGCAATCAATCTCGTGCTCCATTCCCGCAACTCAGATATTTCACGCTAAAATGAAGAAATGAAGAAAATGAATAAATTCCAAAAAATGCTCACATCAAACATTAGAAAAATCGAGTATAGTACTTGATAAATAAATTTGTTCAAATTAGTCATACTATAATACTGTGAATTAAAATAAAATCGACAATAGATGTGTTTTTTTTTCTTTTCACGAAAAATATAAATAATCAGAAGAACCTGGCGCCCATCAATTTCAGCAAGCTTCTCAACATGTCTAGCAATAAATGCATCAGCGTCTGTTACAGAACGTGGACTTTCCGCAGTTGTGAGCCGACTGAGCGCATCTACTGCCCAGATTTCAGCTTTTCTCATTGCATCAAGGAATTTGTGTAACTCACCAGATGCCATTAATGCTTGTCCCCTGTAATATGCTAATAAATGGAATATATTCATAAAAATAGCTATCCTCAATTTTGAACAAAAACTTCCTATTTGCTATTAAATTCTTGATAAAAATTTAGTAAAAAAAAAGAAATAACCTTGCCGTTGCTCGTTCAGCTAACTGCTTCCAAGAAGTTTCCAGTTTCTGCAATGATTCAATAACTGTATTACACAGTGGAGGTTTCTTGTCGAGAAGTTTCTGTGCCTCAATATCGTGCGCCTAAAACAATTGAAGGCAATTTATATACATCAAAACTACCTATTAATGTGTTTGCTCAAAAATCAATTCAATACTGAAAATTTCAAATATGATAATATTTCCCCACATGAAATAACTCAAGAAATGTACGAGCTAAAGACACCAATAAAATTTATTTTTTTTTTATTTTTTCATCTTTTTTTTTTTTTTTTTTTTTGGTGATTCTAATTTCACTCAACAGAAAATTATTCAACATAAATTACTTGACAGAAATTTTAATATATAATCTGTAACTTAAGCTTCTCATGAATAACAGTCATGTCCCTTTCCACTGCTTCCTGCTTACGTATCAGTGCTTCGACTGAATGTAAATCTTTTCCAAGATCATCACTTGTGACAGCAGTAAGTTTTTCCTGAATCCTTTCACAAGTGTCGTCAACATCGCGATTGAATGCGTGGATTTCAAGTGCTGAACGAAGCTGTGAGCGATACAAACTTAACTTGACTTGCACCTGTGTCCAACTAAAATCAAAAAAGAAAATAGTGATATTTGAACCAAAAAAGCGAACGATCCTATATTGTAGTATTGTTTCGCCGATAATCAACAATTTGTCATAACAAAATAAAAATTAACTCTGTGATTTTGCAGTGGCCAGAAGTTCCGTGTCTCTTGCAATATTTATAATATCCCATTAACATTTCTGTATAAATAAAAATTAAAATTTTTTTTTAATCAAGAAAAATGGAACCAACGCTTCATTTAGTTCTTTAAGTTGCTGCTGCACCTCATCTTTCGAAGACCGCCCTTGAGCAATCAGCTTTTGACCTAAACAATTCGCAGATTCAACGGAAGTTTGATCAACACTTGCATCTGCTTGTGTACCATCCAATTTTTCTAGTAATGCTTGGCAATGCTCCATATCACGACCCATCTTACCAGCACTAATCAGAAGTTCTCTTTCCTGGAAAATATTCTCCGTTTGTTTAATTCATTTTTTCTTCCGCATAACTGAACTAATACAGAAAGTTTAATAGAATTGTGTCGAATGGCATGTTACAAATCTTACCGTCAGAAACACTACATCACATTTGCATTCTAATACTAACCTTTCATTATTTTAATACTAGCAGTTGTATTTCAATACTAAACTTACTAAATTCTGACGATTTGAACAATCTAAATTTGATGATTTAAAATATGTGAATAAATGATTGCATAGGTAAAACTTATTTATACTTACTCTTATCCATCGCATAACCCTTTCAACAAGCTGTTTGAAATCAAGCAAATCTCGAGCTTCCTCCAATGCACTACTTTGGTCACGTGACATAGTTACTAATTCATCCCATTTGTTAAGCATAGCACCAGACCTGAATTAAGGATATTTTTACAGTGATTAAATGATATTAAATGTGAAAAACATTAAGTAAGAAAACGAAATTTCACACTGGAAAATTAATTCAGTAAAAATGAATAAATCAAACCTTTTGTTAATGTCATGTCCATCATTGGTAGGTTTGGATGCTAATGTTCGTGCTCGTATCCTAATTTCCTGTATTCGCGACTCATTTGTTGACAATTCAGCTTCCATTGCCTGAAAAAAATTAAATAAAAATTGCTCAAACAAATTATAATTCCAAAAATTTCAATGTTAAAGATTAAACTTCAAAAAGATAGACATCGAAGCCGCAAAGCTAAAAAAAATTATTGAACAGTCTAATAATTAAAATTTATACTCAGTTTGGCTTAACATGAAACAGTGAAATTACTCCTATCTCAGAGAATAAAATTACAAAACCTGATGCTTTTGCAAACGTTTCATTTTATCTTCGATACTTGTTAACTTTGCTTGTCTATCACTTTCAGCATTTATTCGTTTCTGTTTATCATCAATCCAGCTTTCTATCTCCATCATATCACTGTTGAAACGAGCCAAATTTAATGCATCATCCAGAATACTCTTCCGTACATTCAACTGTACACGAAGCTGTGCAAGAGCTCCTTCCACCTTGATAAACAAAAAGAAAATTAAGAAAATAAATGCTCTCCCAAAGAGAAAAATGATCAAACCAACAGAACATAACTGAACTCATAAAAGGAATATCCCAAAATGTCTACTTTCTTTAATTTTAGAAATCTCAGCAAATTCCACTTGCTATACGCATCATTCAACTAAACGCCCGTAAAAAGATGTTCTACTCTCTCAAATTCAATTAACAGTTAAAGTAAACCACTTAATGTAAATAAACAAAAATTACTTTCCAATTGATAAATAGTTTCCCAGCTAACTTTTCTACTTCTGCTAAGAATGAATATTATAAATTCTGTTTATAAATTCTATGTTATTTCAGGTCCTGGTAATTTGTTCCTCCAAAAAATGCTTTTTTTTTTAAACCAATAATAAGCACTGAAAACCATAAAATAAATCTTAAGTCTTCTCGTACCTGTTTCATATACTGATCGATTTTCGAGGATTCAATGTGTTTGGCAGCAATCAGTTGTTTTGATGTCTTTTGTAAAGCAATAATGCGATCATCAAGAGTTGCAAGTGCCTTTTGAAATGTTTCCACTTTCTTAATTTGACTTTCAACTTCTTCCACTGTTCCTCCAACCTTAAAAATTGCTATTACAGTAACCTATTATAAATTGCTACTATTATAATATTTTAAAGATATTTATTTAGTGCTTTATAAAAACAAATGACACTTCTAATAAGCAAATAAAAATAGCTAGGCATGAATAGATTAATATCTGATATAAAAAGGAATAAACTTTATATTTCGTTTTAACCAAGTTCAAAATACCTGCGCACAGCAAAGTGTTGCTTGTCGAGCTGCGATTGTAGCCAGAGTTTGTTTTGCCTCGCGTTGGAATGCATGCCATTCACGTATCTGAGATAACCATTCGCGCCGTATGGCCCATTCATTTCGAACTCGTTTCAAAGCTTGGTCAACCTAAATAGGGAGGAAAATTTTTTAGATTTATATACAATTTTATACATGGCAATAATGAAAGAAACAATGATTTGGAAACTGTTTTAAACCTCGTTCATTCGAAATTCTCAAATTTCTAATTTTTTATAAGATCCACTTAAAATTAAATTTTATTTTTTGTTTAACAAACAATCTTTTTTTCTTTTACCTGCTTCAATTTTGCAGCAATTTCTGCGCTTGCATAGTGGTCTTTCGCTATCATCTGTTCACCGCGACTAGTTAATCGTGAAAAATCCGGTTCACGCGCCTCTATTTCAGCCTAGAATTCAGAAATATAAAAGAGATAAATTTCATCGTAATAATCAAACATTCTAAACAAGCACGAACATAAGCATACACTACAAATTTACGCATACGCTAGTGAAATCAAAAAAAAAAAAACCAGAGGGAAAGAAATGATGAACGATGAGTTCGAATGCTGTAAAATATTTGATTCAGTAGGTAAAATAAGTGAGTAAAACTTGGCTGCCAAGAACTTTTATTATTGCATAAATAAGTATTTCAACCGTATAAATGACTAGATATCGTTGAAAATTATACAAATTTTAAACTAGAGTTCAGTTTTAATTGTAAAGTTTAATTGTAAAGTTGAATGAACTATAATTTAGAGTGCCGTTAAAACTATGCCAACTTAGCCAATTCTTTTCTTTCACAAAAAGCTTTTCTGAATTATTTCGTGAATTTACCTGCAGGCGAAGATGCTCCTTTTGCAACCACTCCACACTTTGCAAATCATGTACCGCTTGCTTACTCTGCATATCTCTTACAATGACTTCTGTCCATGCAATCAAATCACGAGCCTACAAATTAAAATTGTTATTGCGTGACATTTACGTAAAGAACGTCTGTCCACATTTAAATATTATGACAGAACGTTAAAGTATGCTTATGCAATGCTTTTTCGAGTACCACTCCACTGACAAAAACTCTTAACAAACACTCACGTTCACGTAAAAACGTTGGAAATCATAAGCAGCTTTCAGCATATCACGGCGTGTAACAGTTGCATCTTGCAAATCCTGCCAAGCTTCAGCCAAGGCTGCTTGCTGTGTTGTAATATGTTCCGCATTACCACCAGGATAAGTAGCTTTTAAACGTGCGCTTTCTTCTAATAGATCACGTAACTGCTGCTCCATAGCACCAAGCTGATTCTCGAAAGCTTCATGCTTCAACCACAAAGAATGCACTTGCTTAATGTCTTTGCCAAGTTCTGCAGGAATTGAAGCTTGTTTCTCAGCTATTCGTTCTTGATTCTCAGCTACATCACGATTGAAACGATGTAACTCTTCTGCTGCTTCCAGCTTTTGATCTCGACTTTCAATATAATCTAGTAGCAAGGACCAAACAGACCTAAAGTTTTAAAATCGAAGTATTGGAAGAAATCGCTTGACTATTCCTATACTTTATAAGACTTCATTAATTTAACTACCAAATAACTTTAAAAGGAAAAAATATCCAAGCTAATGAATTCACGAGCAATAAAATTCCGTAACAAGATAAGAATTGCAATTTTGGCAACTTTTATTTCATTTTAGCTTTGAAAAATAAAAATTGCCTATCATTTCCAATAAAGGCAAAAAGTTCAGTAAAAGAAAAATTAAATAGGTAAATTAAAAGTTATTTAGACGAGAAACTTAAAAATGTTCTGGGAAATAGTGCTAGTCACCTGAGCTTTTCCTGTCTTTTTAAGATGTCACGAGCAAACGGTGGATTACGCCTCAGCAATGCATTCGCTGCTGATTCACAATGGACAAATCTTTCGCTACCTGTTTTGACACTTTGTTTGAAATCTTCGAAACGACTCTGTAATTCCTGAAATGCGTACCATTTACGTTAGCAATAACCGGTACAAAAGTGGTCAGAGAAATTTTTGATGTTTCAACATCTCGTTTATTATGAATCTTAGATCAACTTCTCTGAGAATTCAATTCATTTAGAGTATTAAACACTATTTGAATTATAGTTCACATATTCCAAATAAAAACAGGCAAACAACCGAAATTTCGACAACCGAAATTTCGAAAGCATTGAATTTTACTGCATATCATCCAACTAACCTTTAAATGCTCATAATCGATTCCATAATCTTCGCTCATTGCAATCAGTAATTGCTCGTTGATCCACGCTTCTAAATCTTGACTTTCTCGTAAATATTGATATAAATAGACTGCATTTTCAAGTTGTTGTTTTCTTTCATCTGCTAAAGTTGAAAGTGTCTCAAATTCCTTTTCCAGTTCTGTTTGCCTCATAATAAATCTCTCATTATTTGATCGATTCGAATTATCTAACTCCTTGCACTGAACTGATAATTTCTGAAGCCATTGCCTATAAAGCAAATGAAAATTAAATGTAGTCTTGATCAAACAAATGAAAATATCATTGCATCTTACACATCAGTAGATGTTGTTTCATTGGTTGACACATCAGCAGTGTTCTCACAACAGCAAAAAAAACTACATAATGAAGTAGATAAAATGAAGCCACAATTAATCATACAAGTGTTAACTATCAAAGCTTTTGCGTCCTTTCATAAATGTTCTTGTTAAGAGGAAAATATTTTTACATTTCAATCTATTGACAAATTGCTTCAAAAATGAATAAACCAATTTCATTAGGGAAAAAATGAACGCAGTGAGAGATGCATATGCATAAAACTTACTTATATGTAACCATATCAGCTTGTAGAGCTTTATGTTTAGCTAACAACTTTTGCGCTGCATCTTCATCTTGACCGTAATCTTCTGATGTTAATGCTCCCCGTTTTTCATTCATCCAAGAATCGACCTAAATTCGACTGACTAGAAATTAACAGAAAGCTTTAAAATGATCCGCCGAAGCTGATAATCAATTCAACAACATCCATGTGTATAAATTTTATAGGATGTATCATATTGAAAAAAAAAAAAAATGAGATAAGCTAGGAAAAGTATAATCTGTTACCTCGGCTGCATCAAACATATATTGCTCTTCTTTTAAAGTCCAATCCAATAAATTTTTTCGCTTTCGCATTAAATTATTTAAATGTTCTAATGCTTCAGCAAGCTGCAATTGAATAATTAAGTAGAACTAAAAAGAAACTTTGTCTGAAAATATTGCACAGATATAAGAAATAAGTAAATCATGGAAATAAACAATACTTGTTCATATTTAGCACGTATTTGTTCCTGTGCATAATGCTTCGCTTTAATGAGATTGCTACCACGATTCAATGTCTGCTTGATATGAGGCAATCGTGACGCCACCTCTGCCTGTAAATTTAAAAATTCCTTGATAAACATTATTTTGAAAAAAAAAAAAAAAAAACAGAATTAGAAGATCGGTGTACAAGGCATAGAAGAACTCGAAATACAAAAAAACATATCACAACAGAAGAAAATTTAGAATGAATTAGCCGTAATTGGAAACAAAAAAAAAAACTGTTAAATAATAAAGAAATGTAACAACTGATTTGACTATTATAATTATCTCAGTGGTCAGATTATAAAAAAATTTCGTGTTAAAAACCAAGACGAAGTTTTTCTTTAATATACACAGTTCCATCTAGAACCTTCAACTAACCTCCAATTGTTCATGCTTTTTTTGCATATTGGTAGCTTCTGTAAGAGAACGGCCAGTTTCTTCAGATGATGCAATTGGAACCTTTTCTGAAATCCAGTGCATTTCACAGTCTATATCAAACGACAATTGATGCCATTTTAAGCTTTCTTCCAATGCTATTCGACGATCTTTGGCTGGTTCCTTCAATGATTCAAACCTAAAAATTTTCACTTTTATCATAAAATTACAAAATTTCCAGTTTTTTATCATTTCGAAATAATTTATTTGCGAATGAATAGAATTTTCACGACTATTTTGCGAGAATTTTATTAACCCTTAAAAATTTTTAACCTCTAATTTTGTACCTAAATCTAAATCAAAGATCTAAAATATAACACTTGAAATTTCTGCTTTGTTTATAGAAATAAAAAAATGATTGAAACCATATATGAAAAGTTAATTAGAATTAACCTTTCAGTAAGTTTCTGTACAGCTCTCTTAATGGCAGCCGAATCGAAATGTCCCTGTTGTATCATAGCATTTGCTTTCTCCATCATTTCAAGAACTCTTTTCTCGAAAACGGTCATTTCCTTCTCCACAATAAGTTGCTTATGGATGAGTTCCTTCACGCCACGCAAATCAGATCCTAAATCTTTCGAATTCAAAGATGCTTGTATTTCATCTAACTTCAAATGGGCATCATCCAGAGCGCCATTCAATCCTTTTTGATCTTCCGCTTGTCTTAAACATTCTCCTTTAGTATTTGCTGCACGTAAAAGATCAGACCATTCGACATTTACACCATCTAATAATCTCCGAATGGATTTCGATTCATAATGCCGCGCTGCTATTAGCGAATTTCCTTCCTAAAAGAAACATAAGTGAATGACTTACGAAGAAAACAAACAGGGAAGACAATATTACTTCTCCAAACATACTTCGACAAACTCACTTCTTAGATTTCATTAAAACATATAACAGACAATTAGTACTTCATTTACCTCATTCATTTAGCATTCAATACGCTACTATATATGTATTTTAAAGCTATTATTAAAGATAATTGAGATGGTAATATTTCTCGGATATAGCAACAATAATACCGACACGACATTGACTTAAGTGAAATTTCTTCTTACTTCAATATATCAAAAATCATTTACAAAATATTAATTTACCGCATTCAATTCGTCTAAACGTGCGGCATTTGATTTCAATTCTGCTTCGAATGCTTTATGTTTCAGTAATTTCATTGTAATAGATGCTGTGTCCCGATATGAATCATCATTTGCAATCTTCCGTTTTTCTGCTATCCACTGAGACAGTTCTTGAATATTCCGGCGTAAATTTTGATACTGAAGTGATGCTTCTAGCTGTGCACGCCTCTTTGCCGCTGCTTGATGAACTAACGATCGACGAGCCAAAACATCATCACGTCGCTGAAATTTTGAGAAAATAATTGTTTCACTCACCAAGGTAAAAATGCTTTTGTTTTTAATTCAAATAAAAAAAAAAAAAAAGAGAATAACTAGTCATTAAAAAACGAACAAATGAAAGAAAACAACTGGCTCACTACATAATGTGTAACTCATATTAATTCTTCAATCATTTCTTATTTACTTCAAATAAAACTACTTACTGAAAGCAAAGTAAAAGATTGTTTAAAAGCTTTTCGGAAATGCTTAGTTGCCTATTATAAAAGAAAACAAACCACTCAAATTTTATGGGTTTATAAAAAAAACTGAAGTGAGCGAAACGATCAACTTCTGAGATAACCTTTTTAATGAAATCTGCTTCGCTATGCTTTGCCTGGATCAGTTGATCGGCACCTCTCGCGAAAACTTTCAATCGATCTTCCTGAGCTCGAAGTTTCGCTTCGAAATCCGAATGACGCTTTAACAAATTTTCAGCTGTTTCTACCGAGTCCTGAATTGATTTAAACTGACTTTAAGATCTGAACAAATTCACAAAAAAATGAAATCCACTAAATATTATACAAAGAAATAACCGAAAATTGTAATAATAAAACGGAATTGTCGAATGAATTACTTCAAATGAATTGTAACTTCAAATTTTCAATGTCAAAATCAATAATACTAATTCTAAAAATTTTCAAGATGTGAAAAAACACCCCAAGGTTCGAAAGTTCCAAAAAAGCTTCATGCCCTTTTGTCGCTGCATCAATTCTTTCCGCTTCGGTATTTAATAACTGTAAATTCAAAAGTTCTTTCAGCCATCGTTCTTTTTCCTTCCATAAAGCATTGAGTGTCTGCTGTTCGGTGTCTAACTTTTTCAGATTTCCCTTCACCTGAAAGATATTATTTAACATATCACTACTTCAAGCCGATTTACATCAAACACATCAACTGTGACTGCGCAATCGAACCGAAATTTTCAAATGTCAAAATTTTCCTAGTAATTTCAAATTTTGCAAATGACCTAATGATAATGAAATCGTAATTTTTTCATTTTCACTAATTTGCCAAATAGTTTCCCAACTAAACTTAAAATAAGATATTTGAAATCATTCAAACCCATTCCTTATAATTAAATTCTCAAAGACAAACATCTTCAAGTGCAGAATTTTTTTGCAGCAAACGCTGTCCAAGATCTCGTACATAATCGAATTCATATTTTTTGCCACTTATATCATCGTTGAGCTCATAATGCTTCTTCAGTAATTCTTCAGCTGATGAAACATCTACTGGTCGGGTATTATCAACAAGAACTAATTTTGTTTTGTCAATCCATGTTTGCAAATTCCTAAGAAAAAATATTACTCAGCAAATAAAAATTTCTCATGAGATCTCATCAAATACGACTTTAAAACAGAATAGATGTCTTCAGAGTTCTAAACAAAAAATATTGCAAATCAACTTAGTTGGTGATATTTTAAAAAGCATTGCTTTTTATATTAAATGAGCAGACATTAATAAAATTCCAGCAAAAAATAATATTAACAAATCATCCGTTAATTAAAAAAATCATTCTACATAGGATAGTTTTTCGAATATTAAAATGGACAACTAATTCTGTTGCATAATTCAAAGATAAAACCATACTTCACAGCACCATCGAACATTTGATGTCCCTGTGTTTGTTCAGCTTCCTCAATGCGTGCAGCTGATTTTTGTCGTAGTTCATCATGCATTTTAACTAATTCTTTGATCATTTGTTCAATTCTAGCAGCTTCTTCAGGATGTTCTTTCTTTACCTAAAAATATGCATTAGTTCACTAACATTTTGCTAAATTATTGAAAATAAAAAAAAGTAGATGATTGTCTGGCTAAGGTTTCTGCACAGCTGCAAGATGATATTTTTGTCACAAATATATGAATAAAAAACAAAAACTACAAACAAACCTCATCTGCAAGCTGCTGCAGGAAACGAATCTTTTCCTCCAATGGTTTAAGATCCTTTCCCAAGTTCTGATAACGTTTCTGTATTGCCTGAACAGCTTTTGGATCATTCATATCAACCTTATGTTCAAGTAAGTCAAATTTATCTTGCATCCACGATCGCGCGTCTTCGCACGTTTCATTAAATGCTGCAACTCTTTCCGCTGCTTCCTAAAATGATTGTATAAAGATATATATGAAGTGCTAATAAATAAAGTTTAAAATTACTGCACATGAAGTGCTAGGAGATAGCACTGTTATGCCACAGCAATATTGCTTTTAATTTCTAGTAGTAATTATTTGAATTAATGTTCTGATATATATCGTTAGTATTATATGTATTAAATAAGAAACAACGATCAACATAAACTATATTATCTTGGATAAGGATTGATGGAAAAACCATTATTGGTAAACGTCATTAACGGCAATTTTATTATTGCATGAAAAAATATAAAGAAAAAAAAAGTACCAATAAAATTCTTTTGATTTCAGATTTGTTCCCCATTTCATTTTCAAGACCGAAAAAAAACTCATCTAACTCTAGACTATCTCTTACAAAAATCATTTGTTAGTCAAATTAACTTACAAGTTGACGCTGCTTTATCTTTAAAAGATCACGTATTTTATCCCAAAGCAAATTGGCAGCATCTTGACGTCGTCGAATTTCATTACTGTGGCTGTGACCTTCATTAACTAATTCTTCGGCAACGTCATTAATTCGTTTAATTTGAATTTTACCATTGGCGTTAATTTCATTTTCGAGTTTCTAAAAAAGTAAATAAAAAAATATGAAGCTAAAACATTATGCGACTACCATCTTATCTCGACATTTAATGATATTCAAATGTGGCATCAATATATTCCAAACTTTGTCCGAAGTATTAAATGATCTTTGTATAGCAATTGCAAAGGTAAAATGCTTTTACTAATTACATTTATCAATTTATACTATAAAAATCTTAGCTCAAATTTTACCTGAGTATTCACTTAATTGGTTTATTCAGGAAAGCAAGAATTTTTCCACAACTTACATTAAATTTCTTTCGTGAAGCCTTAACATTATCTGAAGTAGTGCTATCAGCAAGAGACGTTTCTGTTTCTTTTGTCCAAGTTTCAAATTGATCGCATTCACGTAAGAATTTGAACAACTTGATTATATCATTGAGAAGTCGCCGACGTTCCTAAAATCAGCAAAATTCTACAAGCGAATATGTATAAATGAAAAAACAGAAGAATTTACAGGATGAATTTCAAAATATTTGAACGAACCGAAGATATAGATTTGGAAAGTGAAAAACTGAAGTGAACAAGGATATCTGAAACAACTAATATGGAAATGTTATATAAGTGGAAAGAAACTTTTCCTTTACCTCAGCCAAATTATTCAGATTTCGATAACCAGCGCTAATAGCTTCCTGACGTTCCATGATAGCATTTCGGGAACCCTGTGATTCGCGTTCCGATTTCCGAGTAGTTATTGTTTGCGCAACCGTTACTGTCTCACCTTCCACAATTTTACAATAATTTGCAGGTACGTAACCTTCTATTCCATCTTGTTTTAGGATACGCCACCAATCATTGTTTGATTTTTCGATTAGTGCTAATATCTTAAAACAAAAATTTTAAACTGATCTCAAAGATGTTGACTGCCTTACTGAATCTTTATTCAGTAATTCAGATCTTCAATAAAACCTCTCATTTGACTGATTGTGCAAATAGTGCAAGAGCTAGAAATGAATCCTTTAACGATTTTCATTTTATCTTTCAGAATTTATAAAAAAGAAATCTTGAAAAACTGCAAAGATAATTTAAAATGTGACTTAAAAACAATCGGGAAAGCTACAGGAGGGAAAAAACAGAAATAAACAAATAAAAACTGATCACTGTTTAATTACTCTTTAATATAAAATGAATTAGATCAGATTTTTCGGTAAGCAAATTACATCAACGTTTAACATTGCCTAAGACATATATTTTAATAACTAAAAATATTAAAATAAAGAGAATAAATAATGGTACTAACCTCATCTTTTTTAACTTCAATATTATTCCCGGAATAAGGATATAGCATTTTCACTTGAGGTACAATAAGTTCTTCAGTATCTTCTTCGATACGTACAACAGCGCCCGCAATGAATTCTGTATTTGCTAATTCTCTTGCCATCTCTTCGAGTCTTACTATATCAGCCCGGTAAGCCTGAATCTCTTCTTCCAAGCGCATATGCCTTCAATTGGAAATACTAAATATTATTAAACTAAAAGCCTGCTAGAAGATTAAAAGAATTTAACTCTCTGCAAAAGTACTAGAAATGGATTAAATTTGAAAAGTTAAAATTTGAAGTAATTAAAACAAAGGGACAAAAAAAAAAGAAAACTCACCTTGATAATAAACTTTCTGATGCTTGTTCATCACGCCCATAATCACTACTTTTAACAAGTGGCATTTTCTCACGGATCCAACTTTCTGCTTCATTTGCATCCTGGAAATACTGATGAGCTTGTTCAGCTTCACGCAACCATCTTCCAACCGCTTCAACTACCTGAAAAAGTAAAAAGAATTGTACATCGATAAAAAGATATATAATAAACATGTTAACAATATATAATTCATTCGCTTTTTTGGTACTTTGCTATACCAAAATTTTACTTTGAAAAACTTTCGCTACTAAATACATTAAAGACTTAAAAAATTTGATACATTAAAACTTCCAATGGTGTGCATTTGCAGTGTGTATCTATAATACATTGATAAAACAGTTCATAAATATTCTTCAACACCAATCTTGTCTGCAGTAGCAAATCTCGAAAATTTTAGTAATCCACCAAATTCTCGCAAGTTTCAAAATTTCACCAACTTTTCTTAGCTGTTCCCATTTAGCGTGTAAATTATATATTCTCGTTTGAATATCTTCTTTATTTTGACCATTTGCTACTAGTCGCTCACCAGCTGCAATCACTCCTTTTGCTCTTTGCCAATGTCCTTCCATTTCAGTTTCCAAATTCTAAAATTAAGAAAGATAAAACACAAACTAATCATTTCAACAATTTTGCAATGAAAGAAAAATTATTGAAAATTAAAAAAAAATTATTGAAAAAAAAGTATTATTAGAATGGTCACCTTAAAAGTGCGTCTTAATTGAGCAGTAGATGAAAGATCTCTATTTTTGAGAAGTGAGATGCATAAATCTTCTTTTTCCTGTAACCAGCTCATTTCCTCTTCATCATCTTGAATAAAACGGTATAAATCACGAGCACGATATAAGGTTATCCTTCGCTGTTGACATAATTGTACAACACTAAAAATGATATAAAAATGTTACAAAAAATACCACTCTAGAGCATTTAATCGAGATTATCTTAAAATATTAAAACTAACATTACTAAAATTTTTGTGTTATAATTTATTTTAAATTATTTCATAATTTCATCATCATTAGGATTTACCTTTCATAAAGACCGCTCACATTATCTAATTTCCTTTGCAACACATCATACTGTTCTCCCTTTCCTCGAATATAGTCCAATGCATGCGATGTGACATTTTTCAATAGTTCTCCCTGCGAATTGAGTTGTGCTTCGAGAATCTCTTGTTTGCCAAGCAAATCTTGCACTCCTAACAAATGTTTTCCAACATCGCGACTTCGAAACTGAGGCTAAAAAATACAGTTAATGCAAAGGATAAAGTTAAACATAATAGAATAATTAATGATAACATCAACAAGAAATCCACTGTGAAAATAACATCAATGGAAGATATTCTTGAAGCACAACTGTCAGAAATTTTATTCTAAACATAAACCTTAATTAAATTTTAGACTTTGATGATAAAAAAAAAACTTTTCCATACTGAAATTTCCACCACGTAACAGTCATGGAAACTTAACAAATGATGCACGACAAATGAACTTACCTCTAGTGCACGTATCTCCGATAACAGTGTATCTATATCCCGAAGCAAACCCATTAGATCACTTAATGATAAAAGCGCACGACGTCGTGCTTCCAAAGTCGCTAGCAACTGTGACCATTTATCTAAAAGCTCACGTTCACGTATTCGGACTTTATCACTATCATGATAATTTTCCTTCGATAACTCTGCAGCCATAAACGACAGTGACTTAAATCGATTTTCCTGAAATATCACAATATAAAGTCTTTTTTTTCCTATCCAGAATCCCTTTCATTTCATAAATTTTATTGCTTGCTGCAAGTTTTCCTGTTTAAGTACTACAAACAGAAATGAAGAGAAAAAGTTCATTTCTAATCAAATAAGCATTTGCATTTCGAGTCTTGTATTAATTTTTTTTTCTTTTTTGTAAAATATAATTTTGAACAGTAAATACAATAAATGTAGCCACTCTTATTTACTACCACAGAAATAACTGCAAAAAAATAAGAGCAGAAATAGAATAACGAACTCTAGGCAGGATATCCGCAGCAATAGCTTGTTGTTTTTTCAGCGAAGCTTCAACTTGAGCAATATTTCTACCTAAATCAAAATCTTGCAAGACAGAACTCATCTCACGTAACCATGCATCTCGTAATCCTGCCTTGCGTTCAAATTTCTGCGCCATAAGTTCTAATCTTTCTTGTCTGAAATTTTTGTTTTATATATCTATATATTGCATTGATTATTAGCTACAATAGAGTTAAATTTTTTAAATAATTTAAATCATTGGCTTAGTTCATTTAAACAATAAACTTTCTAGTTTCAAATTTCTCAACGGTTTTAAAATTCTTGTGTAAAGAAAAAAAACTTTTGTACTCAAATTTTCATCTTCAGTTTAATTTTTGACTTTTACAAAGATGGTTAGAAGCTTAAAAGAAGGAAAACTAATAAATTAATCAAACCTTCGCAATTCCCTCATAAGAGCCAGCTGTCTGTCATTTTCGGAATGATCCAAAAGTGCCCAAGCTGATTCAATATCATGCATAAATAGGCCTGAAAATCGATAACTAAAAAGTTAACAAAAATATATCAAAATTTCTATCAAAGATATTATTTTCATCAAAATCATGCGAATTTTTGATAATTTCAATAATGATTGATGGCGATTTTATAAGATTATTCTAATGGTTAAAAATACCCGCTGGTGGAACATATGGTTTTCTTCCCATTGCTTTTCTCTTTGTTTGTATTGTGAAAAATAAAGCTTCCAATTCTCCTTTCTCTTTGTATCTAAAATATTTATGATTAATATGGACAAATCATCATTTATACAATATCGAAACGGAAAATTTTACATCAAAAAAAAAAATACTATTTGAAGAAAATAATTGAGACAAAAATACATTAAGTGCTATGAAATAAACTGATAAAAAGGAAAAAGAACACATACTTTGGTGGTTTTTCCACAGTACGATAATTTTTAAATGCCAATAATTGATCCTGAATTCCTTTCAGCGAATTTGGGAATTTTCGATCGTTTAGCATCGTAATGGTTTGCTGTATCCAAAGAAGTAATTCTGAACATAGCGATTCATAATCTTCTTGAAGTTGATCAGAAGACATCAAGCTACCAATAATCTATAAACAATCAGTACAATTAAAGATGTGTCTATTATTATTCCAAGAAAAAAAAAAACATTGTGTACGATATTGAGCTTTGTTCCATCATTCATATTTCCCAATTGTGATAATTTCTTTTTGTTTTTTCTTGCACTATTCTAATGAAATATTCCATGGAAAAATCATAACAACAACTTTGATAATGTATAATTTAAATTGAATCAAAATTTAACTTCAAAATAACTGAATTGAATTGGTGTTAAAATTGGTACAAATCTGGATTAAATATTTATGTAAAATTTAAATGATCCAAACAAACTGATTACTTATGACTAACCTTGGCAACTCTTCTTGCACCAGTCATTTCTGTTTTTTGCTTTGCAAAATGATGATAATAAAGTGAAACATAAGTAATAATAGATTTCTCATCTGGATGAGTAACATTAACATCTTCAGCATCCAACAAACGTGCAATATCTAGCTTCTTCTCTGCTACATCGAATGCATTATTTAAATTTCCAATTGCATCTTGTGGTGACAAACTTTCATAATTAATCAAATCTGGCCTTAAAATTATCATCATTAACTAAATGATTTTAAATGAAATATAGAAATAACAATGTTCCAGTTATTTGAATTAATGTAGAAGATGAATATAGCAAAAAAAAAAAGATCAAAAAGGAGATATTAATTAGCGTAAGCTGATAAGAAAATCAAAAGAACTATTAACCTAAGCAGTAGTTTATTTTCAACTTAATAAATGAACAAATATGAAATTATGCTAACCTATGAGAGTGAATTAATGCATTGAAAGCTAAACCATTACGCCATGAAGTAGTGAAATTTTCTACTTTTGAATTTGCATAACCAGCTGTTTTTCTTTGACACCATAATAGAAGAGCATCCTTCGCATGCTTTCTTTCACCTGATTCTTCGTCCATCTAAAATTTAATATTCTAATAGACAAGAACAAATTAATTTGCGAATTAATCTTATATCTTAATTTTTAAAAAATTTTCGCTAGGAATTAATATAATTTATCATTTACAAGTTTTAAAAATCATATATAACAATCAATACATATTTAATTTACCGGAATGGAAATCGTATCAATCTGGAAACGAAGAATGATCGTCCAAATGAGACCGAGAATAAGCCGTTCATTTCGATCCAAAATATCTTCTGCACCAATATTTTCAAGCTGTAAATGATTAGTTTTAAGAACCTTATAATAATTAATGATCAAATTTTATTCATAACTAGAATACACTTTCAGCACTGATTTCGATGATTCATGCTATTATTTTAAATAGTTTAAAGATTTATTGAATCCAACAAAATACAACGGTTAAATAACAGCTCTTGTTAATAAATAAGAAAAACAAATTAGTTTTCTTATCGTGACATAAAGAAATTTGTATAAATATTAAAAAAAAAACAAAAAAGAACAGAAACGAAATAAAAAACAAAGACGAAAATATTTCCTATTTTAAATTAAGAATGATTATTTTGGAAATTATATGAAAAAAAAGAATAATCAGTGCTATTTTTTACGTGCATGCATGAATGAATGTATAAGAAACAATCAAATGAATTGGAAATTACGAATGACCTAAACTAAACTAAACTCCAGAACCTCGGAACAAATCTAAACTACGGAACAGATAAAAAGGAGTATTGAATTAGCTAAAAATGTTTTAAACTGCAACGATAATAAGTAGACAGTTTTCGCTGCAGCAAATAAATAACATAATTGGTAATTGATAATCAATAATTGATTGATAATAATTACTAATTAATAATAACAAATAGTAATAATTAATAATCAATGACAATTAGTGATGGATGATAACAATAATTGTTATTAATAATAATTATAACGTGACAATCGTACATCAAATCACTTTCCATTTTAAGAATGAGGAAAAGTTAGAGTTACTATAAATGCATAAAATATTTTCTTCCTCATAATAAGAATCATGTAATAAATCAGGTCTGATTAATAAGACCTAAGATTTTTTTTTTAGATTTACTTAAAAAAATTTTTGTTTTAATTAAAAAAAGTTTGAAACTAGGAATTTCTAGCAGTAATATTTTAAAACTCAACCTGTATTCGTTTTTTCTTCAAAAAATCAAGTGTTTTATTAAGATTTTCAATTTTCTGCACTCGCATTCGACCTCGATTTGGTTTGCCAAGTTTTTCACCCGAAATAATCTCCAGCAATTTCATTAATAATACACCATCTCCAAGATCAACAAATAAGTCGACGATTTCAAGTCGTGCCTAAAAATAATCATTATCAGTATCATTATTATTATCAGTAGTACTGGTACCATTTAATATTACTACTAGTAATTCTTGTTATATGATTCTAATGTAGACAGCTTTATAAACAAAAATATTATTGGCATGATGCAAAATTTTAAAACTACCCAATTTAATTTTTAGTTTCGATTTCGGAACAAAATATTCATACTGTTTCATCGACTTAAAGTATCATGGCAATTAATCGTGGTAATTAGGTACTGATATCATCTTAAGGTGACTTACTTTTTTAAAAGGTAAATATTATCATTAACATTTAATATTATATAATACGCAATATTATATTATATTCATTATTGTATATTAGTTTCATAGAAAGCAAAAATCACGTAATTTTGAGTGACTAGAAATAATACATTAAATAAATCAAAATTAAAACTGCATATTTATAGATTTAATACGTTAATTATGTTTATTAAAAAAAGTGTAATCTTAAGTGAAAAACGTATTTATAACGAAAATGACTTAGAATATTCCATACTTTGATTTTAATTTTGAAATAATATGTCATGTGTAACCCAAAAACTTTTTGGATTAGTCAGCACTTTGGCAATAAAACTATAAACTTTTATCATTCAACATCCCAACAGAAATGATATTTCGCAGAATAATAAATTTTAACTACAATGTTAATAAAACGTAATGTTAGTTTGCTTATGTGATTTTATTCTAACTTTCGCAATCACCACATTAAATTGTTCTTATCGTTGTGGCAAAGAAAAAAAACATTAATGGCCACAGAAAGTGATTTAAAAATAATGTAAAAAATTGATCATAAATATAGTTTAAGTTTAGAATTTGGAGGAATGGTTCCTTTGCTTTTCTATTATTATTATTATTATTTTTGTCTTTTTCCATTTTTCTAACTGCCAATTTTACTAATATTTGTTTACAGAAGTTTTGCTTATGTTTGGAATCGTTGCATTAAACAGAAATTTCATGTGAACAGTATGCGAAAAATGTGACAAAAGTATTTGAACATTCAAATTAAATCTCAGACATAAGTCGAAAATAAACAATAGTTTTTCATGTAAATTTTAGTATACACATATATAATACAGTAATAAATGTTACCTTATAATAAAAGTATCGATTTATCAAGATTTTTTAAATCATTATTAAATTACTATAATTTCATACTCTAACTGATGATTTACTATAAATATGAATCAATTGATCATATAGATTCATATTTAAATAAGAAAAAACGAAAAAAAACTAACAAGGTAAAAAACATAAAACCTAAATATAGTATAAGATATAATGGTATTTTAGCAAAAATCAAGTTGTTTTAAAAAATTGAAAATTTTTTTTTCAGTAAAAATTGAAAATTTTAAAAACTTACTCTGTTAAGGAATGAATTACACCATTTAGTAAATGTTTTTTTCTGAATGTGTACTCGTTCATCTTGCAACTGCTTGATACGATTTCGCTCAAATGATAGCGTTGGATCACTAAATTCATCATAATCATCCGACAAAAATTGTGATTGATTTTTTTCAAACCCATTTTTGTTCACCCGTGGAACTTGAACCTATAAAAAAAAACGATATTACAATGAAATAAATTGGAATTATATCAACAGATAGATACATTCAACTATTCATTAAAATTATTAAAATTTGCTTGATAATGACTAGTTTTAGTTGATAGCTTTAAAAGAAAAAAAAAGCAAGCATAGACCATATAATATGTTATAATCAATTGCATTCATTATTTATGCTATAAAAATATTCATAATTAGCGTTAAAAAAGAAATAATGAAAAGTAATATACTTGTATTTCATATTTTGGCATTTTCTTCTTTGTTTCAAATGTTGTTTAGCCTTGCTTAAACGATTAAACGCACTTCAATTGCACCATATGTTGGTTAGTTGATCGAACAGCAGGCGAAGAGCAGCTAATCATATTTATGCAAATTTAGTTTTTCTTTTTATTTGTCTTTTTCTCTTTCGTTTACAGATGATCGATTATAAATGAAAGAATTCGAACAAATGCTAATGGATCGTTTCAATGAAGATGAAATATTTGATAAAAATTCGTTAAAATATAAAATCTTAAGGAATAATTTCAAAATTAAAATTATTATTTATCATATATTTGCTGTTTTAATGCATTTAATGCATAGGAAATTTAATAATAGATGAATGATGGAGTAAAATAATGAATTAATTTGGGATATAATCGTTATGAAATATGATAATATGTGACAATAAACACAGGCAACAATAAAAGCCATAAGACAACTAGTGAAAAAGGGTCAAAATCCATGTAGATGAGGTCAAGGTCCTTGTAAAGCCTTCAATTCACACATATATTGACACATACACACATACACATACACACATGCACACACATACACACACATATTTATAGACATACCCGATATAAACTTTACCTTAAACATTCCTCTATATTTAGATATTTATGTTATATATAGTAAAGTTTAATCGTCCGAAAGAAATTCCTTTCGCTTCGATGGCAAACACATATATAAATCGTTCATTATTAATTGTATTGATGGTCAATTAGTATTCAGTAATTGGTGCAAAATGTAAAATGTAAAATGGTATGTATGGTTTTAACCATTTATGTTCATTAAACATTCATATATTATTGCTTAAAATAAATCATTTCCATAACATATTAATTACAAACATATTTGTAAGTATATTTCGAATAATAATAACATATAAGAATTTAGTAATAAGAATAATAATAACACTTTTTTTCTCGAAATTTTCATATGACACAGTGATAATTTATAGAAAGATAAAATGATTATTAAAATGAACAAGTAGATATAATGATTATTAGATACAAGAATCTGCAAGTAGAACGGACAAAATATCTCAAAAATATTTTAAAATAATTTTTACTAATATTTCATTGAAATTTTAACACACTGAAAATATGTCCTCATTAAGGTTGCTGCAATATTTTCCATCAAATCAATGATCGGATTATGATATTTGTTAGAAATTTAAGCAATTTACTTCAAATCAATTTAAACAAAGACAGAACATTCGAAAATTTGAAATATTTTCGTAATCTAATAAATTATGGAAAAACGTCATATGATAGCTAAATATTATGATTATAATCTTTTATCAACTATATACTACGATACTTTATCAAATGATTTATCATAATCGATCATTTCGTGACACTTTTTATCTCGCTGATTCAAAGGAATATAATAAATCCTTTTACACAGTTCATTAAACATTTTGAAATCTTTATTAAATGAATGTTCTCAATAATTTGCATCTTTTGTCCTCTCTCAACTATCTATGATTTCCTTCAAAATCTTTTAAAAGTTACAAATTTTGAAATAATGAAGATTGAAAAGTAAAATTAAATTATATAAAATTAAAAAGCATGCTAACATAACAATTGGATTTTGTATGAATTTGTAATTTTCCTAAATCTTTCATAAACATTCACTGAATGCAAACGCAAACGTACAATGACGAATAGTTTAGGGACCATAGCAAAAAGAATAACTTACGTATCATTCTGGAAAAGACAATAATTATAATTAAACACTGTCGAGTAGAAGAAAAAATGAGTGATAGGGAGTATAACAGTAAAAGGTCAATTGGTTATCATTTGGGTCAATTAACAAGTTAACAATTATCATTTCTCTTTTAAATTTTAATTCTTCCATCTTCTTTTTTTTTAAATTTTCCTCCTCTCTAAACCAATTTTTTCAATCCATACAACTATATTATTAAAACAAAAAAAAAAGTATGTGAAGGAAATAGTGAAATGTATGTATCACTAAAGATGGATGACCTCATTCAAAATAAATTATCTAATGGATGAAAATGTAAGAGCAAACAATTATAAAAAGTAAACTAACCATACTACATTGATAGCACTAAAGCTTATCTATTGCCACTGTTTATTTCCTAATGGAAAGCATTAAAAATTCATCATTTATATGCATCGATCATTAAAGTGTTTAGAAGTTTATAAATATTTTATGGCGATAGTTTCATTCAATAACTAAAGTTTAAAGAATTCAATCATCAAAGTTAAAAAATTGTTTCATTCAATCAATAAAGTTAAAATAAAAATATTCAACATATTTCGAAAAGATACAGTTAGCATGATTAATAATGAATGAGGATCGTAAGTTTATTAAAAAAAGATTGCAATTGCAATTGTTTCATTTTTTTTTAATTCTTCTTTAAATTTGATTTCAATATCAAACTTACATAAGTAAATCAAATTTCAAATTTATATGATTTAAAACTGCCCGTCCAACTTCGCTCCTTCTCCTCTCTCTTCTCTACCTTTCTATAGAAATAAGAGTAGAAAACCTTGAAATATATATGTAATACGAAGATAATATCTACTTCCATACATAATAGTTATAAAAGAATAAATGAAAAATCATAAATTAATTTTTCAAAGTCGTTTTTTTTTTGAAAGTAAATTAAAATGAATGAAATATGAAAAAACTATAAAACTATTAAAGGCTAAAGTAAAAATTTATAGCGAATAAAATAAAAATGAGATGAAAACAGCATATTACATTTGAAATCAAATTTCAAAATTCTTTTCTTGACAAAATGACTCATTGAATTACAGCAACTTATCGTCGTATTGCTAAGCACAAAATGTTGACATTATAAAGCTTATTTGTTTATTCACCATCAAAGATATTTGTATGATTTTGTTACCAATAGATCACATTTTAAACCTTAGTAAGAAGCATGTTTTGATTTAATATTTATATTTGCAATTGATAAGTAATATAGGAACTTATGTAGGTAGCAAAATTGTATTTTCAATATTTTGAAATGTTGGAATTGAAATGAAACTTAAAATTAGAAGTATTTTTTGCTTAAATCTATCGAAAATTTGAATAGAAATGTAAAAGAAAAGCAAAAATGATAAGCAGGAAATCATTGAGTCGAGGATTTTACTACAACAACAACAACAATTGCTACTACTACTACTACTATTATTACATTAACATCGTACTATCGTACTTATCAATAATCTTTGGGCGAAATGATAAAATGGTGTGATAAAAAGAATGTCATATTTGATTATAAGTCATGTCATTCTTCTGATTATTACAGAAACAGTTTATTGATCTGATATTTTTTCCATCCTTTAATTTAAACAGTACTTTCATATTCATTGCAAAAATATTTACTAAAAAGATAAAAAAAATGGAAATTTATGAGATACTTCTTTTTTCTTTATATGATAAAGGAGAAATTAATTGTTTTGGTTAGTTTTACTGCTTTATTAAAATACTGAAATTGCTAATACAATTAAAGTATATTACAATTCTTAATGAAAATCCACCTTTTTTTAATTAATTTTTAACTTTTAGCACATATGCAACATTATCATTTTGTATCAGATAATCAAACTAAACAGAAGAAAAAGTATCTAAGAAAGAAGTAAACAATGAGAGTAATTCATTTAAACTTGTTAAACAAAGCGTACTATTGTTGTGATGGAAATTATTCTTTTATAAGTTAGTTAGTTAGTTAATCAATTAAATAATGAGAAAAGATATATGCTATACATGTTCACCTGTAATGTCATCACGAATCATATTACAGGTAAACATTTATTTAGTAAACCATTTTTTCTGTTCAGTTAAATAACTTTAATTTTATTTAATAAACTGCATTATAATAAAAGAAGTAATTAAGGAATAAATCATATTGACATAAACTATTTATATATGAAACTTATTTGATTAACCTAAATGATTTCTCTATTATAAAATCATATAATTGTTATTGAATTTGTGATTAAATTCGATAATTATTCATCCAGTTACTCTTATTCATATTTTTCACGTGTAACACACAAACCACACATACACGTATACACACGTTACTATACGTGTCTACGTTTTAATACGGTTACATGAATGTTTATATAGAGAATTATAATTTGGACTGAAAAGAGTGAAAGGATGGTGAATTGATTGCAAAAGTACAACACAAGCGCAAAAATAGCAGAATGCGCCTCATTTCAGAGAGGACTGTTTGGTTTTCATTGAGGATAACAGTCATCCCTAACCGATCAATCATACTTCAAACACTTTGCACCCATTTCTGTATATCCATATGGAAGTATGTATATGTATGTACGTGCCTCTGTCTGTCTGCCGTGTATGTATGTGTGTGTGTGTGTGTGTATGTATGTGTGTGTATGTGTGTCATAAATTATGATGAACGGTATACGTCTTTTCACAGATGTTTTCCTCTAAAAGGTAATAAAAAAATTTAAACGGAGTATTCACATAGGTTATAATGAAGTTATATTTCCTTCAACTAAATGCTTATGAATAATAAGGTTACGTGAAAAGATGAAGGGTCACGTAGAAATACTACATCTCTAACTAAATGTTTGTAAAAGATCAGATTACATGATGAGATGAAATGTTACGAAGTGACTGTTCAAAAGAAAAAGAAAGAGAAATGTATGTTCCAATCAATAGTGGAATGATTGGAAATATGGCATTAAAATGAATGGAATGAAATCGGTTTGATTAAATCTTTCTGTCATCATTCCATGGGTATATGAATGAATGAATGAATGATTTCGTACGCTATTTGACATCTTGCAAGACATTTGTCCCTTCTTGTCATTTTGTCCTCTCTACCATACACACATTTGCATTTCAATAGTGAAATGGAATCCACTATGAAATGCAAATTAAGTTCAGCAAAATGAATATTTGATACGAGAAAGAATGCGATTAATTTGATGATAAAACTAATCTAATCAATTGGTTATTTAATATTTATCATTCCAAACAATTGCACTGATTGCATTCGTTTGATTAGTTTATGGCGTTGCATATGTAGCGCCAAATATCATTCAAATTTAATTCTATTGATTTTTTCAAATTAATTTAAAGCAACAATTAATAATTAACGAAAAATTTTTCTCCAATGTGAAAATGGATTAAAAGATCAATCAATCAATACAAAATTGAGGAATGAAATAAAATGAAATGAAGCAAAAAAAAAAAAAGAAAAAAGGATGAATCCTCAAATAAGAAGTGCACATAAGGTGATACACGCTCTCTAGAATGGGTGACACATTCTATGACTCATTTTAAGCATCTTATCCAATAATGCAATTCAATTCAGTCTTTCTCATCTCTATGCCAACGTCCATTGTACTCCTCTCTCTCTCCCTCTCTCTCCCTTTCTCTCCTCATTCTCTTTCACTAGATTTAAATTCAAATTCAAAAAATTGTACACTATAATTTACAATAAAATGTGAGTCGTTGCGAGTGAAATATAGTTGAATGCAAATATTGCAAAAAAAAAGAAAAAATTTTTGAACACAACAATCACAAAAAAAAAATGTGTGCATTTTTTGTAAGTGAAAAAAAAAGAAAAAAATTGTTTTCAAAATGAAATTTTTCCTTAAAAAAAAAAAAAAAAAATGAAATTTCGAAGTTATTTAGACAGATTTTACATTGTATTGCTGGAGAAAAAGAAAAGAAAAACTATAAATTCAATCATTAAACAATGAGAGAAGCATCAAAATGCTAAAATATCGTTATAATCAGTGGAATACGATTTGAGCGCTTTTAATTAAAACAGAAAAAGTTTAAGCAATGTGCAAATGTAAGCTGTAAGCTTATTTTATGATAATTTTTACTACTAGTAGTGCCATCTTTTTCTCACTTTTACCATTATCATAAAATTATCTTTTAATTCAAACTCAATTTATTGAAATTACAAATTAAAAAGAAAGAAATGATTAAAAAGGAAGAAAAAAAAATTATTGAAAAAGTGAGCTTTTTTTCTTATTTAATGAAAAATCAATGATATTTCATCGTTAGCTTTTAATAGATTTTTGTTGACAGAAAAAAAAAGAGAAAGTCAATAAAAATTTGCTTAAGAACAAAATTTTTACTGTTATACTTTAAAGGTTAAAAAAGAGAGAAGGAGAAAACGAATATATTAGAGGAAATGCTTATCAAAATGTCAATTTTTCATTTCTTAAATTTGTTAATGCTAGAATTCTAAACACATAAATCAAATTAATTAATTATTACGTATTTGTTATTTTTCAAAATTGCTTGATATCATTTTCGTTTAAGGAAAAGAACAGTAATATCTTAAAAAGACATAACTGATAAAATAATTTCATCTTCTTCCTTTTTTTTCAACGAATTTAATGAATTATTTAAATGTAATGTTGAAATATGTTGATAAAATTATGATACAAAAAAAAAAACAATGAGCATTGATTAAATCAATTCATTAAAAAGATAAAATGACAAGCGAATATAATTCAAAATATGAAATGAAGATTTTTAGAAATGTGTAAAATATACAAAGATTAAAATGCTAAAAGTTGTAGAAAATTGGAGGATTTGATTTTTTTCCCTCTCTCCCTCTCTCTTCCTATCTCTCCTAAGAATTTCTTGCAAATGATAGATTAATCAATGAGATAATGATTAATTAATGATGGAAGCATTCTTTTAAATATTTAAAATGAAATAATTTGTTAAATTAATATTGCAAAGTTTAAGAAATGACTCATAGATAATAGAGGAAAAAGTTCAAATAAAGTATATAAAAAGAAAGAAGGAAATAGAGAAGAGAAAGAAAGAGAATTTAAAACTATTAAAAAGAGAATTTAAAACTATTAATCATTTTATCATCATAATACTTCTCTCCTTCTCTCTTCTCATCCTTCCCTCTCTCTCTCTCTCTCCCCTTTCCTCATATACAATTGATATAATCATATCATTTTATCATCATTTATCCTTTATCATGTCCTCTTATTTCACCATCATATATTGGCATTTTAAAAATGTAAATTTCAATATATGAAAATGATGGCATCACAGGTAATTGATATGATTATATGAAAGTATAAACATATGTATGGGAAGGGAAAAGAAGGAAGAATTTATTAAGCAGATTTATTCATGCATTTTTATGTTTAAATTTAATGAATAATTGTAACGTTCCAATGAATTATAATAATTTTAGACAATTTCAAAGTTAGCCTCCGTGCAAAACATTTTTTTTTTAAATTCAAATTGCAATTTCAAACTATAAATTCATAATTTCACTTCTTCCACTTATCAATCGAATTTGATATATGTACTCATTTATTGATTAAATATAATAAATATAATCTAGAAAATTATGTACAATTTTTTGAATGCTTTTATTTCGGGAAAGTATAAACAGGAAGAAAAAAAACTAGAAAAAATATGTATCAAACTTGTTTTAGAAAAAAAATTAAGTTAATGAGTTCTCTTTAACATCATTTTTGTGTATTTTTCTATGCAATATTTGATTTCCACCGGTAATTATACTTTTTAAAATATTAATTAACTGTTTTATTCCAAATAAAATATTGCAAAGGCGCAATTTTCACATTACACGAATTAGAAAGAGAAAATTTGCATCTCTTCGGTAGCTTTTTGCAAAAATCTGAATATTCACTGGTTGGCACATGGTGACAATCGGATATTAGATACTTCTATTTATAATAATCAAAAAAAAGAAAGATAATTTCAAATTTCAATTTTTTAGAAACAAAGAATTCAACGCAAAAGTATATGTAAAGTAATACTTTCAATTTGTTGACAATTTTCTAAACTTTAAATAAAACATTAAAATTTAGTAAAAGTGCACTAATGTGGTAGTTGATCTGTAATTTAAATTAATAAATTGTGGAAATATGAGAAGATGACAACGAGCAAGCTTTTATCAAATAGAAAACTGAATGACCTTGAATTCCTTTTTCTTTTTTTTTGAAATGGAAAAAAAATGAAAGAAATATTTGTGTCTAAAACATGAACGGAATATTTTATGTATAAAAAATGTATATGAGAGGGACATAGCTCCATCGCTACCTTTTTTTTTTGTGATAAGAAAGCATAAATCAATTCTGTTAAGATTTCATTTAACATTCAATCACTATGACAATTCCTCTGATACGAGAGAACTTCTTAATTTGAGATTTTTCTAAAGCAATAAATTATATTGAATTATTAATGAAAATTTTATGCTTTATTGAGAATTAATTAATAACAGTGCTTCTCTACCAAATATGATAATAGTTTAAAAAAAAGGAAAAGAATGATAAATGAGAGAAGCAGAAATGATAGTAAAAGAATTCCGAGCAAAAGAAAGCAAACAAGAAAAAAGAAAAAAAAATACTTTTTTGTGTACTCAAATATGAACGCTTTGATTTGCATATTAATGGAAAATTGATATTTGTCATTTAATTAATCTTATGCTTAAACTTAAGAATTTAAAACATTCATTGCTTATAAAATAATTTAAATTTCCTCTCCTTTCTTCTATCTCCATATTACCAGGGAGAGAGAGAGAGAGAGAGAGGGAGAGAGACAAAGAAGAAGGAATAAGAATCAATCATATTGTTTTGATCGGTATTGATAATACAAGAGAATAATCAGTATAGTGTGCATAGATATGATCAATATATCATTATCAGTTCACAATAATTAAGTATTCATTGATAGTGAAGAAAAAAGAAATTAAAATTGAATGCTTGTGAAATTGAAAAAAAATTTTTACAACTAATATTTTTCTTTCATACTGTCATTTAGTTATATGATTGAATTTATTCCGATTAAAGATAAAAGATATTGAAACGAAGCGCATATTGTAGAAAAAAGAGAGAAATTAATGAATGTGGGGCGCATTTGGCATTATTGAAGTAATAATATATTTTCAAAATGATGGAAAGAAGTGGAATTCTGTGGTTCAAGTAAAGGAAAAACTAAACGCACTAAAGGAATAGGAACCACTGTGCGTAAAACGTGACGCGACATTGTGCGCTGAGCGTTTATGTGCTAAAGATGGGAGGGAACTGTCTGTGTATGTCTGTGTATGTGTCTGTTTGTGTACGTATGTGTATGTGTGTGTTTACCGCTGGAATTCATTTAAACGAGAAATTAGCATAACAGGGAGGTAAATCATGTCGTACTGACCTCTAGTAGTTCCCTCTACTTTTTTGAAATGCGCAATTTAAATACACATAGATAGATAGACAGACAGACAGACATATGGGCATAAAGGTGGAGAGAGAGTCAGACATAAACAGATAGTACTAGAAATAGAAGGAAATTTTTTAAATGGAGTGATTAAAGATTGCCGGAGGATAGAATGAAAGGAATGCAGGGAGGAATGAAGGAATGAAGAAATGAGGGGAAGAGTGAAGGAATGAAGGAAAGAGTGAAGGAATGAAGAAGGAATGAAGGAAAGAGTGAAGGAATGAGGGAAGGAATGAAGAAGGAATGAAGGAAAGAGTGAAGGAATGAGGGAAGGAATGAAGGAAAGAGTGAAGGAATGAGGGAAGGAATGAAGAAGGAATGAAGGAAAGAGTGAAGGAATGAGGGAAGGAATGAAGGAAAGAGTGAAGGAATGAGGGAAGGAATGAAGAAGGAATGAAGGAAAGAGTGAAGGAATGAGGGAAGGAATGAAGGAAAGAGTGAAGGAATGAGGGAAGGAATGAAGAAGGAATGAAGGAAAGAGTGAAGGAATGAGGGAAGGAATGAAGAAGGAGTGAAGGAAAGAGTGAAGGAATGAGGGAAGGAATGAAGGAAAGAGTGAAGGAATGAGGGAAGGAATGAAGAAGGAATGAAGAAAAGAGTGAAGGAAAGAGTGAAGGAATGAGGGAAGGAATGAAATGATATTACATGAATTGTTGCAAAATGAGGAAGGCAGATATGAATGAGATTTGGGGAGCAGAAGTGGTAATTTAAGATGGAATGTGAAAGGAATGGAAGGGGAGAAGGAATAAGTTGACCACTGGTCATTATCATCTGTTAATGATGCATGATAGATAAGGCGAGAGAGAGAAAGAGAAAAAGAGAGAAAAAAGTGGCTATTAATTGATTTAAAGGTATAGAAAAAAAAACTTCGTTTCATCGATGATAATTAAGCTATAAAAAATTAACAAATGGTTGAAAAATGTTCCATATTTTTATAAAAGGGATAAGTGAACGAATAAATCTTCTACTATTACTAATTAATTAAGTTGGCCAATATTTGTTGTCGGAAATTTAATTAATTAAACTGAACTTGGAGGAATTTTTCGCTTTAATAATAAACTAAAATTAGTTCAATAAATTTCCAATTACTTCAAGCAACAAAATTTTCTAAAGTTTCCTTTTTTTTGTCAATAAAAAGAAAAAAGGAAAGAAAAATTTCATAACTATTTGTAAGTGTTCGCTAAGAAAAATTGAAAAAGAAAAGAATTTCGTAAATTTTAAATATATATTTGAGCTTTTAACTCTGTCGTATTCTCAATTTCATTTCCAAATTTAAATTATATTTTAGTTTCGATTCAAATTATTTCTTATTAGTAAATTTAAATTATATTTTAATTGGTTTACTGTCCCATTGCTTATCATTCATTTCGTAATTATTATTACCAATTTCACTATTGATTTATTTTATTGAGATATCGCACTGAATTGAAATGAATGTATTATATTCAGATTTAATTATTCTTTGTTTTTTGTTTTGAAATTTTGCTCTGTGATATTGATGGATGTATAAAATCTGAAGAAAATAAAAGTAATAATTTTAATTCTCAATTGATTGCAAAAAATTATTTAATTTTGAGCAGTGTTATTCTTATCATATTTGTCCTTTATAACATACATAGCAAAATGATCATTTTATCAGTTGCTATTTTTATCATTGTTTTTGCTCGTTTAAAACTGAAACCAAAATGCTTCGATAAATAAAGAATTTATTTGAAAATAATGAAAGAAAAATATTAATATGAAGTGGAATTAAATATAAATTAAGCATTCTGTTTTATGGCAATCTTTTCGTTTTATAATTTTGGATGAATTCGCTATGTTTTGACGTTTTGCTAATAACGGAAGTCCGTAAGGTAGCGCAAAATTTTATAGTCACTGCAATCGCTTTTTTACAATAAAATTTAAATTTAAAAGAAAAAAGATGAAAAAAATGAACCGCAAAATATGATTTCTAATTGATTAATTAATTTTAAATAAGCAAAAAAAAAGACTGTAAAATATTCATTTGCGAATTCAAATTATGAGAATAAAATTAGAATTTGAAAGAAAAAAGATCAAATTACAAAACAAATGAAAAGTGTAGTATGGTAGCTTTTTTTTTGAGAGTAATTTTTAAAGTAAATAAAGAAATTTAATCTTTCATTACTCTGTTAGATATTAAATCATAATTTTTAAAGATCTCTTAGAGGTTATTTCACGGATTATGCCATACTTTCAGTAGAAAATATAATAGCTATTATCATGAGTATTGATTAGTTGTTTTATTACTGATTTTATTGATAAATTAAAGTTATCAAAATTTAACGCAAAAGGCTTGATAACACAGTTCATTTACAATTTATATTTCATATTACTTTTCTCACCGTTTTAATTAAAATACGACAAATTATAACATTATGTTATTTCCATAATTTCATTTGATTTTATTAAGCTTAGTCTAGGCTTCACAATATCAATTTTGATCTAAGTTTTACAGTACAAAATTTGGTTTAAACTTTGCAATATCAAACTTAGTTTAGGCTTTCCAATATTAAGCCTGGTTTAGACTTTGCAGTATCAGTTTTGCGTTAAGATTTACTATCAAGCGCAAATAACATAGAGAAACTGTTATCTTTAAATAAAACTTCTGCTATATAATCTTTTTTTTGTTAAAACATTGATAATAACGCTTATCATAGAGTTTATCAGTGTTTGGTATTTAAAAAATTTTATTGCTAAAAAAAATTAATTTCTTTTTTCCTTTTTTGTTTTCTTTAGGTTGGATAATAATAAGATTGGTAGATCGGTTGTAGAAGGATTCTTTGGCGGTACAAAGGTAGGAAATATTTTTCAGTGGTATCACTTTTTGTTTTATTGTATTTAGTACTTAGTTGTAGGTGTAGGAAAATGGATTTCTTTTAAAAAAAATCATTTCTAATTTTAATTATTTAGATTAAAAGTATTTCGAAATCTTTTTACTATCAATACAGTTTAATTTTTCACTTTCCCTTCCATTTTTGCTATGCTTAATCCAATTAACACTCTAATCAAAATAGTTTCTTAATTATTACATTTCCTTCTTCTTCTGTATTTTAAATAGTTCTGAAAAGTTTTTTTTTTTCTTTTTGGAATTAATTGAAAAATGAAATAATGATATAACTATTTTAGGTTATTAGAAAAAGTGAGAGAAAATAGTAAAAATGCTCGATTTGAAATTATTCTGTAAAAAATTGCCTAAATGTGTGAGTACTTTTCAGCTCATTTTATAAAAAATTAAAATCTTATATCTAATCTGAAGAAAGTTGTAGAATTTTAGCTAAAAAAGACTTTCTAAAATTTTAAAAATCTAAAAAAAAAATTGATGAGTGTCAAATTAACCTGAAGTGCATAAAGAATCGAAGCAATCATTTTTGTTTCATTTTTTTAAATTCATTCAAGTTTTGAATAAATGTCGAAAATTTTATTAATAACCGATGAAATTTCTGCATACGTTTTTTCTAACTAATCATAACTTAATTAGCTTCTTATTTAATTATGGTTAATTAATGTTTCTTAATCGTACTTAATTTAATCTCAACCAGTCATAATGCATTCTAGGAATTCAATATACGCTGGGAAGCTTGCATTAAAAAGTCAACGCTGAGTATATTGGAAGAACACCGGCGAAAATCAGGTGGGCCTGAATTAACAACTGAGCAACGAAAGTTACTTTGGGCATATGGCGAGCCAAGAAATATGAAGGAGTAAGTATGTTTGTAATAAAAATAATTTAATTCATACCTGTATGCAAGACTATAGGTATTAATTAATCATTTAAGTAAATCATATAAACATGCTAGTAATATGATCATTAATAATAAATCATTTATACTTTTAATGATAAGAAGAAATGGCTAATGTAGTATATCATAGGTAATATCTTTATGAAAAAGGTCTAACTGTGATACTATTGTTGACGAATTCAATGAAACGGAGTTATACTAAATTTAAAAAAAGATTTTTTCGGAAAAAAGAAATCTCAGTGACGTTTTTTTTTTTTTTTGTATGTATTAATTGTAATCTTAATCATACTAATCACTATCATACGATCAAGGCTAATTTTAGATCAAACATTTGTAAGAATTGATTATATGATTAATAGTTTTAAAATAAATAACAATTCTCATAAAGTTTTTAATCACAAATTTATTTTTAATAGGGCATTACGATCAATGTCGGTGGTACGCGAAATGATTTTATTGCAAGAAGATGTATTTACGGTGGATAATTCATTTTAATTTCTTTGCGTTATCATACCGTACTTATTATTATTATTATTATTATTACTATCATTATTATTATTATTATTATTATTGTCATTGTGATTACTAATTAATTAATCAAATAAGAACACATTTAAAATGGGATTTGAAAGAGATGCAACAAATTTCTCGCAAATTAAAATAAATACTCGTTTTTTTTTTAAAAAAAAAGAGTAAAAAAGAATTTCTGAATCTAAATTTCTATGAATTTTCATTTGCAAAAAAAAAAAAGAAATGGGAAAAGAATAGTGTAGTTTTAGATAACGAGTGATATTGTCGATCGTTATCATGCTGATAATGTTTTTTATCTGGAATTTCGCGTGAAGCCATGTGTGAGCAATGAATTATCGCCAGAAACATTTCTGCGAAAAATGATCCAAGCAATCGTAGTCGCAAGAGATACACGTCGTTATATGACTATTAAAATTTTAATAATTGTCGAACTAGAAAATCCAATTGAAGTAATTAACGAAATCGTTGATTTAGTTATGATACTTGGTGAGAAACTAATTAAATCTTTTTTTCGTCGCATTTTATCAGTACTAATTAGCAAGTTTTTCTTTTTTCTTGGTTATTACAATGTTATATTTTTACAATTATAATAAACAAAGCAATAAATCACGAAAAAGAAAACTTTAAGTAAGCGAAGAATTAAGTAAGTATGTCAAGAAATTGAAATAATCTTGAAATGATAATGTAAATGAAATATTTCAACAATAACTTCTGCTAAAAAGGCTCAAATAGCTTTGTTTAGCTAAATGAAAAGTATTTTAGTAAATGATCGGATACATCTAATTTTTCCGTTATTGCTCAGTTATTTATTATTAGAAATCGTAATGGAAGGCATTGAATAAATTCAATATTACTTTTACTTTCTACTTCTTTTCAATAATTCAGAAATTATTAAATCATTTTCAGGAAAGACTTATAGATCTCGAAATTTACCTGACAGTGATATCATACATGGTTTGGAGATAGCTTTTAGTGATTCAAATAAAATTAGCATGGATCAATTGCAGAAAATAATTGATCATATTCGACGAGAATCGCAATTAATTATTGTTTTTAATCTAGCTAAGGTTATATTATATTGTCATTTCAAGCTTTTTTTCTTCTGCTTGTGATAAGATAAATTAAATATGTTTTTACATAACTAAACTTAAAACTACTTGATAAAACAAGCCTAAATCTAATATTAATTAGACTACTTCCAACATTTTATGCTGAATATCATCAATTTTAATGAAAAAGAAAATATTTCATCATTTCGTGAGTGAAAAATGGTAAATGTTAAAGGTTAAGACAAGTGGTTTTTTAATTAAATATTTTTAGATTTAAATTTAAATGTGATGTATAGTTTTTCCATACCAATGATTCCTTCTTTTTTTTGAACATCAAACAATTTATAAAATGATTAGATTTCAAAATTTTCAAAAAAAAAAAATTTTAAAAAAAGCATTGTCAATTAGAAATATGAATAAAAATTAATTGGTTTATGATCTTTTGCGGAAAAATATGTCATAAACATTTCACACATCAATGAATTTGATAATTATGATTTTGACATTTCTATGTTTAATTTATTTTCTCATGTTGCCAACAACAGAAGTTGAAAAAAAAGTTAATTTTTAATTCTATTCATTTATCCAAAAAAAAATTCTTTAGAATGACAATGCAGAAGTAATTTTAAATCTTTGATATTTTTAATTTAAACATATGGAAGTGTGTCAAAAAATTCATTTCAGATTAATAACAGTGTCGATCAATTATATGATATTTTATTATGTCGCCCTGATCGATTGAGCAATGCAGAAATTTTAAGTACTTTTAACAAAAATCAAAATAAAATTGATCAGCGCATATTAACTGATCGTTTAATATCAACAAAATTACCTATAGGTATGTTATTTGAAAGAGATTAATCAAAAAATGATTATTTTTTGTAACTCTAATTAGTTTTTTATATAAAAACAGAAAAAAATATTTAAGAGAGGAAAAAAAGACTTTTTAAAAAGAATAAATTAATAAATTTTGAAATATGTCAAATATTTCAAAACGTTTATACATTTATTACATTGAATATTTATTATAGAATTTTGTTACACAGCTAATCGGCTCTCTTGTCCCAGTGATAAGGAACCACTTTGGCGAAATCATTTTTATTATCTCTATTCAATGGAATATCCTATAATTCCTACTGTAAGTTATTATTTGTACAATGTTGAATTAATCAAAATATATTTTATTAAAGTTATAATCCAGAAATCATAGCTAAATTAAGTTCTGTTTTTAAATTATGGGTAATATTATTATCAAAATTTACAGACAGGATATTCTGGATTATTGGGTTGTAATTTATCAGATGAATATTATCACTTAGCTGTAAATATGAATTTAAAACCAAGTGATCTTTACAAATTATCATTAACTGCGTCATTTCTCACGGAAAAGACACCACGTCTTAGTAGCCGTGAATTATTCCCATTTATGCAGCAATATGATGAATTTGCAAAACATTACGCTTTGGAAACTTCCATTGATTGGAAATTTCAAATTCTTCGTAACTGTCACTTCTTTCTAAGTCGTCCTTTAACTGCCAGACGCAAGCATCGTCGACGTCGCATCATTGATCTTCTCTATTCTTGAAATTACATTATGACAATTTTGTCCTTTTGCAAATTTTTTTGTAAATTTTTTGCTATTTGTAAATTCGATTATTATTATTATTATCATTATCGCCATTATTATTATCATTGATAAGACTATTCGAATGAGATCTTGTTGTGTCCAAAAGTTCGAAACTATCAATTGCGAAAATTTGCAGTTAAACATGAATGTGTTACTACTAATGGGAATGAAGATTTACTCATTTATGTGATATTTTCATACTATACAATTTCAAGTTGTAATAAATCACAAAGTTTTGTTATTTAATTACTACAAACGGAAATGAAGAGGAAAATTCATTTCCAATCAAATAAGTATTTCTATTTCGAGTTTTGCTTCAATATTTTTTTTTTCTTTTATTTACAAACTTCCGTGCATTTGTTATACACGGTGCTATTTTATGTGTTATTTACAATAGATTTAGGTGTAGATTGTGAGAAATTTCTATCATTCGTTAGAATTTGCAAAATCGATAGTTTATTACTTAATCGTTGATTGATTAGTTACGTTTAATTTTCTGTCAAAAAATTATAAATAAAGCAAACAAAGTAAACATAGAAATTCCACTCATTCATTCATTCATTCATTCTCGACAATATACAACGAACAATAAGTGGAATGGAACGTCTTCCGTTCCAACACATATACAAAAGAAGGAAAGCGCAAAGAGTAAAAAGATATGCTACAAATGGTTTTATAAAAAATGGAAATTTTGACTTCCACTATGTCATTTTCCACTTTGCAACGTTACATTTTGAGGTGCTATGATTCTTATATGAAAAAAGGTTCTACAAAATCGGTGTTCTACAACATACGTTTCTTGAAAATTAAGATATTTTAATTTTAAATCATAAAATTGACGGATAGTTATTTTTGACTTCTAATAAGAATGAGAGAGAAATGTAAATGCATTTCACTGAACTACTTGGATTATCGTTTCATTTAAGAATCTTTAACAATATCCATTACTCAAAATTAATAATAATAATAATAATAATAATAATAATAATGATAGTAATGATAATAAATAGTCAATAATAATAAGTAAAGAAATTAATCAATTAACTAATTAATTAAACGAATAAATAAATAATAAGTAATAAATAATAATATTAAATAATAAATAAATCATTAGCACTAATTTTTTTTTCATATAATTGATGAAAAATTAAAAAAGTTGAAAGAAAAAATATTAATGATATTTCACTAATTAATTCGACGTAATGACATAATATGATATGATTTAAGCTGTGTTAATATTAGTTCTAAAGCAATGTATTATGTAATTTCGTTTGATTTAATTCTGAATATATTTCTAAGATTAATGTTATCATTTGATTTGCAATAAGAAATGATTAATGATATTTCATTAGTAATTTTCATTTATACTTTATATCAAACATCACAACTCACTTCAGTAGTTTAAGTGAATCAGTTATTTCTTATCCAATCTTTTGACTCCCTCACTTCCTGTTCACCTTCTCTTCTGTCCCGATTTCCGGAAAGCTAGCAAGGAAATAAATGCTATCATAATTTCACCTTCATACCACAATAACATTTGTGTTAGCGATAATTTGCAAATCGCAACGTGACAATGAACCAGTGATACGGAAACTTATCACCATCTGATGGGTTATTGTGATAAGGGAAGGACCGGAACGAATGTTCAGTTGGTATTTTACTTCTTTCTGAATTCCGGATGCCATTAATATATATTCCGGATACTGTTAATGTATATTGTATATAGCAACCCAAAATTATGGACGTTACTGTTTCATACAAATTTTATTCTTCCAAACTTTTTTTTAATTTGTCAGTTTTCAGCTGTGCGCCGTTGGTAGATTTTATGCGCTGTTAGCATTGTCGATGGAACGATTAATTAACGGGTAGTGTGAATGAATCCGTCAACATTTTCCGGAAATTTTTTATTTAGTAGTCCAACAAATACCAGAAGCAAAAGTAATGCATGTCATTTTATCGATATATTCGATTTTATTTTTGTTGCACATCCCGATTCCGGACGTACTGAAGGTAAAGAAAGTGAACGAGTATTTTATTTCAACAGTCCACAAAATGAATCAGTGGAAAAACAGGCATATTTTTTATTACATATATTTGTTATATTTGTTGTTTTATTTTTGCTGTTTAAGGATTTTCTGAGAAGTTCTCGAAGTTTTTTTTAATTTGATGTGTTGTTGATTACTTGAAATAATTTTCACTTTGAAGTATTTAGATTCGCAATTTTTAGGTTGGTTGAAGAATAACATGCCATTATTTTTCAGACGCAGATAACAGGTTTTGCGGAAGCGGTTGTTAATTTCACTGAAAACTTCACTGAAATTAAGGACGAATCGGAATTCCAATATCGTTATGTAAATACTTCCAAACAGTTGCATGTGTATATTCAGGTTGAATCTGGAAAATTTATTATTGGAACCGGTGTAAACAAGTAAATGATATTTTTTTCCTATAAGATGGAAATAATTTAAAGAAAAAATAGAAATAAAAATTCAAAACATCGGGAGTTAGTGTTAAAATAATTGAAATAATAAATTTTAATGTGAAACTTTTGAATTTTTGTCTTCATCGCCTTTCATTTAGTTAAGCTATTAGATTATTGTTTTTAAAAGAAAAGGTTCGCATGATTGATTCAACAACTATGTAACCTTTTTGGCATGAATAACTTGTTTATAGTAATACTAAGTCTGGAGAATAAAAACTACGAAGACAGGATCTTTTGGGACGCATCTTCCAGAATTCGTTTAGTTTTTTTTTTTTGAAAATTGTTTTAGAGAACTTAGCATCAACGAAGATTACGTTCTGCGAGGTTCAGCTATCAAAGCAGTGCTAATAACGGCTTACAAAATGTTTCGTTTATTTTTTGGTCCATTCTCTCGACTTGTAACAGATAATTCAGTACATTTGAAAAATCGTTTGGAATATTTCTTCTCACGTTACCTTCCACAACTTCGTCTTCATCGTGTGAGTTATATTCTGAACCAAAACATTTTTGGACTGTTATTTGTAATTAACCAATCGATGATAATTGAATTTTTAGAAAAATTCAAAACGGATATAATAATTTCTTTCTCTGTCGATTAATTTTAACAGATAATAAAAAGAGGCAGAACTGATTTGCATAACTTCTTTCATACTATATGCGTACTAAAGAACGACTTAATTGGTCATATTCAAACGGAAGTCTGAATATTTTTTTTTCTTTCTGCAGCATTTATTGAAGTGTTAAATCCCATTGGAGTAAAATATTTACATCTTTCAAATATATATAATTTTGCAGATGCCTTTATTGGATGTATTTTGTGGTGTTGATTATCTATCATTAGATAGTATAAATTATTTACGAATTGAGAATCTGTTGGATGATTTGGTGGAAACTTTTCCTCAGATTTCGAAAACTGTATTCTTTTATCAAGAACGCCTAATAACCTATAGTGTTTCTAAAACCGATTTACCTATACTTTATCGATACCTCACTCAGCATCTTCTTAGTAGATCGCTGAAAGAAGAATTGCAACCTGAAAAATATAGCAGGTTTTGCTCTTTTCTATTTTCTTATTGCTTCTTTTTCATCATTTAAATGATCTACAACGCGCCAATCACTTCAATCTTGTTATTCTTTTAAAAACAAAAAATTATGAAAACAAAATGACTGAAATTATAGGTTTGCTCTGGAATCCCATAAATATATGATTCATTTCTGCTTATTAATTGGGCTTTTGAAAGAGTTTGACTGTAACACTCCGGTCGATCATTAGTCATTATCATTGAACATTTGCAGATATCTAAGTCTGATCAGAAGTAACGTCTTATTAAATTTTCAGTAACGTCTTATTTTGCTATTAATATGCAGCTCATAGTTTCAGGAGGGATTCAGTCCATCGAGGGAAATTTCTGACGGGTTTAGTGGTACCATGTAAAAATCGATCAGTCGACGACAAATGTGATGCTAAATTACCAGTTGTTTATTTATGTGATGATGATAATGAACAAAGGCTTGCACCCTATGAAATGGTAATTTATTTGTGCTTATAAAAGAAATTAATATACTTTCTACTGATAGTTTAATCCTCTTTTTTTTTCAAATATTTTATTCAATAAATTTTCCATCCTCATTAAATGACATGAAGTTATAAATTTCCTACTATCATGAATTTTTCTCTTCCACCATAATTGATTATTTTACCCATTTTTATTCCCCATATTTGTCCTCATGCATTTATTATTCTTCATTATTTATATTTTATTACATTTATTATTACTAATTATTCTTATGAACTAAGAGAAGAGAATCTTATGTTTATTCTTTTTACGTTTACACTTCGATGTTTTTAGATTTTAGTCCAAAATTGTAACTTTCATATGTTTTTCTAGTAAATTGAAATTTTTTTGTGCAATTTAGATTGTTTTTCGTGCTTTGAATGCTACAGTTTGCATGTTTATCCAGAAAAGTATAGATGCCCAATTTCTGCAGCAGTTAGATGATTATCTTGGACCGGAATTAACTGCGTTAGCATCTCTCATTGCTGAATCGTATGATAATTTAAATGATATGTCAAGGAAAGAGAATGAGTTTCATTTTGTGTATTTCAATCCAGAAAGTTTGAGCCTTAAAACGAGTTTAATGGAAAATATTGACTCTAGCCGCAGCTCAAATTTGCCTTCTGTGCCGTCTTCAGTGTACAAGTAAGTTTTTGGAGAAGTGAGGCAAAATTGCAAATAAAATAAAATATCTTTACATTTTTTTACTCCAAAAACAAAATAAAGGCTGATTTATATTCCTAATTCATTTTTCTTTTTTTTAAATGAATTCTCAAGATTTTCGAATTTTTAGAATCGTTTTAATATTTTTCGGTAGTTTCCTATCTTATTTTCTAGATCGGTTTGTGACTTGTTTGATGAATTCTTAGAAAACAATGACTTTGGTGAGACATCAGCTAAATTGGATACTGATTGGTGGCTTATTGTCAAGAAAGTAAACAAACGATTTTTACTGCTCATATTACGAAGTGCTACACTTACTGCACCGGCTGAAGTGCAACAACATGTTAATGATATTATCAAAATTAACTTCGATACTGTATTTTTGTTTTAATAATACAAATTTCGCTACTTGTTGTATATGTTGTTCGTTCATCTGCCAATTTCTCACTTTTATACTGTTCTCATTCCAATTAAAGTATATGAAGCATATTGTTATTTACACATTTATTTCTCAATTTACGCTGAGATAAAAATACAGAGGTATATAAATTGTTTTCATAACTGTAAGACACATTTCCTGGATATTAATATTTAAGGAATGCTTAGTAATACATACTAACACTCCAGCTATTTCCTTCATATAAAAACGAAGTTACCCTATGTTAGTATTTCAAAACGTAAAGGTACGTTTAGATCCAGTTCAAAACTTAGTACGTTTATTGCTTTTAATGCTTCTAATGATTATCTTCATTATGGAAATTTGGTCGACAATACAACTAGGATTTAAAAGGCAAACGCTGAATAGAATGTGGAAGTATGGCATTAATATTTCAGAACGTAATGGTACACTTTGCTCTAGTTCAAAACTTAATTAGGAATATGGTCAGTAGTTTCATTCGATTTGAAAGGCAAGATTATCGGCAATACGGACTTTTGCTATGGGCGAACAAAGACAAATTTATCTTGATATTTATTTGAACAAGATTATAAGAGATGAACATATCAAAATTCAGTCCACTCAGAATAAATAACACATACTGCCAGGAACGAGAGAAACAAAACAGTTCCTTGAAAGCAGTCTAATTTACCTACGAAGAGATATTAGGGGTTTGTTGGAGATTTGCTAATTACATACTTTTGAAATATTTGGTGATTCCTTTATTCCTTTTTCTAAAAACAGACGATAGTTTTCTGAAGTTTTCTGAAGGAGTATAGGAAAATTCTCCCAAAAACAGAGTATAAAGAAATATGAAAGAATACTAACTTCGAGAAGAAATAAGAATACCGCCTTTTATTGATCGTTTGCACACTTATTTCCCCGCTTTTTTTTTCATCTCCAAGCATATTAATTTGAATCTGAAGAGAACGGTTTGAAAAGTTTGAAAAGTCCTAAATGATCTATTTTAAGAAGAGCAATAGAAACAAAACATGTTGAGCAATTATCATTATTGTTGTGGGAGTTCCAACATTCTCATCAGAATGTTGTCGATATTTTTGATTACTGAAAGTACGTCGTTTTCCAAAGTACTGCCTGTACCATTTGTTTGTCGAATTTCCTGAAAAAAAAAAAAATTTTCTTAGAAACCTAAATCTTAAGTGTAGAAATTTAAGTGCAAATAAACAGAAATGTATTAATTGCAAATTGAAAAATTAAATATCAAAAAAGCTACCACTCCTTATCCCTTTAATTAATGAATATGTTGTTTGTACAGTGGCAGATCATATTTTGAGCAGCAAATTATCTACTGGAAATTTAGTATCACTTCATTTAGTATCATTTCATTGTAATTAGCGATTAATTAAATTGAACCAGTGGATAGTGGGTAATCAGTTCATTTATGCGACAAGATGACAACTGGTAGAACACTTAGCGAAGATATACAACGGGAAAAGTAGTAGCGTAATACTAAATAATAAGTGGAAAATTTATCATCTGAAATTTTAATCAGTTAAGCAAAGCGGATTTGATGCACTAACTTGAAGCATAGTATAGGCTATTTTTCGTGAATGTCGACAAGCTTCCGAAATAGAATTTAACGTTGAGCGATGTTCATTCAGCAAACTTCGAGCTTGTTTTAATTCTTGTTGACATTCTGCCAAACGCTGTTGACATTCCATTAGTTCATTCGTTACCTATCAACAATTTACCTTTCCTTCCTTAATTTATGCAAAAAAAAAACTTTTAAAATTTTACATTTCTTTTTTCTATGTTGTTTCGCCCGTATGTTCTCATTCTTTCTTAAAATAATTGTAATAGCAGTGCTAAATACAATAAATCTTCTTTATCTTTTTCTAAAACGAATGGAAAACCTTTCAGATTTGAAACTGAACTTAAATATACATTTTAAATTTAATCAGAAAACACTGAAAGGATTGCTAATTGTAGCACCTGCATTTTTAACCTAAGCAAGATAAAACTGTCATATAGCATCCCTTTATGATTAGTCTTCCGGTAATAACCTTTTCAGAATGTGATTCCGGCTGTTTTCTATCTTTGGTATAAGTACAATGGACTACTTTCGCATCATTTGTACACGGAATAAACGTCCCATCAGTTCGATACTGCTGTATCACATTCAGCATTTTCTTACGTGGACCGAATGCCTAAAGTTTCATTGCTAAATTTCATCAACAATCAAAGGAAAATAAAGTACAAATTAAGCATAAAGTTAAAATTATGGAGAATAAAAACAAAGAAAAAATTTTTGTAATATATAATTTATAAAATAAGAATACGAACATACTTTAATGCCAATCTCCATAAGATCAGCATCGCTAAGCTCCAAGAATAAGTTTAAATCAATATTTTCGGTTTCAAATATTTCAATGTATTTTTCTAATTTAAGCTGTGATAGTAATTCCGTTAATGAATTCACTTCCATTGCTTTTTTTTCTGTACTATTTTTCTTCCTTTTGCTCTAAAATGATTATGTCCATACAAAGTATTTATGCCAAAACATACATATATCTGTATAACAGCTGCTTTGGCGCTGGAAGTCTAAAATTCAGCTATTTGGAATTTTGAAAAGAGAGTTCCGTGATGAATCAAAAATCAAACTAAACTCAAAGATTTAAGATTAAAATTTGAACGCAAATTTACATTCAATAGTTGTAGTAGACGAACCAGTTGCAAGCTCATGTAAAATTAAAAACTCCAACACTATAATTCTTGGATGATTGCAGCACCATCAAATTTATGAATACGATAAATTAAAACGATAGAATTATTGATAATCATTGATTACCCGCGGAGGATCCTTCAAAATAGCAATTGTTTTGGGATTATCGAAAGCTAAAGCTTCACCATCTTCACCTTTTGAATTCTTTAATTTCGGATCTCCATCCTAAAACATTGAATCCTTTCACGAGATAAGATCTGAGGCAATGTTAGCCAAGATAAATAAAATTTCAAGAAATCACTGTATGATAAGCTCATCTCTTAGAAGAGAGAACAGATCTAGTCTCCGAAACGTTTTCGAGATTATGCCTAAACTTAACATCAGAAGAGAGATTGTGTTTTTTTTTCTCGAATTTACTATTCACCGATGAAACTGTCGGTATTTGAAGATTTAATCTCAGTATATTTTCTGGATTTTGCTTGAAACTCTCAGAACTCATTCTCTGATTTTGATTGTTCCAGCTATACCAATCTCCTATTAGGAAGAAGCACACAAAGGCCAGAAAGCATAAACATAGCAAACACAAATTAATTCTAGCGAATCAGACATATAGCAGCACATTTCAATCTTTCATCAGTTTAGAGGTTGCTTGATGAAGTTTAGTTTCATGATTAGTACTGCTTGTATGGCAGTTGTCAAAGTGATAAAAGAAATATTTTGGATGAAACAGTACCGAGAAAGTTTTCAGACATATGAGAAAAAAGTGAAAAGAAATACGAAGTATCGTATTATTCTTTTTTTTCATCTCTTCAATGATCATATTGAAATAGAAATTTTGATTAATGAAGACAAAACATATTTTTTCTGATTAGAACCTGTCTAGTAAGAAAAAATTTATTCTTTCATTTTTCTCGAAACATTAATATTAACAGTGGGGCAAAATAAACAAAAAAAAAAGTTAAAAATGATCAAAAATGAGCAAAAGGCAACTTTTGAGAAAAGTATAGGACGGTAAGCAAATTTCAAATACTGCACGAAATTTTTATTGAAATTCCTTTCCACATTTCGTACATAAATGAAATAATCCAGTAATAAGTTACCCCTAGCGTTTCGTCATATAAATTCTAATCTGACTGTAGTAGGATGTTATATTAAACAATAAATAAACGGAATATATGGATAAAGGATGAAGGACAACTGCTACTATCATTCAGTTTGATTCTCTAAAAGAAAGAAAGGAATGTTTTAGTGAATGCCATAAAATGATGCAAACAGCAATTAGAAATGATGGATCAAAGAAACTGAAATTGCTTCATTTATTAATCTAATAAGTGATCAACATACTTTGCTGCACTTAATTTTTATTTTTCACACTATTCTCCACAAAAATGAGGTGTAAAAATATGACAAACATACATTCTGCAACAATGCCAATAGTGTTAGTTCGTGTCCAATGCAGCATGCAGTTAATGTCGGTGTCATGCCATGCAAATTGGGAATGTTGGGATTAGCGCCATTATCCAACAAAGCTTCTGCAATACTAGCTTGTGAGCAAGCAGTTGCATAAGCTAATGCTGTATCACCCATATTATCCTGTTTATCAATCGCAGCATCCTTCCGCATTAATAATCGTACCTTGAAAGGAAATTCTTTTATTAAGTCAAACAACTATAAACTAAAGTAGCCAAAAAATATAATGGTCTAGCTATGAATGAATACAAAGGATTAACTTTTCAAAATGTAAATTCGAATTATTATATTTTAAATTTTGTAATGATTGGAATTCTTTTATTAGCAAAAGAAGGATTCTTAAAATTTCTCACAGTTGTGTAAAAAAACTTACAACAGCCAAATTTCCACATGTAGCAGCAAGCATTAGAGCTGTTTGTCCATTTGCATTGCATAAATCCACCAAAGCTCCTGATCTAAGCAACAGCGCACAAACTGCCTCATGTCCAAGATAAGCTGCATACATCAATGAACTCCATCCGCTTCCATTCAAACGATTTGCATCAAAACCCGTCTCCAACTGTGCCTGAAAATAATAATTCGACGCTCTAAAAAAAAAAAGAATATGGTAATCGTCTGCATGATCTCATGTCTTCCAATGCTAATTTCTTAAAGAAAACAAATCATAGTTAATGCTTTAACATTTACTCTAATAAATATATTATACTTATAATAATAACACAATTTGGAGAAAATATAATTAAAATACTTCAAAAAATAGCATGCCTTATCTGTTTACTTATATAATACCATATCTACTTAGTAATTGACTCACTTTTTCTGATTAAATATCATGGCAAATGAAATACCTCAATTACTGGTGTATCTCCCATACTGGCTGCAGTATAAACATCATACGGACTATAAAGTGCATCATCGTATACCCGCGGGAGTTGCACCGGCGTTTGAGAAGTTTGCTCATAACATTTGATTATATTTCTTACCGTTGTATTGTTATGAGATATTTTGGGTAAATCATCACTAAAACGCACCGAACGTACTGCGCCTGCCATAATTCACCTCAAATATTAACTAAAAAAAAAAAAAAAAAAACGTCAATTTCGTTAACGAGCGATTTAGTTTAAGATCGTTTTCATTTTCCATTTTAATACACTGCAATGTACGCTAACTTCTTTTCACACTCTTTTTTTGTATTCGTAACAATACGGATGATTAATACTTATTTGTTAAAATACTTACAGTATTGATTAGATTAAATAATACAGTAAGTAAAGAAGATTAAAGTTAGAATATGAGTTGAATCAAATTTTAACGTACCAAATTTGCCGATTTTTTTTTGTGAAAACTTATAAAATTTGAAAAACTATAGTATTTTTTTTTCTTCGATTTTCTTAAAATAATAAAACTGCCGAGGAGATATTCGATAAATTTTTTCATGTTTGATAATAATTAGTATACTAATAAATAGACAAAAAAGGATAATAAATGAACGAAGTAGTATGATCATAAACATATATAAAATAGTAAAATAAGGCATTCTTTAGTTTTGATTGCTGATGAACAACGTATTATTATGATAATCGGTGATATATAGATCAATAAAAGGAACTTCTGGAGTTTTCTTAAAACTATTTGCACAGTGATGCTTCATTGCACAAACACTCTGTCTAGCACATTAATCATCATTTATATTTAATACATCCATTGCGACTTCTAATCATATCCCTGATAAACTTGACAAATCAGTAACCTTATCAGATTTAGATCTTTAATACTTTGATAGCGAAGGCACATTAAAATTTGTTCTTCATCAACTAGTTTTTATTTTAATTAATACACATCTTTAGGGCATTACAATATGTTAGTCGTAATGATTATTTTTTATGAAAACTTGTCTAAAATAGATCCAGAGATAATAATATGATATGGATGCCATGAAGAGTAGAAAAAGTGCTTATCTCAATAATCAGATTTTACTACACTACTTTAAACTGTTTCGTTTTTAAAACTGAATTTGAATTCAACGGTTCTAACATTAACAGCCACTGAGTTTGCTGGACAATGTTACTTATATTAATTTTTTCATACTTTAATTTTTTTGACGAAATAGATCCGATAAATAAAAGATAGAAAGATTCAGCCTGGAACAGCTAGCTGAATTTTTACCTAATTTTGATCTGATTTTGGGAAAAACAAATATTAACAATTTCAAATGTTAGCAGGCATCCTTTTTTCTAACTTTAGTCAGGCGCTATTTTCATAATAAAAATAGTTACCTAAGTAAATTTGATGAAGTAAAATTAACTTAATTAAGCATTTAAATGCAATAGAAAAAAAAATTGATTAGACGCATAATCTGAAAAAAAAATGTTTATTCAATTAGGAGCAAAAAACACAACAGATAGAAAGAAGAATTATTGGTTGTATTTGGAAGGATGATGGTTAAACGGTCTGACATCGTTTAAACATCAATCGAAACTTGTTCTTCTCCAGATGACGATCGCCTACTGCCAACCAAACTAACAATTGATCCGTCTCCATTACATATTCAGAGAATGACAACTGCAAAAATCTGTACTCTTTCATTTTAACATCAATGAAACATTAAAATCATCATCGAATAGCTGTGTTTCTATGTTGATTTTTCTAAAAAAATCAAAAAAATTAATCAGTTTTCAACACAATAAACATTAACGAATCATAGAGTACGTACAATTTCCCACTATTCCTATAAATATCTTCGCAAAGAGAGAGAGACAGAAAGGGAGAGAAATAAATTAAATGATTCCTCTGCCTTGGTAAAATATAATCCTTGTGCTCTCATCTGTAAAAGCTCTTTAAATCTATCCGCTTGCTCCACATACAGAAAAAACAGATTAATATTAGTGTCTTTTTAAAAATTTCACATGATCTTTTACTTTTTATTATTTGTTCGAATTTAATCGGTATAACTTTTTTTCCGAGAAACTTTATAACTTCTTCCAAAATAAGATAAAACTTAATCGTTTTGAAATATTGGCATAACTATGTGTATTTCAGTAATGTGCACTCCGGTGATGATACTGAAATAAAATGAGATTGGTTTCAGTATTCGAAGACAATCATAAAAGTGACATCCAAAGTACGATATTGTTAGTCATTATCGTTAGTATTCACCTGTATTATTACCTATTATTTCATAAATGGTAATTTCAACTATCACTTTTGTTATTAGTGGTGATTACGATATGATTACACTGTCCAAGATACGTTAATTAATAGTTAGCAAGAAAAGAGAAGACAAGATATGCCGATATTATGATACTAGGGTATGATATTAATAACATATGATTGATGACAATGATACTATGAAGATGATGACACCACGATATAATTTTATGATGACAATGATATTGCGATACTATAATGACAATGATACCATAATATGTTATTATGATGACAATGATACTTTGATGTTAGCTAAACTTATCAACGATTTGTAGTAAGTGTCAACTGATAATGTAATTGCTGGGACATGCAAAATTACATTGCAATAGTACAATGTGATATTGCATGCAATCAACTGAAATCTGTAAAATACAGTGCTCTATGTTCGTAAAAAAGGTTAAGTGTAATATTATGATAACATATGCTTAATTTGACCTCATCTGACTTGTCACTTGACCTCATCTGACTTGTCACTTGACCTCATCTGACTTGTCACTTGATCTCATCTGATTTGCAACTACTTATTAACCTGCCAGTGATACCACTGAACACAAAAGTTACCACTTTTCACTAATTAGCAGAGCTGAACGAATTTTACTGACCTAACAAAATTCAGCTTCACATGGATAGCATACGGCGAGTGGGTGATGTGTTAGTAGAGGGAAAGAGGAGTTAAGCGTTCTTTTTCTCGTTAGCTTTCATTTACTTTGTTACTTACAGCTTATCGCTTTGCTACAGTATTAAAATTTAATTAAATTATGTTAAGAATATACTTGAAAAAAGTTTTACTTTCACCTGTAAATGAAAAAATTTCACCTACAGATTGCTTTTACTTGAAAACTTTTACTGATTTAGGAAACAAGCATAAATCACGTGAGTTTTTGTATTTATGTGATATACATCATTTATGCACTATATAACAATTTTTGACTTCTTTTTTTTAAAAACTTTGAAATTGTAGAAACTTTTGACATCCTGGCTATCGCTGTATTATCGCATTTACCATATCGTAATTGTGAACCTAGTACAAGCATACAAGGATTATTCATATCGTCTACAGTATTAACTATGTCTCTTGCTACGAAAAAACGTTTTGTGATGAAACAGGCGGAAAGTGAATTGTTCTTGCCGAAAGAGAATGAAATCATCGCACGTGTTTTGACATCTCCAGGAAGGAATTTGCACGAGGTTAGACAGAATCATTTATTCTTCAGTTAGTAAGTATAGAAAAAACATTGCTACAACATCATTGTTGACTGTTGAGGAAAATTTTTGATTTTTTTCTATACTTATCTACTTTTGAACTGCATAATTTATTACTTTAGATATATATGATCAGCATGTACTCAAACTAATTCTGGTTTGATGCAGAATTGACTTTTGCTTAAATTTTTATTCAAAATTGATATAAGAACTTACAGTTTCATTACTTCCATCCATGCTAATGTACATTTAGTTCTTGAACAGTTTGCAATGGATATAATAAGTCAGCAGTACTCATTTCAACTTTTAAATTTGCAAATATGATTTGTTTATCCATTTTCATTACATAGAAGCGTTCATTTTATTTAATTGGACTGGTGTATTTTTCAGGTGGATGATGAAAATGGCGAGAAATATTTAGTAAGCATGCCAAGGAAATTTAGAGAGACAATTTATGTCAAACGAGGTACTTTTATTTTTGTTGTACCGATAAAAGAAGGTATCAAAGTGAAGGCAGAAATTACGCAGATTTTGGATAAAGAAAATGTTTTATACCTGAGGGAGCAAAAAATGTGGCCCAAAAGGTTTGTACTTCATTTCATATATGTCTTTATTTAATGAAGTTCTACCATTTTTACTGTTTCGTTTTGTTTATTCATTTTCACAATGACATTTACATATTTACACATTGTAACATATGTTGTATGACTGTTTGATTGTCTAAAGAAGTATACAAGTATATTTCTAGTAGTAATCTGTCTAAAGAAGTATATTTCTAAAGAAATACGTCTAAAGAAGTAAGGCTGTGAAAAAAAGTGTAAATATGTATAAAAATAGGATCTTAAGTATGATGGACAGTTCAAGCAAGAAACAGGGAAATCTCGTTTTACACTGCAGAAAAGAAGTCGCATTTAATGTCTATGGTTTCAAACAATTTGTTTTTAGATTCGAGTCATATGCAGAAAGTATAACTCGTGAAGCAAAGAGAGGTATTATTGCTGGCAGTGTGAAAAGGCATGACGTTATCGATGAAGATATGTTACCACCCAGTGATACGAATGATGACACTAGTGATGAAGATAATGAAAAGAAGGATGACGACAGCTCGATGGGTGATTTCTCCGATTTAACAGGTTCTCTTCAAAGTCATCTATGTTTGAAGTATTACATGTCCGAAAGATTCATTCGTTATAATTCTAATGTAAAGCTAAATTAACTATATCTTGAAAATTCCAATGCTATTTGAAAGGAGGACTACGAAAAGGCAGGAGAGTATCGCAGATTACTCAAAGGTAGAATACAGAATTGCTGGTCAGTATCCATTTTGCGGTTTAACTTTTGGTCTATCATACTGTTGCGGGGGTTATTGTAGAACTTTTTTAATGGTTACTCAATGCTGGAAAAAATATAAATCATTTGAAATCACTTTTTCAGCACTGACCTCTGGATGCCCTTCAGATATTTATGTTAAGTTTTTTACATTGCTTTTTGCGGTTTTTGATTTTAATTCATTATATTCATTCTTAATCGTTTTTAAAATACTTTTTTAGAAAGTGAAGAACTGGACGAAGATGACGAGACGGAAAATACTGATGAAGAAGAATCACAAAATGATGGTCTTGCTTTCAAAATATATAATCCAAATCGATTAAGACGATTATAATTTTTGCTTTACTTTCCTCTGATTTTATTTCTCGATATTTCAAATTTTTTTGCTATCATTCTTGCTATATAAATTTTAATATGCCTAAAAAAGAAAATCCTTATTATAAAGATCTCTTTCCTTAGTAATCTTTCCTAGTGCAGCTGTATAATGGTCTTTGGAGATCATTTTCTATTTCGAATTGTTTATAAAATTCTCGTTTTGTTTATTTACTGCTTTTAATTAACCTCATTCTGTTGGCACTTCGTTTTTTCTGATCTTATATTTCAGTGATATTTTGTTTTTTTGATGAGAATTCAATTAAATTTATTCGTTTGCATTGCTTCACAAAGGAGAAAGTTATGATTATAATTGAATTAGAAGTCTAATTTTGCTTCAAGATTTCGGTTACTTCATTGTTGGGCAATTTTGGAGTTCTCAGTTCTGTTTTTACATAGCGGTGCAAATATTTGCAAAGTATATGTGTTGATCTGCATGTCGACTTTTAAGTATGGATCAATTCTTTCTAGCACTAGTAACATCACTGAAGCAGTTTAGTAGTAGTCAAGTAATTAAATAGATTTTGCCGACACTGACTTCAAAAATTGCTTTGGAAATACAACGGACAGACGTCGATATGCATCACAAACTTGATTTCAAACTTTGTGGGACTTCCAGAGGTTATAGCAGACGAAATTTTTTGGAGATTGTTTTAGTTTGAAAATGTCATCCTCATTTATACCATATGAAGTGTATTTTTTATAGAAACATTAGGAATCTTTGCTGTTGATATCTAATCTTTTCTGTATATTTAATTTATACATTACATAGTTTTCGGATTAACGAACTGTTTTAGTTTAAAATGAAGTCAAATCATGTCATACCATCATCTGCGTAGTAATGCAAGAATTCCTTACATTATCTACCATTTTACAAAAATTTGAAAATTATGTTTTCATGGAAATTTCAAAAGATTGCGATAAAATTTTGTCAATAATTATAAGAAACAAAAAAAAAAAGAAGTCACAAAAAGGTTAAGAGACTGCCATTTTAAATCATTTTTCCTCACATTCATCCTCAAATCTCTTTTCTCATGAGAAAATCCCTAACATTTTAGTAAACAGAAGTGCAAAAGTATTAACAAAACCTTTTTAAGTTATTTATGCTTTTCCTTTTTTTATTTTATCGTTTAAAGTTTGAAAAAAGGTAGCTGCATAAATAAATTACAAAACTTATCTGTTTATTGTTGGAAAAACTTTCTTCATGTTGAACAATTTTTTTTTTGTTTATAAGTTTGGTTGAATAAATTCAAATTGATTTTAGAAAATTTAATTGCACTATTTGAACGTAGATTTTCACTTGCTTAACTTTTGCCATATTATTATCGCTTTTTTCCTTGGTTTCAAAGGAAACAAAAAACTCTTTAGCAATTATCCTATACAAAATAATTTAAATAGTATCCATATAAAAGCATTAATTTCCTATTTTACTACTCCTAACTTCCATGCATAAAAAATTTCATTTATTTATAAGACTGCTCAAATGAGTCTGTTATTATTTGGTCATTTCCTTCTCTCACACTGATGAAATCATTTCATTTATTGAAAGAAGAAGGGAAAAAGAAATCATCCAATGATCTATCAGTGTGTTGCAATTTTAGATACATATTTCATTTCAGCATGCTTTAATACAATTTATCGTGAAACTTGGAGCTTAGAGTCGAATTGGGCTTTCGTATGCTCAAGTATCTTCCTTAATTGTTATTTATTTTGGTGATATAGACGAATGCGTTGATTGAAAGGTCTATCATAATGATTTTATTCACTAGCAACCACAATACATAGGTATTAGTCTATAGCAACAATACACTGATAATTTCGTAGAGTTATCTATGAATAGGATGAAAAAAAATTGATGAGGAACTTAAAGGATTTAAATGAACCGAATTAAATGAGTGAGGGAGGGTGGCCGAACCATAACTTGCTGGTACAAAAAACTGACAGAAACGAAGGATTTAAATCCATATACAGTGGGCTTTGACTTGCAACAAGCACATGATTACACTGAGTAAAGAGCTATCAGATGGTCTTTGCTCTTTATATAGTAGGAGATTGTCAGTTTGTCAAAGAATGATTATTAGATTAGAAAACCTTTACAACATTTCGACATTGTAAGCAAATTTGGTTTGAAGCAAAGGAGTAATTTTTAACATATTAAACAATGCACATACCCTTTATTAACTGTTGGAAATTTCTAGACAAGCTCAGCCACAATGGGAAGATGAGTGTTGGAATAGTAACTGCTTACATGATGCAATTTGAAACAGCTTTATAATTCTTTAAGGAATGTTTAGTTAAGACACATTCTAGTATTATGGATTAATACAATTCTATTTGTTATATTTTGTAAGTTATTTGAAGGTTCGAGAGATTATTTCGAATTTCTCGACATAATCAACAATTTTTATTAAGCATTTGACAATGGATGTAATGATAAGAATAATGATGAGTAGGATAATCTCATATAAATATGAACGATTGTATGAAGTTAAAGACAACATAGCAGTAAGATATCAAGTTTTTGTATTTTGTCTTTTTTTGAGTTAAAAAATAGAGCTTCAAGATTGTTTCTCAATTCAACTTAATGACTAATTCATTCCATCTTTTTTAATGTAAACTTTACATTCATAAAGCAATGAAATTTTTTTATTTTTTTTTGTGATTTCAATTTTTTGCTTAAAATTTTGCAATCAATTTCAATTCAGTCAACCATTTTTTTTTACCATATAAATAAGTGCTGAGATATTATATTGTCACATATGTTTTACACCTATCCTAATGAATAGGCTTTCACAGATGAATTAAGGATGATGAAAAATAAGTAAATTCGAAAGTGACTGAAGAAAATGCAATCAGTGAATCCAAATGATACATAATTCCAGTAATATTTCAGTAATAAAAATATTCCTATATTTTTATCAATCATTGTTTCTATTGTAAATTTATATTTGTCAATAAATCATTCAAACCTAAAATATATTAGAAACAAAAAAAAAGCTCCGATAGCTGAAATTTCTTCAATTAGACGATGTTTCATAATATGTTTTACTTTTTCGTTATTTCATTCCATATAACTAATTATCTTTTTTTAGCTGCGAATTAATTTTTATTTTCTCACTGGCGCATTTGTTTTATGTATAACACATTTGCCGCATTCAAGTTTTATTACGGGTATTTGAGCGAATGACGAATGAAAATTATTTTATTTAATCAAATTTAATGATTTGTATTGAACTAAATGATTGATTGAATTGAGACTAAAAATCATCAAGCTTTATGAATTATTGTTAGAGATTTGATAAATTTCAATGGACAGAATTTCGAAGCTTTTCCAGTTCATCATAGCAGTGTCATTATTGTAAATTTGTGATGTATCAAAATAATAAATAAAAGATATCAAAAAAATTTTTTCAAATAATCAATTTTAATTATTAACAGATAACTCCTTACAAAATAAATAAAATTGTTTAAATACGATCTAACAGATTTGTTTATGGGAATGCTAATAAGTCAAGCTTGAAAAAAAAGTAAAAAATAAAAAATCGAATGAAATATTAATGATGATATAATGAGAGAAATGAGTCACTATCGTTTCATCTTTCTAATCTTTGATAAGCTAATTAACAAAGCTTAGAATTTGGTAAACAAAATAAATTAATTTCAAATGAAGAAGTTAACATTTCATGCATTATGCTACTATTGTTTACGTTTAATTAAAATGAAATCTTTGATTGTGAAAGCAAAGATTTGTTGTAAATTGGCCAATAGTGAAAACGAAAAAAAAAAAGAAGCGGAGAAATTTAATATTCATTTTGAAAATGTTACTCTCAGCAAGCTTAAAAACTTTTCTAAAAAAGTATTGACATTTCAAAAGGAGTTTTTGTTTATGGATAATACCAAACCACTAGGCTCATTTCTACTATGACTACGACAATGTATTGGCTAATGACACATCGACACTCAGAATATCGGCCAATTCTAATCTGCCTAGTTATTTGTTTCTTTTTTGCTCATTTTCTACTCTTTTCCTCTTTCTTTCTTCCTTTTTTCGTTTTCTCAATTTTTTACGCTTCTATTTACGCTTTTTTTTACGCTTTCAATAAATTAACCAAAAAAAATTTTTTTTTTGCGGTTAATTTATTGAAAAACCAATAATTGGTTTAAATTTTTTGACTTCAATATGATGAATTCTAAATAATTTTAATTGCCAAAGTTTTAATTTTAACTTCATTGAAAAGTTTAAATTTCCATTTGCTTATATTTCTAACCTCACTTATTATATTTGCCACTTTATTTCTCAAATAATGAATAATCTGTAATTTTCTAGCATAATTTTTAGTAAGGTTAAATTACAGGAAATGCATTGATATAGATTTCAAACTTTTTTTTGTCATTTCTTTTTCCATTTTTCTATATTACAATTATTTTCTGAAATAAAAATAGCCTAGCTAATTATACCTTTTTTATGGTACACAAGGGACAATAAAACATTTTTTGGAATCTAAAAATTCACTATTTTTAATACTATGCCACAGTTTCCATCATTTAGCTTTACAAATTTTCGTCACGTACGCTACTTCTCCAAATTATTTATAATCCACGTAATAATATGTAATTTCCTTTTTTTTTTCTCAAATACACATTCTTTTCTTGTTTTGTTTGTTTTGCTTAATGCATTGTTCCAAAATGAAATAACAACGAACAATTCGTGCATTTTAAACAAGACAAAAATATAAAAAGGCAGGTAAGTTCAAAATATTTGCTACCTGGTTGTATTTATTATTCACATAGCAAGCTTGCATTATGAAGAACTTAAATTTTACACAGGAAAGAAGTAATTTAATACTTCACTTTTTGCAAAAATGAAACAGGATAATAAAAAAATTAGAAATGATTCATATTAATTTGAGCATGAATCGATTATCAAAATTCATTCCTTAAAAAATTTATTAAACTGAAATGTTAAATAGCTAGTATTTGTGATGAAATAACCCATGAAATATTCATAAAAATATCTGTATTATTGAATAAATTGACAAAAGTTGTTTATTCAATAATTTTTTTTTTTATTTTTCATCATTTCTATCGTTTGATCATCATTTTCTATCGTTTGATCATCATTTTCTATCGTTTGATCATCATTTTCTATCGTTTGATCATCATTTTCTATCGTTTGATCATCATTTTCTATCGTTTGATCATCATTTTCTATCGTTTGATCATCATTTTCTATCGTTTGATCATCATTTTCTATCGTTTAATCATCATTTTCTATCGTTTGATCATCATTTTCTATCGTTTGATCATCATTTTCTATCGTTTGATCATCATTTTCTATCGTTTGATCATCATTTTCTATCGTTTGATCATCATTTTCTATCGTTTGATCATCATTTTCTATCGTTTGATCATCATTTTCTATCGTTTGATCATCATTTTCTATCGTTTGATCATCATTTTCTATCGTTTGATCATCATTTTCTATCGTTTGATCATCATTTTCTATCGTTTGATCATCATTTTCTATCGTTTGATCATCATTTTCTATCGTTTGATCATCATTTTCTATCGTTTGATCATCATTTTCTATCGTTTGATCATCATTTTCTATCGTTTGATCATCATTTTCTATCGTTTGATCATCATTTTCTATCGTTTGATCATCATTTTCTATCGTTTGATCATCATTTTCTATCGTTTGATCATCATTTTCTATCGTTTGATCATCATTTTCTATCGTTTGATCATCATTTTCTATCGTTTGATCATCATTTTCTATCGTTTGATCATCATTTTCTACTGCACATCCATCATCTTCCTAAGAATTTGTAATAAATTCTGAAAGAATGAATTTAATTCTACAAAATAATTTTTCATTTTCTTTTATTTTTCAGATGAAATATGAAATATAAGAAGATTATTGTATTTTAATTGTTTCAAATGACAGAGTAATTTATTAAATTTGAAAATTTTACTGCAATCGACCGCAGTATTCATTGCGATATGCATTGATTTCTCGTCGATAACAAATTTAACATTATCCTTAAGAATTAAAAAAAGAAAGAAATATCGAAATTTGTGAAATAATTCGCGTAATTCTTTTATTAATAATTTTATTAAAAATTTTGTTTTTTCTTTAAATAATTTTATTAAAATATTTCTGTGGATTATTGAATAAAATTTGATATTTTTTTTTTGTTTATATCTTTTATTGTTTGTTTGAAATAGATATTTGCCTACATATTTTATTCCTTCATCGGCAAAAAAACGAGGAAATTGTGTTGCTTATTTTATTTTAAGTCTTTAAAAGGACTATTTAAATTCCTTTTTGTTTTCATTAAATTAGCTTTTCTACTCAAAATTCTAGGAAACAAAAAAATAAATAAATAAAAACAAAAAATGATAACAGCAAAAATGCTTTTTTTAAATTTTTTTTTCAAAAAAAAGAGAAAGAAAAGAAATAAACCATAAATACTAATAAATATGTAAATCAAACTAACTCGTTACTTTATTTTATGATGAACATTGTTCTTTTTTCTATGAATTAATGAGCATACGAGATGCATTCGAATTGACAAAAGCAATTATAAAATTATTTTCCAAATTGAATTTGAATAAGAAAATATCTAGCTTGTCAATGAATATAAAATTAATCAATTTAAAATTAAATTAAATTCTACATGCCAATAAACTTTCCCTTTTAATTTCAAAATTACGATCATTTCTTCATGATATGGCATTTTTCTTTGATATATTTCAATACTGCGAAAATTGTTTTGCTAATTGCTCATTCTGAGCACTCAATTCACTAATGAATGTTAGTGAAGATTAATTAAATCAAATTATAAACAGATAAATAAAACATAGTTTAGAAAGACATTGTAAAATTAATAAAATATTGGTTACGATAATTCCTGAAATTATTTCGCTTTTTTCATTGAAATTAGAAATCAAATAAAATATACTAGTATTAAAATTTTCCTTATAAATTATTAAATTTTCATTTGCATTTAAAAAAAATTTATTTTGAGAAAAATAAAATATTTATCTACTCAAGAAGAAACTTTTAACTTCGTCAATTCATCAAACAATCTTTCAATTAACAATTTTCAAAATCCTTAAACAATACTAATAATTCAATATTAGCGAATTTATTGGTGGCAAATGATAACAGATATGAAATATATTACTAATTCATTCTCATATTTTTATCATTTTGACCTTCTTTTTTTGTTTGTATTAAAAACAAAGAACTAAATGCAATTATTAAAATAAGAAGGAATATTTTTTTTAGATATAAAGTTTTTTTTTGCTTTTATCGAATATAAATTTTTCTTGAATTTTCTTTAATGCAAATGAAAATTTAATTATTTGTGAAAAAATTTTTGTTATCAGTAGATTTGATCTTTAACTTTGATTACAGAAAAAGAGAAAGTTAAAATTATGCGATAAATTGATAGTTCGTTAGGAAATATTTAATGCTTAAATTATCATTTTTTTCTTTCATTTCCTTTTCCAATTCGTTTTTTTACATTTTTATTTCACTTTAAGCAATAAGATATATTAATAGCAATAGCACAGACATAGGCCCTAGGCTCATTAATTTTCAATTTTCCATCTTCTTCCCAAAAAAAAAAAAACTGTGACAATTTGATGAAAAAAAAAAAAAATGTAACGGTCAAATTTTGAGAGCTTTTTCAAAAAAAGAAAATCTTCAATTTATTAGCTTTTTATTTCTGAAAGCTGACAAGTGAATAAAGTCAAAATTGTAATTTGATTAAATTTTCACTGCAACTGGTAATATTTTATAAAATTAGATTTGAAAATAAAATTAGGTTAAAAATAAAATTAGGTTTAAAAATGTTGTATTGGCATTTTTTTTTCTTCAGTTTTTACATTTCTATCAGAAAATAAAATTTTCTTTGTTAATTTCTATCAGAGATATATTTTTTTTTCCATAAATTTGAGCAATTTATAGGAAAAAAAAATTTAAGAAAAAATTTAAAATTTAAGATTTTAATTTTTAAGAAAAAAAATTCAAGAAAGTAAAATTTTCGGCCGAGAATTCTTTATTTAAGAAAGTCAATAATATACTATTAAAAGTTTTTTGATTAAATTCGAATAAAATTTCTTTAGCTACAAATTGATTAATGCTGCTGTTGGAGCAAAAAATATTTCAGTTTCTAACATAAATTACTCAATCTCTACATTAATCGAGAAAGAATATATAAATTATCGATTAATCTAGTAAATAAGTAAATTATCAGATAAATTTATGATTCAAATAAGTAAAGCAATATAAATAATAACAACCATGGTAACAATTAATAAAATTATTAATTTAACTGATTATTCCTATTTCGTAATCTCTTTGTAATTATCTAAATTTTAAAAATAATTGAAAAAAATGTGTAAGTGATAAATTTTTGAAAGAAATTAAGGAAGAAATAATTGAATTGATAGCATTGAAATTTATTTGAAAATATGAATTTTATTCCTACCATTTTGTTCAATTTAGCAATTTTATCTCTAAAATTTTTTTGAAGAAAAAAAAAATGAAATTAAAAGTTATTCATCATCGTTCAACAACAATTTCCTTTGCATTTTTGAATGCATTTAATGGTATCGAATGTCTGAAAGTAATCAATTTTAACATTTTTTGACATTATTAAAGAGAGGAAGAAGAATGGTTAATAACAGAAAAGAAATGGAAGAACGGTTTAATCCTTCAATCACTCAATTATTCACGTTCGTTTATTGCATAAACACACATACACATGCACACATACACATGCATACATACACATACATACATACATTAGTTCCAGAGAGATTTTCTTGAGATCGATCACAATTTCTTTTTTTCGTCATTTCGATTATTATTATTGTTGTTATTGTTATTGCTGTTGTTACTATTATTATCATTTCTGTTATTACTATTCTTATCATTGTTGTTGTTATTGCTTTTGTTTTTGCTTGTTAATTAGAAACGTTTTGTAGTGCGGAAAATGGGTTATTCCGTAATGCTACAAACGATATGTTCTCGAAATTATTTTAGAGCAAAAAAGAAAAAATTACGCTCATTCAACTTTGTCTATTTTTTTAATTTTTTTCAAGTGAAGTTCAAAATTTCGTTTGTTGATAATTTCAATTAATATAGTTTTGCAAATGTTATTAAACAGTAATGATTTCCCATGAAATAATGTTGAATTCTGTGAAAATTTAAATCTCTAATTGAAACAAAAGATCTGAAATAGCCCTCCTGGCCAATTCTTCAAAACAATGTTTTAATTTCTATTTTCTCATATTTTTCTCCTAGAATCAAAAAAATCAACAAATGAACAAATTTAAATGAATTTTCACTTAAACACAAGGAATTCCTTCCTTTCCCACAATTTTTTTTTTTATTTTTTGGTTTTTCTTTCAGTAAAGTCAGTTTAATAATTAATCAGATTGTGCATTTATATTTGATTTGTTACAACTTTATCGACTATTCGTTTATTTGTTAATTTAAAAGTGAAATATAGAAAAGAAAATCAAAATGGCAAATTAGTGCAAACTTTGATAAAATAAATTGCTTTTAAAAATATTTTAAATCATAAAAAAAGTTCATATTTTTTTATATGAACGATGAATAATTGCTTAAACACGTTGATAAACTAACTAATTGCTTTATCAAAATAAAGATACTAAAGATTCAAAAGATTATAAATCAAAATTTTGAAATTTAATTTGTATTATCTCTGGCTGAAATTTGTATCAAATAGTAATAACATTCATTTATGAAATTCAAAAAGCCTATTTATTATAGCAATTCAAATTTCACCTGTGCATAATTGTTGCTCCAAGTAACATATTGGATTTAAAAAATATGATGAAAATTGATTATAAATTTCTCTGAGAATAAATTAAATCAACAAATTTTATAATAAACTTCATAATCGCATTAATTTGTTTATTACCGCAACAATTTTAATTGCGAAAATAATATTTAAAAAAAACAGCACAAATTTTTCTCAAAAATAAACTCATTATTATTAATTATAAGACAACAGTTTAAAATTTTTGTGAAATTTTAATTATTCTTTTGCAATTTTCTTCAGTCATAATAATTTTAATTGCAAATAAAAGGTTAATTAGAAAAAATAACATCAAATAATATTTGGATGAAAAAATTTTCAAACTTCAATTACAATCAATCATTTGAAACTTTTTTTTTATTATTTCACTAAATCAAAACACGCAACTATTTATTAGTAATTTAACACTACATATAATATTATGTGTGATAATTGGTCGAAATTACCTTTAAAATATAAATTATTTTAAACAATTTTGACTAGATTAAACTCAAAATTATTATTTCAAAAATTTTCTTTCTAGCAAAAGTGAAAGAAAGAGAAAAAAAATCTTTATTTTAACCAAAATTGAAAAGTATTGTTTGTTATAGCTCAAATATCTGTTTGCTATATTTCTTCCACTATCAATTTGCGCTTATTTCTTGAAATATCAGAAATAATTTCACCTCCTTAAATTTCAAAACTTTTATTTAAGATTTCCCTATATATTTTGAAGTAATTTTAAATATATATTATTGATTAGATTATATCTAAAAATTTCTATCTTAAATTAATTTTTTCTCTTTTTTTTTTGTTGTATCATATGACTCTTTATATTACAGGAGAATTACATTCGTAGAAGTATAACTTATCAATAAATTTTGTAAACTAAAATAAATTTATTGTTTCCGTTTAGTGAGTTTATTCCATTTAATTTGACGCCGATAACTGTTAATTTTAAGATTTGCATATTGAAGTGCCTTGTTTACTATTACCTTCCAGTTATTAAATTATTCATTTTATTGGCAAAAGAATTAGAAGAATTGCAATTCTTTTCCCTATTAATTCAAAAACATTGAATTGTATTCAGAATGCGTCATTTTAAAGTCTTTTATATAACATTTATAAGTCAAGTTAAATAAGTTTATAAAAAAAAAATATAAGTTTATTGGTTTTCAAAAAATGTTTCAAAATTTAAATTTTGTTGCTGTATTTTTTACAAAAATAACAATGATATAATAACAATTATAAAATAATTACAAAAATAACACTTATCAAAAATAACAATAATAATCATAGATTTAATGGAAAAATCAATTTTCTAAAAATTCTTGAATAAAATAATGTTTTCATTCCTTGAAATCTTATAAAGATTAAATTGTACGTCATTCTTAAACTTTTTATGCAACATTTATAAGATAAGTTTAAATTTAAACCAAAAATTAAATGACGCAAATGTAGTTGTAATCGTAAAAAAATGTAAAATGTATAAGTAAATCAATATTTTGAAATTAAATTCTTCATTACTTTTGTACAATATAATTCAAAATATTGCTTTTTTAAGAAATTAATCATATTCTATGATAAAGTGATAAATAATTCATCAATATATAAAAAATATGAGTAGGTATTTTTAAAAGATGCAAACTGCATGCTATTGATTTCTCTGTGATATTTCTAATTCATAAAAAGGCAAAAAAAAATTGAAAAATTATTTTTGCTTTTAAAATCTTCCAATTTGTAATTTCATAAGAGAATATAAAATATCAATGAAAGTTTATGGTACTTTTCCTCCTTTTTTTATCAACAATTTATCATTAATGCTAAATGAGAAAATGTGAAGAAGAAAAGTTTGAAAATAGGATACACTAACTTTTGTAACATTTTAAAAAGTATTCATCAGATGTGCCCAATCGGTCAATCATTCCAATACATTAAATGCTATTTTTTCATTTCCTATATTTATTATTAATGAAAACAAATCTCATTTTATTATTTTTTTATTACACATTTCCAACAAGAATTATTATTGTAATAATAATAAAAAAAAAATGAAATGAAAAAAAGTTTTTTAAAAGATCAGATGAAAAACAAATTATTTAACAGCTGAAAATTAATAGGAATATTGCTAAATATTTCATTCCATTTTTAATACTTCATTTTATCTTATTATATGGACCAGTTTAAAAAAAAATGTTTGATAATTGTGTTTACTCTTTTAATATATTTTAAAAATTAAATGAATGTGAAATTGTATATTACACTTTTCCTTAGCTTTTTGCTCTTTTTTTGCTAACTTTATCTAATCAATTTAATCGCATCTTATCACTTTCACATTGCATCTTATCACAATTTCACTATCAATCGATTTTTATCTAAGATAAATTGGTATCATTGTTAGCTCATATCAGAAATGTCAATATAATATCTGTTTCGTCATATATTAATTCATTATTTTAAATGACAAAAAAAGGACTTTTTTAAATGATTTTGAGATGAATGCAAAATATTGGTCAATTTTTTAGAATAATTCTAACATATTATTAAATTTTGAAGCATTGCTAATCAATTTATTTTTACTTTCCTCAAAATGGTAAGATAAATTTTTCGTCTATTGAACTTTCTTCTACAATAATTTTTTAATAAGCTATTTTTTTATTTTTTACAATTAATAATTAAATTGACTTTTTAAATTTGCTAATAAAAAAATTCAGTCATAAGGTTTCTATTTTTAGCACAACCATTTGTTGATAAATTAACAGAAGTAAACACACACACACACATATATATATACATACGTGCACACCAAAAAAATGAACCGTGAAGTTTCTAATGAGAAATTATATTTTCTATTTGATTATTACTACTTTTATAACGTAAGATAAATTATTTTAGGACAAAAGTATTTAGCGTGAATTTACGTGATCTGAAGATAAAACGTAATGTGGTAATTTTTTTAATCGAATAAATTCTTCAAATTTTCTCATATAATTAAAGCTTGCTTAACTTTTCATTTCACATTCCTTAATTATGACTGAGTTAAATTTTTTCAAATGAAATTCTTAGAAAAAACATAATGAAATTCCAGTATGATATTTGTTTAACACTTTCCCCTCATTGTCTACAGTATCATTCTTATCTTGATAACGTACTCTAATTACTTAACAACCGTATATCTTCTTATCAGCGTCTTTTTTATGTGTCTAACATAGAAATGGCATGAAATTTTCATTAATTTTTATTCTAATTACTTAAAACTACAATTATAAATCAAAATTTGGTATAATTCAAATATAATTTTGTATGCATTTTGAATTTAATTATTCATTAAATATTCAATCGTTGCTAGAAAAACTTTTCCTTTCTCAAGTAATAACTTATCTTCTTTTTCTTCCATTTGCCATATTTGCTACTATCTGATTGCAAAACAGAGAAAAAAACTTTTCATACTGATTTAATACAACTTTTTAACATTTGATATAAAATTTCAATTTGTTGTTTGTGATTTAATAAAAGCATTTCTCCTTTTTAAGTAACAATTTGTCGTTCTATCCTTACTTCTTAACAAATTCTTATTACTTTACTTTTATAAATATTTGCTCTGTTTTACTTTTGAATACATTTCATGAATTATCATATTTTTTCCTGCGTATTTTTAATTGAACATATATATTTATTTATTAAAATATGTATTTACTTGCATGTAATTAATAGGATAGAAAAGAAGAAATCTGAGGTAAAACGATAACAATTAATTAAGATTGACAACAATGAATTATTTGATAAGGACGATAGAATTAAGATTAAATTTTTGATTAATTTTCATTACTAGTGTTATTTTTGTTTATTTGTTTTAATTTCTTTTCTTTCATAAATTTAAGATTATTTTAATCTAGCATTTCTATATAATTGGTATGAAAATTTGTTTAGTTATTTGTTGGATGATAGTATCATCAAAAGTTTCTGCATAATTCCTAAGAGAATTTCAATATTTATTACATTTCAAGATAAAATGGAAGAAATATTCTTGAAGAATTTGTTTTCCAAGCAAAAATGAATGTTTGTTAGTAATAAGATCGTTTCAAATTCAATCCTTGTTATTACTAAAAATAGCTTATCCTAACGATTAAATATTCATTTCGTACAATTTTTATAAATCCAATGTGTTATTTGTTAGTTTAATCATTTAATATTAACATTTGCTTAATGATAATTTTATTTAAAAAAAAATATTACTTATCTTATTCTTATAGTTATTAACAAGTAAATAAAACACTATGTCGAATTATTTATCAGTTATTTTTGTTTGTTTATTTTAGGTGTATTTATACAGTTTACGAAAGCATTTAAATCTTATAAGCCTATAATTTGCAAATATCACTAATATCAGTGGTAATGCTTGTGTGGCATTCCGGTTTCCTGATATTGGTTCTGCTTATCTTGATGATTGTATTCGGTAACTTCGTCGTTCTTCTTGCCGTACTTATTGATCGTGAATTGAGACGATTAGCAACTAATAAATTTATTGCAAGTTTGGCTGTCTCTGATCTTCTTGTCGGAATTGTTGTTATGCCATTATCACTTTATGCTACGGTAATGATTATCATATAAACTACTAAAATTGAAAATGTTCTGATAAGTGTAGAAACGGTGATAAGAAAATTTGAGAATCAGATTAGATCACAAAATATCTCAAATGCTCAAATTCTTTTTCTTTTTTAGACAGAATAATGAGTTCTACATTAATAATTTATTATACTCAGAGTATACTTATCCCGTAATTAAATTGTCCTATCTTAATTTTGTTTATTTTTTCAATTATTTTTCAACTTTACCATTTTAGGTAAATGGAATTCGGTGGAATTTAGGTGATCGTTGGTGTCAATTTCATTTGGTAACTGGAGTTTTTTCAACAACCGCTAGTATCGTTCATCTTACGGCAATAAGCTTAGATAGGTAAGAAATTTTTTAATGTTTTTAAATTTATCACTTATTAATAGATAATTTCATATCTATAATTCATTCGAAAACAATGAAATAGTCTATATTTATGTTTTATTATTATATACCTATATTTTATTTGAAATTATAAAATAATTTTAAAGTCTAAAATTTGCTTCTTTCTCTCATTTTTTTTTTCAAAGTGCTTAAAAATTAAAAAAAAAGGGCAACAGTTTGATCAATTAATTAATTAATTAATTAATTAAGATATTTTGCAATAATGTTCCCAACAGAATATCAGCGCCATTCAGTGGCTACCAGTACATTTGCTTATATTATTATGATATGGCTTGTATCATTCGCTGTTAGCAGTACACTTTTTATGGAAAAATCATTGGATGAAGATGGATTTTGTTGGACTAAAAATCCGCAATATTTGGTACTTTTCTTTTTTTTTTATTTATTTAAAATTTTTTGTCATTTCCTTATTTATAAATGATAATATTAATTAGAAATATTTGTGTGCAGCTGCGAAGAAAAAAATCTAAATTTTTTTTTTATTTCAACCAATTGAAAAAATTTTTTATTATTGATAATAAAAAGTGACAATAATTTAAGCTAAATTGTTTAGCTGTTTAATTAATTTGAGTTTTTCCTTTTGCTTTAAAAATTCGTAAGTACATATGTATATATTTTTTGAGGTCTTATCATCTTTGTTATCATTTTTCATTCCTGGCGCTATTGTCGTTTTTTTATATGTTAAAATATTTCGAAAATTACGTAGTCATCGTTTGTACATATTTGGCCAAATGGGTTTATTAAAACGACAGCAAAATAATCCTTCCGGGCGGAAAAATGATAAAACACAGTGCTTACCAATGGTTACAGTTGAAGAGGTTTATTATTAAATCTTTCCTAATTTATAAAAACAAAAAATTTTCTCTTTTTTTACTTATTCTTCCTTTGTGAATATCTAAATTTTATTAATGAATCAAATTTAAATATTAAAATTATCAGTGAAATTGGTATATAATTAACATTAAAACATTATAGATAACTTTTCAAATATATCTCTGAGCAAAGATTATTATAAATATTAAATTTTAAGGTTATTGGCCAACGTAGTAGTGTAAATCTTAGCCAAGTTAGCAATGCTGGTGATGGTAATGAGTGCACTTGGAATAGCAATTTGGAGCAACAATTTGAACGACCCGATGCTACTGCACAAAGGTAGAAAAAATCCTCTACTTATAAAGTAAATGGCGAGTTTAAATTCATTTTAAAACAGAAATAATTTTTACTTCATTTTCATAATCATTCTGTTTCTTTTTTTCAAACCAAGAATGAAAGATTATCAATTGAATAAAATCTGTCAAGACAGTTAGAAATGAGATATTGAAAAAATTTTCAATTTCAATTTTAAACCATCAATCATTTTATGCAAAAAAAAAACTATTATTGTTGAAAGTTGAATGTTTGTTTGCTGTCTTTTTAAAAGAAAAAAAAAACATTGAAAATTTGCTAGCTAAAAAAAATCAAATATAAAGATAATACTAAGAAAGTGAATAGAAGTTCTAATGATATGTGTGTTAAATAATGATATTAGATGCAAATTGAATTTTAATTAAATAGAAAATTCTAAGTAAAGTGTATCTTTTAATTTATAATTAAAAATATAATGGAGAATATTTTGGGAGACCTCAAGGAACTTTTTTTTTTTTGCTTAAAAATGATTTAGAAATTTTATTTGTCTTAGATGCTCTTCACAAGTTACAATTGCTGAGGCATTAGCAGAGGATCATTTGATGGCAACAAAAAAACAAACCACTATCATACTTGACTCATCAAGTATGGAATTATCAGCAATAAGTGAAAATTATCAATCAGTAGGTAATGTGCTTAATATTATCAATGAAAATATTTTTTGAAAACTTTAGTGTCAACTTTTATTTTAATTTCATTTTTATGCAATGTTTTTCTCAGATGAAAACATGATAATAATTTTATCTATCTATCCATGTATCCATCTATCTATCTGATCTATCTGAAGATCAAACATTCGAGAGTTGAAAAAAAAAAGAATTTGTCCTTTACAGTATGCCTATTCCAATAAATTGACAAATATTATAAAATGAATGAAATTATCAAAAAGAAACAGTTGATAATTTTCTAGATAATCAATGTCTGTTATTGGATCGTATGACGACTTCTTTACCCGATGAAAATTCTCCACAACATTCAAATAATGAAAATCTTCTAAAGCCATCTAGAGAGAGGTGTTCAATATCTCGAAATGATTCGATGAAGGTACCTGTTGTTAGTGTTTCCTTCAAGTGAGTTATTTTTGATTTCAAGTATGACAAATAAAATCAATAATTACATAATTAAATATTTAATATTACAAAGAAAAATTATACAATTTCGTTTTTTTTTAATGCTCTATGAATGAATTTCAAGAATAAAAAAAGAAAAAAAAAATGATAATAAATATTTACACTTGCAGTGATCCAAAAACGCTCGATGTTATAGAAGATTCGAAGGAATCATTACCTATCATAGAATCATCAATGTTTTTAGCTTTACCAAAATCTGCTAATAATTTTCCCTCTACATCCACATCATCAGCATCAACTGCTCTTTCTCTTAAAGTTAGCACTTAAATTTGAAAATATAATTTATATGAAAATTTTAATCAAACATTTGAGGAAACTTTAGGAAAAAAATGTTGATAATTTTTTATTTTTAACTAAATGAATGAAATTTTATTAAAGGTACCAAAATGGGATTGTTGCACAACTCCTACTTTAACAGTACACTCGAATTCAAGTCGCAGTTCATGTACTTCAACAAGTGATAGTGGTGATATTTCTAGGTTATTTTTTTTCTATTTTTTTTTGGATGAACATTTTTAAATTTTATAAAATTAACTAGTTATAAGATAAGCATACATAGAAAGTTTTATTAGGTTTTTTTTTTTTCATTTTTATTAGGCTTATGTGGGAAATGAATCCTAGAATCTTTTAATGATGAGTCCTAGAAATTTATGTGATAAATGAAATTTAGAATCCCCATTCTAGTATAATCAAGTATGAATCGTTTTAAAATCTTTATAAATTAGCAAGAATTTTGAAAGCGCACTTTTTCGTAGATATTTTAGAACAGAGATTTCAGAAGGATTTCAATGAATAGTTTTGATACCAGTATTACGGAGGATGGTACTGATAGTACAGCTGAAACACCGAACTCTAGGTTAGAGACAATTTTGTTTTCTTTTTTTTAAGTTTTTTTAAGTCGAGTAGAATTAATTTTAAATAAAAGAAAAAAAAGTTTTCCAAATTAAAAATTTTTTTTTATTCTAGGAAAATAAGTAGTACATGGCCAACATTACGTACTGTCGTAAATACGCATGATATAACTTCGTTAGCTACTTCTAAAGATCCAATTACTGATACGGTTTCCGGATCAATTCGAAGAGGAACGTTATCACGCGGAAGATTGAGAAAAATTGCAGTTCAGGTAAATGATGAGAAAATTTTTTTTTACAATTCTGAAAACCACTTATAATTAATTACTTTATATTAATTTTAAAAAAGATAGCAAATTTTGGAACTGAATCCTCTACACAAAGTAATTATCGCAGGTAACGCGAGCAATACGTCGAAAACGTCGTGAATCATTAGCAATAAGACGTGAAACTCGTGCAACAGGTGTTGTTGCTGCTATACTTAGTAAGTTCTTATCTTTTTATTTCATAACAAAATAATTTTTAGAGAATGAGAGAGAGAGAGAGAGAGAGAGAGGAGAAAATCAAAAGAATAAGAGGAAATAATATACTGTCATTTTTTTAAAAAAAAAATGACTATTATTAATTAATTTTTTTATTAATCAAAAAATTGGGAATTATTTTTTCCTAATATTACTAATTGTTTTTTTTTATATTTCAATTCTTAATTATTAGTTACATTACTATTACTACTACTGTTAATAAGTAATAATTTGTTGAGTTAAATGAATTCATTTATTATTACTATTACTATTACTGCTACTCACTAATAAAGCTTTTATATCTGATTAATATACTAAATAACATATTAATATATTTCATAATTTCAGTTGCATTTTTAATTTGTTGGATTCCATATTTTTGCATAGCAGTATATCGCGGTATTTGCACTGGGCTTAATATTCAATTGAATGAAAATCTTCATGTCAATTTATTCATGCTGTCATCGTGGCTTGGTTACGCACATTCTTGTTTTAATCCAGTTATTTATACATGCCTAAATAAGAATTTTCGTCGTACAATTAAACAAATGATTTGTTATTTGTGTCATAAAGATCGTAAAAATTTATAAATAATAATTGGATAAATTTGTTTTGTTTTTTTCTGCCCATTAATTCATTAATAAACAATAACAAACAACAATAAATAACAACAAACAAAACTTATGATAAACAGATGTGTAAAAGAATAAAAATCATTTTCAAATTGTTAATATCACTGCAAAACTGTTTAGCATTTTTTCATTGCAAAAAACTTTCACGTTCCAAAATAATAAAAAAATCTAATTTTTTCTCAATGTTTCTTCTTTCCTAATATATTTTTCATTTTTTGCATTTTTTTTTATCAGGAAGTGAAAAAATTTAACAATTTTTAATCCTATCATAAGTTTTTTTGATGTATACAAATAATTTACATAGGAAAAGGATTAAAAAAAATTTTTTAAAAAATAGAAATTTTTAAAGTGAAGTGACAATTTTTATATTGCAACTTCAGTGAAGTTAGTGCAAAAGAAAAATTATGGCATTTCAAATTTTCAAAAATTTTTAAAAACATGAAAAAATTTTCGCAAATGAGTCATTTATTAGTATGTAAGAAAGAATTTCAAAAGATATTTCATTCATTTATTTCATTTATTAAATATTTTGGCAATCTTAATACTTTATAAAAGATCCTTCCTTATGTAAAAGTGTTTTGAAGAGAAGCGCTCGATGAAATTTTAGCATTTGTATTAGAAATGAAACACTTAATGCCTCTTAAGAGGTATTGATTTTTTTTGTCAACAATAATAGTTATTTGTGTTGTCAACCTTTTTAAGTCATATGAAAATAAAATTAGTACGACATGCTTAAAATGCATTTGCCTTATGCTCAAGTATTTTCCAATTAGGAATGAGAAATAAAAAGATCCAATGCATATATTACAAAGTTTTGTTGAAAACAGAAAAAAAAAGTTTAAAACAAAAATGATTATAAGTCTTCTAAAATATTTTTCCATTTGAAATTGAAATGCTTTTTTTTTGGAAAGAATAATATATATTATCATATCATTCCTTCCTTTTTGCTTCATTTGCTGATGCGTAAATATTTATTTTGCTGCAAATGGAAAATTCGGTTAGCAATAAAATATAAAAGTTAAAAAAAAGCGAAAATATATTGCAAAAAAAAAGTGAAAATATATTGCAAAAGCTTTTTGCAAATAAATAAATTTTTATAATTATTTAAAAGAAAAAAAAAATAAAATATAACTTAGAGTATCGGAAGAATTTTCAATTGTGAATTGAAAAGAGAAGGATACAAGAATTAAAAATTTTTGAATTAATCAATTAATGTTCTTTTTCATACAACATTTAAAGTTTATTTATTTATTTTTTTCTTTTGATTGCTACGGATCAAAATTTTGAATTTATTCAGAAAATCTTTAACATTATGTTATCAATTAGTGCAACTTTACTTAGTGATAGGATAATTCTAAAATTGTATCATTCAAACTGTATTACATTCGGATTGGAATATAAGTTTATTCATAAAGTATTTATTATAACTGTGAAAAATTACAAAAGGAAAAGTAGCATATGAGAGAGAGAGAGAGAGGGAGGGAGAGTCGGTTAATAATAAGTATAAAGTGATTTTAATAAGATAATTAGTGAAATTGAGAAATATCAATAAAATTTTTTGGACATTTATAAAAACTCGAAGAATTTAGAAACAAAAAGTGTTATTTTTGCTGTATATCTTTTTGCGCTGTATAACCAACAGTTTGCGCCATTTACCATTCGTGCACGTTTTTTTCTCTGTTAATTGAAGATAAAATTGATTAGTAAAAAAAATTTTTTTCTAAAACTTTTGCAATTTCTAAGCAGTATATTTAGGTATTTATTTGCATTTAATTGCAAATAAAAAAAAAGGTCTCAAAAAAAAAAAAAAAAAGTTTGCTTCGAGTGTTAGACAAAAAAGGATGAAAATCAAGAGTGTAACAACTTTTTTCTTTTTTTCTGCTTGGCTAAACTTTTTGAAAGTTGAAACTTCCGTAATTATCTTGACGCGACCATATTTGAAAACTTTCACTTGAAATTACGCAGAAGAAACAAACAAAATAATGAAATGCAATTTTGATGATTGTATTTTTGCAATTTTATTCATCCTGAATAGTAATAATAATAACAATAATATTAATATTAATGATAACAATAATAATAAATAAATAAATAAAAAACAGTGGTGTTCAATTAGCGCTGCATAAATTGGCCCAAAATAAAAAATAACTTTTCATATTGAAATTTCATATTTTTAGTTTGTATTGTTAAAGACATATTAATAAAGAGGAAAAAATAAAAGATTGAAATTTCAGCTAAAACATTACATTTCAATGAAAAGTAGTAATAAAGAAACAGTATTATTACCATAAAATTAAAGTTTTGAAGGAAGTTTAGATTGTTTTTGGAATGAACAATCATTTATTGTTCGTGCTTTTAGTACTATTTTTTAAAAAATGCACTAATATCTTTTTTGGTAAATATTAGTTATTAATTTTGATTAGTTGAATTTGAAACAAACTGTCATCTAATATTATTGTATTTCGCATGTATTATAAATGTAAATAACACTGTAAATGAATGGTATTTGCGATTTTTTAATTTTTTCACAGTAGAAGCTGAAATATTAAAATTAAAAGTTTGAATAAAAAATTTCACTAAAAATCTTATATTTTTCATAAATTTTCTTTCTTTTGTTAGTTACGTGAATTATCGGATAATTCTATTTTTCACTGTTTTCAAAATATAAAAAATTAATTTATCCTTTTAGATTGATTCCTACTGAGATCACTAAATATACTTTAAGAATAATCTGAATCAAGAAAAAAGAATAAATTGAATTGAAATCATTACGAATATTTTGAACTTAATTCATTTCTTTTTCTGATTGGAAAGTCTTTCTAAACACTTAACTGAATAAAAAATGTGTGTTATTCATGAAGCGCTCATGAAAATTGCACCAATTTTTAAAAAATTATTTTACACAGATCATAAATAATTGTGCAATTTGGAAAATTGTTGTTTCATTAAAATAAATTGGAACAGTGATTTAGGTCAAATCACTTTATGACCTATTCTTTTATCTGATTGTCATCCTTTTTTCTTTTTACTTCTTACAACTTATATGTTTTAATTTATATTTTAGATTTAGACAATTAATTAATTTGAAATAAAAGTTATAACTTTTATTCCTTAATGACTGAAGTAGCAGTTTAATGATTATTTGGATAATCTTGCATCTTGCGCATAGCATTCAAATTTTTCTGAATGGATTTAATATTTGAAATTTATTAAAGTATATTGGAATTGAATGAAAATATCTTTTAATCTATAGTTTTTTTTTTGCAAAAATGCGAAGAAAACATCAATGCAAAAGAAAAAATGAAAAAATTTTATTTCACCTTAAACGTTTCCGTTTCTCTTTTTCGTTTTTTTTTTCCTTTTTTGTTGTTTTTTTTACCTTTCTCGGATACGAATGAATGAATTTTTATCACTTTTGTTCGATATATTTGGACGATATTGGAAGAAATTGACGGAAATGACAGAGCAATCATTTATTTTTTGCAAATCAAAATATATTTTTATAGTTGAATAGAAATTTTAATAGAAATAAGTCTTAGTTCTCACTAAAAACAACGGGAAATTATGATTTTTCAGTAATATCGTCGAATCAAAAAATTATTTTCCGTAAAAGTTACGCTATTAATTTTTATTTATTTGAAAAGGTTTAATTAGTGGCAAAGTCTCGAAAAATTTAAACGAAATTATTTATAGGGCAATAAAATTTTGGTGCCAAATTACCAAATTAAAACATTGCTCTAATTTTTTCGTATTCAATTTGAAAAATAATTTGTATCTGAAAAAAATTTTTTAATTTTAATTAAAAAAAATATTTTCCAACAAGCAATTGCTCGTTAAATTTTTAGATTTGACTATTTTCTTATTCATTTTTATGAATAAATACTTTTGTTCAGTCGTTAAAACTTGCTCATCGATGATGACTGACATTACCGCCGAAACGGATACATTTGAATTCTTCAAGAAAGTTAACCGGCAAATATTTTTTTCTTTTGCTCACCACGAATATTTAATTTTGACGTGTTATAACACGTATCATTTTCTTGCTATCTGTTTAGGCATAAGAAGTGAACCGTCACATAGAATTTTTGCGCTTCAATATTTATTTTGCTATTTTAGCGCATAATGAACGATAATTTTTGAGTAAAAATTTGCTTCGAATTTCACTTCGTATGCCTAGAAAATACCAATTTTTCTTCTTTAACTGCTCAAAAAAGAAAAAAAGAATCATCGTTTATCATTAATTTGTTCTAAAAATTTAACTCTTTTGTAGTTATCTCAGTGTGAGAATTTTAGCTTAAAATTTAAGAATTGAAGATTGATTAATTTCTGTAATCCTTAGAGTTATTCAAAAATTTTGAAAAATGTTTGAGAAAAAAATAAGAATTTAGCTTATTCATTATTAATTCGCATCCAAGCTCATCTCCTACGACATATTGTTCTAACTAAATAATCTTTTAGTCAAATTTGTGTTTTTCTAACTTTTTTAAAGTCTAAAAAAAGACAGAGTTAATCAATTCTTCAGTTATTGTTTTGTAGTAAAATATTTCGAAATATTTTCTTCTTTAAAAACATTTCTAAGTGAAAAATTATTAATAAATATTTTAAATAACAAAATTTTTTAGAATGAAAATAGCTTTCTATTTGGTAATCGTTACTACACCAACAATGGCTTTTCAATGTTTTCAATGCAACAATGGAACTGATAAGAATGATAATGTTAAGCAATGCATTGATCAGGTTATCTCGTTTATATTAATTGTGATTTGAAGATAAAAAATATGAACATATTTAAATATTACTTCCTGAAATTGACTAAATTAAACGAAAGCATTTAAAAATATTTTTTTTTTAATGAACATAACAGATATAATGGAATTTTAAGTTTTAAAAAACATTGAAAACATTGTAAATGTTATTTTTATGATTGCATGCAATATTTGATAATTTATTAGGTTAAACTTTATTTGCTTTAATCAATTTCTAATTCTGTTATTATATACGTAAACATTTTTTTTTTTCGTTTCTTGATAAATTTGTTTTTGTATTATTTCATATTCTTCGCAGGAAATTGAATGTCCAAAAGGTACAAAAAGTTGCTCAACAATTTTGTATACATCTGAAAAAGATAACGAAATTCATATGCGAAAATTTTGCACAACCCCGGGAACACCAATACCGCATTATCTTCGCTTATTTCCCAGTAGTGCTATATGTGAAAATATTTTTGCGGTATTTATTTATTTATACATTCTTTTTAAATTTTAAAAATTGCTCCTTTTTTTTGTTTGCATTGTAATTTTATTTATTTTAACTTATTCTGTAATTTTGCTTAAATTTTGTGGATTTTGAACAAATATTTTGAACATTTAAATATAAAATAATGAAAATTCTTAAATTGGAATTAGAAAAAGGTATGGTGAAATTAGGAAATAAGCGCTTAAAATTAAGAAATATATACAATTTTTATATAATTAGGAAATAATCTTGATCAAATGTTACATTTTGTATTATTTTAAAAAGTGGAAAAATTTAGAATCAAGACGAGGTGCAATTTACATCGTTGCTGAAAGAACGGCGACGTCGTGAAGCGTCACCACCAGCACCACCTCGACAATACGTACGTATTAAAAGAAACGTTTATAGGTTTATTTGAAATTCATATCAAAAACGTAATTTTTTTTTTTTGTAAGTTAGAAAATTACAATTATATTATATTACAGTACTGAATTATTTTGTTTCACAGAATTTGATTTACAATTATTTTGCTTGGGTCTATTAAAACGATGATAATAGGTTGAATCATTAGAACTTTTTATAAAAATTTCTTAGTCTAATCGTATTTTTCTTCTAGTAAAAAATTTCAGTTCTAATTTATCTTTTACATAGTTGAAGATAAAAATTTGACTTTATTCTAAATGATAACTGAATGTGAGAGCTAATTATTGATCAATAATCTTTTTTCCAATTCATATTTCTCATTCAATTTTTATTTCTAAGTTTCAGATTGCATCTGCAATAAAAATTGTAAATTTATGTAAAAAAAAATATACAGAGCTAGTAGAAGAGTTGAAACAGTTATAAATTTTAACTAATATAAATTTTGTTTTTGCAGAAGAATAATTTACGATGCATATGTACTACATCATTATGTAATGGTGGTATTCACAGAGAGATCATCGATAGGATTACATCTGATCCACCAAGGCATAATATCGATTTATCACTACAAAAATTAAGTGATTGATATTTTCATCGATTATTTATATTTCAAAAGGAAACATTTACCTTAGCTTTTGTGTGTGTGTGTGTATGTGTGTACGTGTGTGTGTACGTGTGTGTGTACGTGTGTGTGTCACATCTCTAAATCTTTTCAAATTGTGCATTCGAGATGAGATGATAGAAGAGGATGGATGAATAGTTTAAAATGTTATTTTGATTAATTCAAGTGAAAAATTTTAACTTAATAAATGAATGTATTGATTGATGTGTTCCCCTAAAACATGCGATATTTTTGCCCGATATTTGAAATTCTTAAAATTGGTATACAAGTATCGCTCAAACTTGTGCAGCTCTCGTGTGTTTCAATTACAATTACTTTTTCTAATTTTGCTTCTTGTTTCAAATGCAAAATAACAAATACCTCGAATATTTCCATACCAAAAATTCGTTTTTTCAAGTTTTTTTTTTCTTGGATTCAAGAACTAAATCGTTTGTTTGTCCTGTATTCATGAAAACATACGGAATTTATGTAAGAATTTTTATTAAGAAAATCAAAATACAAATAGATATTTATGAAAATAGAACAATGAAATGTTTTAATTCTTCTTTATCCCGTAACTTTAAAAAAAAGTTAGAACAAGAAAAAACGATAAAATAATATAAAGTTAGAAACAAATAAACAAATCTCGAAGACCTAACCTTTTTTCATCATTTTGAAATAGAAATCGGCGAAGAGTAACGAAACTATGAAAATACTTCCTAGAGTAAATAGATTCTGCTACCAAATGATAGCTAGGCAAAAGTAATGCGAAGAAATTCGATGATGTGATAAATGGGAGATGTAGCAGAATGAAGAGGACAAATGATGATGAGAAGGAACTGGATTAATTCGAATGATGAATTTATCACAAAAGAAAATGAGACAAGGAAATTATATGAGAAATGGATTCATTGATGAGAAAAATACTGAAAAAAAAACCTATTGCGTCACTTTAAATAAACTGATAATTTGATATGATCAGTAAAGGAATACACCAAAGGAGTTACTTAAATTGTACGACTTCAAATGAAATCGGTATTTAAAAAAAATCATTGGAAAACATAATTGTAATAATCATAATGTATGCTAAATATTATACATAACATTTTAAATTCTTATTGTGGAATTATTTATAAATGTAAAACGAGTAATATATTAACTCTATTTGTGAAATTATAAATATGAGACGAGTAATGTTACATCGGATTTTAAGAAAATTGATTTTTAGAAAATAACAGAAAAGGCAGATTATGCGCCCCTGAATTTCACTTCACTGCTTGTCACAGCAATAAATTTGTCCCCGCGCTGTAATCGTAGAAAAAAATTTTTTTCTTTCGAGTGGTAATTTGATGGAAAATTTCGAGTGATGAATAGAATTATGAATGGTAACATTTAAAGAGATTCAAAATTCAACACTGACTAACTCATTGCTGAAGCTAAATTTGATTTATTTTTTGGAAATTTCTGGCTATTATTTATTTTCTATAACGAGGCATCATCTAATACGAGGAAAAAAGAAGAAAACACAAAAACGGATTAAAACGGATTTGTTGAAATTCAATATATACAAATATCAATACATAAAGGATTTAATCTTACACATTATGGACAAAGGACTCTCAATAGTCAAATGCTGGCTGTTGATGTCGTGCATCAAGCATGAAATTCGAGAATCCTTAAACTATCAATACGGTCAGTTGATTACATTTGTTTAACTTATTCTGCCATATTCTAATTACACTATATTAACAACTTTAAACTATTAACTCACTCATCCATTATTAGTTTTGATACACAGGTAAAACGAATGATCTGATTTGAGCTTAAATTAGCAAAAATTCGAAGTCTTTATAAGACTTATAAAGACTGATGATTTGAAATGAGACAGAAAAATATCTTTTCTGATTTAGAAAAAAAAAGCAAACTTTATAACCTAAAAATATTACAGAATGAACATGTTTCACGACAGCATTGACAATGTCATTAACAGCTAAATAAACACAACGCTTTTAATCGGAACCGATTCGTAGGATATGTTTATGAATTTCTGTAGTCTCATCACAATCAGTCTTTTTGCCTTGTTCAACTACGACCACAGAATCTTCTAAAACGCATGCGGCTAAATCACATTCAATTGCTGAAAACAGAAATCGATAATTTACTAAATGAAATCAGAAATCTTGCATTACCAATTTGTTAAAATATACCGACTAGAAAAACCAAAAATAAGTGCGTCCAACGTATGCACTTTAGATTTACAATTCAGTTTACCAAAAATTATATTTCATAAAAAACTTACGATCCATTTCGTCTTCATTGTTGTCATTGCAAGTAGCGCAGTGTATCTAGGAACAGTATTTTAGTTTAATAAAAATTTAGTCGCATTTCAAAAAGATTCCAGTAGGGAACTGTCCAGAAAAAAAGATAGCATAATGGAATAGTGGAGTGAATGTTGCAGTTTTTCTAACTAGAAAAAAAAAAAAGAATTAGGAAACCTAATGAATTTACCGTTTCAGAATTTGAACGATGTCGTGCTTCATCATCCGTCGAATTATCTTCCGTAGCTAGAGTACCTTTCTTTTTCATTTTATTTTTGTGCTTTCGTTGGTTCTTTTTCTTTTGACTTAAAATAGATGAATTAGGCCGAAATGATCGCTCTTGCACTAAACGTTCACTGAATGATACATGCTTCTTTCGTGAATCTACACCTGCAATATGAATATTTACATTCCTAAAAAAAATTTTACCAAAATTCAAATGAAAAAAAAAGAAAAAAACACCAAACCCTACTAGAAATAAAAGTAGGATAAAAAAAGAAATATAAAAAAATAAACAAATAAAAAACCTGCGCTATTGTCATTATTCATGTCTGCAACAGTCACTTTCATTTCTCCAACCTCTCTACTTTGACATTCGGAATACGATCTGAAATGCTGTTTCAATTGAAATCGTAATGTTAAATCTACATTCTTTTTTTGTTACAGTACTGTTTTTTGGTATAGGTATTATGATGATTTTTGGATATCATATAGCTGCTCTCACAGCCATCTTCTACAATTACTTTTCTCACACTTTATTCTATGAAAATCCCATCGATAAGAAAGTTTACTATTGAAACTTTTTCATTTATGATTTCTATCATCATTATGATGTAAGGATGACCAACGCAATCTGAAACAGCTTCATTGTTGACAGTTAAAAAAGACTGATAAAAACTGGCTTCCAGAAAATTAGCTCGATAATACCGCTTGATTAGAATGTTCATTGTGTTTAAATCAAGAAAATTTAGAATGGTAGTATTCTTCTAAATAATACAAAAAAAAAAGAAAATTGGTAAAGAAACTCTACGGATAGTGTCTAATTATTTTGATATATATATATAATTAATTGTGATTGAATAGCATAAAGTAATCCATCCATGCATTTCTCTCTCCTTCTCTCTTTGCTTACTCACATACCCTCACTCATAAATCATCATAATTGACCACTTCCAAACATGACATTTCGATATAAAGTGTAATTACTATAGTGCAATGATGAAATCTGTGAATAATATACTAACACCGTCACGGACAGATTTCTACTGAAAAAAAAAAAATAAAGTGAGACTTAAAAATGAAAGCAGATATGCATAAAGGAAATTTAAGAAAAAGACATGGAAATCAAAAACAGCCCTGAAGGATAGAAGTAAAAGCAATAAAACAGAAATTCAGTAGAAGATAATTCTTAATCAAAAAAAAGAGCCATTTTATTACAAATAAATATTATCATAGCTTACAACAGAAAAAGAAATGAAACCTTAGAAAACGTCCGGCAGTGATATGTAATGGAGCGGATTTTTTCAGGATACTTTTGAGACCATTTGTTATGCTTACGCTTTCACTTGTTGACCGGCCACGTGGTATCACTTGTTGTTCGACGACTAGAACCGAAATTAGCGAGCAATATGAATTCAATTTTCCTTTATTTATACAAGTTAGACGATAAATTAAAAACTTAAAGTAATAACCACCAAGATAGAAACCTGTTTCACGGCATAATTCGGAAATTCGTAGCAAATTTATGAACCATTAAATTCAAGTCTTGAAAGTATCTACTTCCAAGTACTTACCGTATTGGAAAGGAACATTGCTGACTGAAATTGGTGAGCATCCAGGTGATGAGGCAGGTGAACTGTTCGATGAACTAAGTGATGACATGCCCGAATCGATGCTGCCTACTGGACTGTTAAATCTGAAGAAATCTTAACAATTACTTTGGAATAGAAAATTAATTGCGGTGAAAAAAGTGTTGTGTAAATCAAAAATTAAGAAATGACTGTAAGATCAATAAAAGTATTTTTTATCATTTAAAGGTGATTTGTGCTCCTTTTTCAATTTCAATGGATGGAAGTATATTATGTGGAAAAAACCCGCATTAATTTTTACAATCGCTTGCAAGATCACATCAATTAAAAGACAACCTTGCAAAAAGGAGAAAAAATTGCCCTTTTCAACAGTTGTTTTTGAAAAAAAAAAGAAACTTCCTAATCATTGAAAGTTTCTAGAAGTTAAAAAATAAGCAATAAATAGACATATTACTGAAACGGAATAAGCTACTTATAAAGTAATCATAAAAAGTTCTTTCAAATTTTAATCAATATTAAAATAACGATTACTGTTAGCTGCAAACTTCTGAATAATCTGATGACAGTACATGTAATTTTGAAGTAATAAATCCACTTAAAGAAAGTTATGTTTAATGTCAACCTCTGATCATATCAGCGAATTTTGCCCCTAAAAATCAGCTGGACCATACCCTGCCATGAAATTAATTGTTGCTTCAGTGGCGGAATGCTGTTGCTGATGATTGCCAGAATTAACAATGACTTGCAATGGTGATACAGCCAACTTAGCAACCGAATCGACTTTCTCAAATACATCAGAGTTGTTGTTTAGCATTTTCGTAACTGTTGCATTGAAAGTCTTCTTTGTCATACTTCCCTATAAAAATTTAATTAACTCAAATTTAATTAATCGTATGCGATATATGCATTTTAGTCATTATTTGTACTAACTATGAAAATACATGCATTATCTGATGTATTTAGGCAAAACAACAAAATTTAAACGAATCCCGATTTTATTTCAGCAACGTTTATAATTAGCAAATAATTCTTATGATATACTAACACAGTTGCTACCTATTATCTTATTATTGATATTAGTGTAATAATTGTTAAACTAATTAGTCTGTCAGAATATACCACTCTATAATTCATTTTAGTATATTTCAATGTTATACAAAAGATGGAAAATATCCGACATTTGCTAGAAGCCAATGTAAACGACAGTTGGAATGAGAAAAATACAGAAAGCTATGAGACAACTGCTCTCGAAGAACAGAGACCAATATCTCTCATTCATTGATAATATAATGATGAATTGTTGCATCATTTTGAAGAATATGCGTATATCATTTTGCCTCAATCATCTGTCAAGAAAGAGAAATCAGAAAACAACCCCCTAAGAGATGGTGAATATTTCCCAAAAGAAAAAAAGGCATCTAAAGAGGAGAGAGAGAGAGAGAGGACACCAGTTTTTGATTTCGAGAATATTCACATTTTTCCCAATTTCTTTCACATGGGAGAATTTGCTTTGCAAAAAAAAAAATTGCTTCAAACAACAAAAAGTGAAGGTTTACGATAATCACACCACATAAACTAAGGCCATCTGTTGGAAAATATCGATAAGAAAAGCAATATAAGTGAAACGTGCTGCTGCGCTATTTCCTATATTGCGCCTGTGAGACATTGAGAGAGCACTGCGCATCAACCATCTATTATGGTGCAATTATATGACATCGAAATATCGCATGAAATAAAAAAAAAAAATTCTTGTATAACAGAGAACAACTAACATACCATTCTTTTATTCATTTTTGCCTTCCATAATTTTAGCATCAAAAATTTTAATTTCCTCCCATTTCCAGAAACAATGAGGGATCCGGTAGATATGAAGTAGACAGTTTTTACTATCACCAGTAGATACTGTATGATCTTCAACAGATTCCTCTTTTCTTTTCCTCTCTCTCTCTCTCTATCTAATAGATAATAAAGTTCAGTAATTAATGCTACAAGAAAGATGGAAAAACAGATAAATATGGAAGGATTACACGGAGCAAACATTAAATAAACAACAGTTGACAAGTGGCAGTGATAGGCTGTGGCACAGTTAGCAGTAATTTTGATATATGAAAGATAGCAAAGAACTATCTTTATGAAATGAAATTGATCCATCAGTAGTAGTACCTCATCTTCATCTCACAATTTTTAATGTAATCATTTCATTATAATTTGCAGTTTGATGGAGGAAAGAGAGAAAAAGAGACAGAAGGAAGGAGAAAGAAAGATGAGTAAAGTATGAGTAATCAATAAATTTAACTTATGATAAGGGATCCATATTCTTTCCTCATTAAATAATGATTTTATTTTATTTTCGTCTTCAATAATCCTATTTCAAGAAAACTGATCAGTGACAAGTTTATCCAACCTTTCAATTCTAACACATCAAAGGCATTTTCCTAAGCATTTTCTTTCTCTTTTAAACATCGGTATGCAATAATTAACAAAAGAATAACCCATAAAAAAGGGCTCTATATAAATGAAGTAAGCCAGCTCATTAATTCTGCAAGGATATGATGTTTACACTTTACTACACAAATATGTTAATCAATAGTCAGTCACTTCGTATGGAATATTAACCGAGCTAATGTTTGCTGCCATCAAATGTTTATTTCTTTTTGATATAGCATATACAATACTATTTGTAGCAGCAAGCACGTGAAGAAAGGAAAGTTGGTGGATTTCCTGAAAACTTGAAACTAAATCCAACGTAGTAGAGTTAACACAAAACATTTGAAAGTAAAATTTAAAAATTCACCGATATTTGTATGCAAGCACTAGTTTCATCTTGATGCAACATATGCAACGTTCGACGATTCTTCACAGTGACCGATGATGATGATCGACCACTACGATTGCTTCGATTCATCGCAGCTTGTTGTTGTTGCTGGCAATAATATAATCTGATACTATCATCCAACTGCTGACGTAACGTTTGTAAACGTTTCTGAAGATCTGCCATAATCTGAAAATTGATATCATTGTGGAAATTTATTTTCGTTTCATATTAACATATTTTACAAAATGCAGTAACAAACGGGTGAATTATTCACACATATATTACAAAACTTTACTATCCACATTGAATAATAAATAATGAACGAAAGGGAAAAAAATGCAAATAAATAAATTCCACTATTAATGGATAGAATTATATGAAAAGTGAATTAAAAATATGTTGAATGAAGGTAACGTTATAAAATAAGTGATTAATTAGTTATTAATAATAAGAATATTAAATTATTACTACAGTAATAATATAACAAATTAAGATGACAATATCCACAATAATTTTTTTGTAATAATAAGAATAACCATCATTAACATCAATACTATTACTTTCATAATAATCTAAGCGGAATAGATGATCAAAAGAGAAACAAAATCTTTTACATTTCTACAATATTATAAATAAAACATAAAATGTATAATGAATTATTGCTATCCATATGATAATTCCAATTAATATAAGTAATTCAGATTGGAATTAATCTTTCTAACAATGAATATATCTCAATTTGAACTCCTATCAATTGTTGAGAATAGAATAAAGCAAATATGCAACTCTTAGAAATGAAAAACATAAAAGCGTAATAGTGAGGGAAACGTAAATGTGATGCCCAACTCCTCTGACTGTACTAACAACTACTACTATACTCTTCCAAATCAATCATTCCTCAAAAAAAGGATGGGAGAGGATGGATGGAATCGAAGAGACATCACAAACAATGCCTAATTTGGTGAGAAACTTTTAGATGTTTTGATGGATACCTTTGAATGGTACTTGCAAGCAGATAATTAATTAGTTAACTTAACTATACGTGTGCGCATAATAATTAGTGCTAATGATTAGAATTGCAGGTAATCAATATTTTGGGAGAGTTAGAGAAACTTGAAATGGATGTCTTCAGTTAGGGTTTTTGATCTCAATCTTTGATCCGAAGATGGAAAACAAAGTTTGCAAGCTCATTTCAATTACTTTAGGCATATGGATAAAAACAAAGTACTTATTCAAAAACAGCAACATAAAACAATGATGATGATATTTGCTATGATAAATCGGTGAAATATTGATAATGTGATAATGACATCTATAATACTGCTAAAGGTGTGATAAACAAATGAAACATTCTTAAAATGTTGCAACCTGCTCAGTGAAAAGTAAACCGAAACAAGTAACAAGCAGGAAGTTCAATTCAGGAAGAAATTATACAAATTCAGGAAGGAATTATGCATCGATTATATCAATTATCGACAAATGATACATACAGTATATCCCATGAATAATGCAGATTATGAGGAATGGTTAGACAATGGAATTTCTTCTAATGATAGAAAAAAAAAGAGAAGAGAAAATAACAATCAATGATCAAAGATAATAAATACTTTAGTGAACACATCGATTATAAAATCATATCACAATATCGCATCAAATTTTCACATTTAACAAATATACAAAATGATTGATTCCTATCGGCGAAATGGCGATTTCTTGTGGATTAAAAATTAAAAATCAGGAATTAGAAGTCTTGTATTTTGAGTAGTAGATCGAGAGTAAGAATAGGTGAAGAAATGAAAGTAAAATATAGCTTAGAGATTTCTTCTTTAAACTCTAAATTTTTTTTTCCAAATAAAATGAGAATGTTATAAAAATACTAGTAGATATTTTAAGCTCTAAATCAAAATAAGAGTCTAAGTAAATTAATATTAGCGCTCTAATAATACCGGTCGATAATTTAAGCTCCGAGTTAAAAAATAAAAAAAAAGAGCCTAAACGAAAAAAATTTATTGGCAATTTTTATCAGAAATTAGCAAAATGTGTCTTATCTTCTAATCTTTCTTTATTATGCAAAAAAAAAGAAAAGAAAAATGCTATATGGAAAAAAAGATGAAATTGTAAGTTTATTGATAAAATGATAATTGCAAACAAATTTAGTTATAAATAAAAAGAATAGAAACGAATGTTCGATCATAGAAATTACGAATGAACAAGGAAATTCGAAACATACGAAATGGTTGAAGGGATGATCACTACGATCATTACAATTCATTATTGAGATTTCCGCCAGCGCTATTACTATTATTTGTATTATTAATACAATTTGAAAATTCAAAAAAGAGATATTATCACCATTTATTTGATTTTTTTTCTCTGCCCTTTACTCGTGATAATCAGTTCAAATTTCAGAATATTAAATGAGGACTAGTTAGTTATGGCAATAAGAATAGTTAATATTTGTTGATGTTTGATCAATGAGTAATCTCCTTCCTACCTATTTCTATTAACAGCTGTTCTGCTAAACAAATAATTTTGAACATTCCTGGAAATATTTCCTATTTGCGCTGTACAATATGATTATATTAATGGAACAAAATTTAAAACTGATGTAAAACAAGTGACATTACTTATTTATTCTTACTAGTATCGACCAATTTGAAGAAGTTCTTAATTATATCAACTGATTCTAAGAAATTTCGATATAAATTTATTATTTCCAACTTTAACATTCTTTCTCCTCTCTATCCATTAACTTCATTTTTTTACCCCATAAAATTGCTCAAATTATGCATATACGAAAAATTCTTCATGAAAAATTCTCACTGAAAACGAAATGATGAAAATACAATTGACTTAAAACTAAAAATTATGCGTGAAAGTAACAGGACAGTGTTGTTATTAAATAAATAAAATATATATGAAAACCAATTATTGTTTTATTTAGTATTATTATTATTATTACTAATTATAATTATTACCTGTTTAATAAGCATATTAGTATTACTATTCAATTATTATTAAACAAATTGAATTGAATTGGATTCGAATGGATTGTTGGGTTGGTTGGTTACTTGGTTGTGAGGAAAGGTTGACAGGATGGAACATTAGGATAAAGTGAGCCCACAATCTCAGAGTGACATTCACGCAACTCTTTGCTAAATTATCCGCACCAGCACCCAGCAACAGTCTTTTAAAAAGGGATATGGCAAAAGTAAATCTGTCCGTCTTTCTCTTTCTCTCCCTCACTCTTAGCTTTTCCTGTTTTTATTGATGACAGTTGAAAGAATATACTTTTTATGCTGTAAATGAGAAATGTATTTTTAAAGTAAATAAGTTTTGAAACAAAATTCGAAAATTATATGGAATTTTCGAATGAACAAGAAAAGAGCATCGAAAGGTAATTGAATGTTATTTGTAAAATAAGGAAATTGTGGGTGAATCATCTTTTGTACAAATTTGTATTTGTTCAGAATGTGGTTTGAATCAATTGCAAACAGTATTATGACAGAAAAGAAATGCTAATATTTCAGTCCTCTCTCTCCTATAGTTCGTTTCATTCTTTTAACAAATATTTTTTTCATGATTTTCAATATTTTAGCACTTTGAAATTGATTCTTGCGAAAATATTCCAAATCATTATAATGACTCCAGTATCACAAGTCGAAATCCTCCGATTTTTACTCAAAAAGTTTCTATACGTTCCGAAATCTTTCCTCTTGCTCCTTTAAAAAAAGAAAAAAAACTTTTCGAAACCTAAAAATTAATAAGCTATCTTGGGATTCAAACATTTTTGAAATCTTCAATTGATATAAGTAAGTTTTTTAGGTTTAAATTCCACCAAGCAATTTTAGTGTAAAATTTTAACTAAGGCTAAGTGTATTTTGAAACGATCAGTAATATATCTTAATGAATGATAGTTGTTTAAATAATAAATTTGCATTTTTTGAGAGATATTTTTGAGAACTAAAAGCGGCTTATAGTTACAGCTAATTCAAAATCTATTAATTTATCTAATTCTTGATACCAGATTATATCTTACATCTACTACAATTTCAGGATCCTTTCTCTCAACTCACATTAACTCAACCGTAACCGCAAGTAAAATATGTCGTATCGTACATCTGTTTTTCATTCCTATAAGTTAATTTAGTTACTAGTTAAGGATTTCATAATTTAATCTAATTTTTCTTTTAACATTTAATGAAGATGAGAAGATGGAAATTTGTGCAGCATACTAGATTTGAATAAAATCGATGTGGGAAAAAAGAATTTAATTTCTTACTGATTCATCTGTGTCTATTCGCTTTTTTTAAAAAAAATTTTCAAATTACATTTGAGAAAGCATAGATATTTAGTGATCATTTTAGGAGAATCGAAATTTCGAAATTTTAATGAAGTATACTTGATCTTTCCAGTAGTGACAATTCATATATTTTAGTAATCAAATTTTTGAATTAATTTGATTCCTATTAAGTACTCGAAATTATTACTTATATGTATTTTTCCTTTTTTTTGTATTTTTTGCTACTCATCTGATCTTTGGTCAATCCTGCGTTACGATTTGAAGACGATAGAAAGTATTTAAAATGACACAATGATAAGTGAAGAGATAGATAAAGAGAAATCTCTTCGACAGTCACTTCAAAACTGCAGCATTTAAAAAAGACAGTATAAATAGAGATAATGAATCCTGCAAATGACATCTGCTGACAGTCTTTCCTTTCATCCTTTTTATTTTTATTCTTTCAACTTATGTCTCATCAATTTTCAACAGATGGATAATAAATGAAACCCGAAGATTTTTTAATTAGTTTCGATTTCTTTTTCACCATTATAAGATTCATGACAAGTCTCAAAATTTTTTCTCCTCATTGAGAATTTCAAATTTTAAAATGGTTGTCTATAATTAAAACATTCGTTTACACAAGTATAACCTATAACGGTCATATAAGCATTCACAAATCGTGCGAAACCTTCCATCCATAATTAGCTAATTTTGCGCTTCATTTAGAAGTGATGAGTCATAAAAAAATATCAGTAATGCATTGAGGCTACCAAAAACAAAAAAATATATCGCGAGCAAATGATTTCTCAATTTTTCTTTAGAGTTTGAATGGTTGTTAATAATAACTATCAATTAGTGCTTGCAGTGTTACTTATCGAAATTGATTAATTGATTACAATTTTTATATGGAAGATTATAATTATTAATAATAATTGGGAATAATAGTAATAATAGCAATAATAATAACAAATAATGGATAACAATAAATAATAGTAATAAATGATAATAAATATTGATAAATAATAATCAAATAATAAAGTAAATAAACAATAAATGGCAAGTGAATAATTAATAAATAATAAGAAACAATAAATGAAATATAAATAGGTAATAAATAAGTGAATTATATTAATAAATTAATGATAAATAGATAATAAATAAACAATGAAATAATAAGTAAATAATAAAATAAATAATAAAATAAATAAATGACAAATTAATAATTAATTAATAATTTATTAATAATTAGGGGGATAATGATGATGGCAATGAAAACAACTGCTAATAAGAATGGCACAGTTGAATTTCAAAATTATGCTCGCTTATGGATTCTGAAAAAGCTTGTACTATTATCAAATCTTTTCATTCCGAAAGTATTAGACATCTTTCATTATGCTATATGGTACCGAAGATATCATACCGAGGAGATTATGGTATTAAATGCTAAAGGACAATTGAAGGAATGTCATCCTCTTATGTCTAATAAGAGGTCATCCTTCAGCTAAAGTAGAAATCTTGACCGATCTAAAATTGGTAATTATTCCAGATTGATACGTATATTTTAGTTCAAAAAAGAAATAATGGAAGCGACCGGAATGAAATAATACAAATAATCCTTTTTGATTAGCAAAAAGTGGCTGTTAAATGTTAATTTGCAAAATTTTAGGTCTCTTAAGTTAAAGAGAAATAGGACAGGTAAATGAAGCAATAGGTGGAAAATGGGCCAAAAAAAAAATGAAATGATCCTTTTTCAGAGTGTGCCAACATTCATCGATAATAAATAAACAGAGCATATTTTTATCGAATTTGAGGGATTGGTCGACGGTTACCAACAACAACGGAAGGCATGACAGAAGGAAGGAAAGGGCGCAATAAATCAACCGTGTGTTCTTCCGCGGCCTTGGGTTCATTGACCATTGATCAAGGCCTATAATTTAGGGTAATGTGCAAGTGACAAAAAGAGAGTATTATTTGAGTAGAAAATGGAAAATTCGAGAATTTCTGATGACGAAATATTATTCTATTTCAGAATGACAAAAAAGAGTTCTTGTAAGAAGTAACCTTCTTTAGAGTGTAATACAACAGAAGAAATTATAATCCTTCCATATTTTCGTTTCATTGTAGAAATAGATTCTTTAATTTTTAGAAAGAAAAAATCCAATATGATAGCCTCAAGAAAGAAATAATAAGAATGGTTAAACAAGGAAAATTGAACGAATTATTGTGTAATCATCTCATATTCTTCAAGTCCAAATATCACATTTTTAATATGATATTTTATCAGTTAAGAAACTAATAAGCTAGCTTAATGGATATTACTGATGAACTGTTAATTATATATCGGAACTGATACTATGATGAAAAAAAAAAATCCATGCAAGAAGTACTCTTCCTTAAAATGCAATATAACAGATGATCGATATGTGTGCGCATTTGCATCGAACACATTCATTTCCCATCGAAATTCGTAGCTGTGTGTGTGTATGCTCTAAAACACACACACACACACACACACACACACGTACATACACATACACACATGTACATGGCTATTGTTGTTATCAAAATCGAAATCAAATAAAATAATTCTACGACTAAATAAAGAAAAACATTTTGTAATATCGAAAATTCAACTGAATTTGCTTCAATTTACGTCAAAACTCTACGGTGTATATTAAAAAAAGATAAAATAAGAATATATACGTTTATTATTTTTTCTCCTACAATATGGTATCGTACGTTACGTAAGAACGCATTAGAATGAGTTGAAGAAGAAGCGAAGGGAAGAAAAAAGAGAAAAAGAATGTTTGACGCATAATTTATAAACTTTCCATTCAATGTTTAATTACTATTATAATAATTATCATCAATGTTCAACAATTATGTTATCATATGAATCATAAAAGAAAGCTATCAAAATGCTAAATGTTATACCTTTATTTCTAGTTTAACCATTGGTTAGTTCAATCCTACTAATTAATTAATTAGTTAGTAAGAATCAAACCAATTTATATTTCTTGATCACTTAGTATTATTGAGCTGCAACATCGGACATTGATCTTGACATGATAATTAACATAAAGCATTTAAAAAATTTTTGATGTTTAGCCAGTTTTAGTAATCATTTGAAGTTTATACATTGAAGTTGTTTGTGTAGGGTTATTTATGATTTGGAACAAACTTGTTTTAAATTGAGCTCAATGAATACTCAATGAACGTACGTGTCTTATTACGTGTTCTATTGAATTAATATAATGACATGCGTATGCTTAATATGTCTTTTATGTATTATCAGTGAATGTTTATGTTTTCTAACATTTTCATGTTATACGCTAGTATTGAACATTGGGTATGTTCATATTTGCAAGTTAATTAATTTTAGGTATAATATTAGGCAAGTAATCTTGCTTATCTACGACAACAGTTATAGTGTGTTCACAATTATGGCCAGTGACAGTGACCTCAATGTTGACCATCTTATTACTCGACTTTTAGAAGGTGTGTTATAACATTTAATTATTTTCATTTCGATCAGCAACATTTAATTTACCTGTTTAGTGATAAATGCTGCAATTGGAGAGAATATTTCAATGTACTGTTGAATATGTATCATACTTTTTCCTTCTCTTTCATGCACTGAGAAATGGAAATTAATGATCATTCCTAATGTTATCTGATTTTTTTTATACTCATACTTATTCATTTTGTTTTTTCACTGACGAAATTACTTTCAGGCTTTTTAATGTAATTTGTGCTATAAGTAACTTTTTCTCTGCAACTCTTCTGTTTCTGTTGCCAAAAATATCAATTATTAATGAAATTTTCACTCTCTCAATAAAAACTTTTGTTGCTTCTCCATCATTTACCGGAAAATTTTAATTCCTAAAAGACTTAGCTACCCTGATTATTTGGAACTCAACGTAATTATGTTTAAACTCACTCTACCGAGCTTGATTTTTGAGAAATTTTTGCAGTATAGACAACGAGCAAAGTTCGCAATCGTATAATAAGGTGGATAGGCAGCTGCTTGCTTTTTACCAAACACAAATTATTTTTGTTTTTATATAAAGGCTGAATGGTTTGTTGAGTTCGAAATAATCAGTATTAGTGAGGACATTACGTGCTTGTATTTCAGTTCGGGGATGTCGGCCCGGAAAAACTGTCCAGATGTCGGAAAATGAAATAAGGGCACTCTGTCATAAAAGCAGAGATATCTTTTTGTCACAGCCCATTCTTTTGGAACTCGAGGCGCCTCTCAAAATTTGTGGTTCGTTTTTTTTTTTCTGATTAAATGTACATCATCAGCTCACCTTATCTGGTTAAAAAACGACATATGGTTTATGGTTACGAATTTCATTTTACATTTATGTACTCCTTTATTACATTTAATTTCCTTTTTTTATATTCAAAAATACAAGTAAGCTGATGTAAAATTCCGATTCACGGGAATATTCTTTAAAATTGCTCAAGTTTTTGAGGATTTTTTGAAATCTGCTGCTTTTAACAATAGCTTCAATTAACTTGTTTTATAGGAGATATTCACGGACAATACAATGATTTATTACGATTATTTGAGTATGGTGGTTTTCCGCCGGAGGCAAATTATCTTTTTCTTGGAGATTATGTTGATCGGGGAAAGCAAAGCTTAGAGGTATTGTAACGGATGCTTCAATTTTTTTTTTTTTTTTCTATAAATTTAGAAATATTTAGCAGTGTTTTTGGGGCTTTGTAATAATTTTTAAAATGTTTCTCCTCTGTCGTCGTAGCCTTTTCTTCTTGATTTGTAAATTCTCATAATTCTCCTAGCAACTTACCCATGAAATATTCTTTGTCTACCATGATTTTAAATGCAAATTGCACTTATTCTATAAATCTGAATAGTCACCCTCACTGCTATGAAAAAATTGCACTGTCGCGTGTTTAACCAGAATGTTTACAGACAATATGCTTACTGCTGGCGTATAAGGTGAAATATCCCGAAAATTTCTTTTTGTTACGAGGAAATCATGAATGTGCTAGTATTAATCGTATTTATGGATTTTATGACGAATGTAAGATTTGTCGTTTTCATGTTTGCAATAATTCGGTGACTTTAAAGTAGAACCTCAGTGTAATATTTGTTTTAGCTTAAGAGTTATAGGCAAACGTCGATTTTCGATAAAACTATGGAAAACATTCACTGATTGTTTCAATTGCCTACCAATAGCCGCCCTCATAGATGAAAAGATTTTCTGTTGTCATGGAGGGCTTTCTCCTGATCTACAAAATATGGAACAGATCCGAAGAATAATGCGACCAACGGATGTTCCAGATACTGGTATTGCTTTTTCACTTTAAATTCCTTCGATTTTTCTGTTTTCCTAACTGTTATCATTTTTGCTTTTACTGATCTACTTTTTGGTCTTTTGGGATTCAAAAATAAATTTATTAAATTCCAAATCTTTGATTAGTCACTGGAATACAATAATACGAATTTTCTTTTGTAGGTCTTCTCTGTGATTTGTTGTGGTCTGACCCAGACAAGGATGTGCAGGGTTGGGGAGAAAACGATCGAGGAGTATCGTTTACATTCGGACCTGATGTTGTAGCAAAATTCTTAAATCGTCATGATTTAGACTTAATATGTCGGGCACATCAGGTAATCCTAGTTATCTTTTATTTCCTCATTTCAGGTTCAGTTTCACAAAAATTAAGGGTTATATTTTTTACGTTGGCTTTTTTTTTGTATGAGAAATGGAGCAACCTCTCTCTCAAAATCTTTGTTTTCTTCTTACCTAGTATTGAGGAATATATTCCTTTGATAGGGTTAGAGTTGTGGGATTAGAATAGGATTGATAGCATTAAAATTCAAATGTTCTGTTTTCTTACTACTGATATCTACTAGATTGAGTGATATAAGAAAGACATAGTTAAATATACCTTCAAGCGAAGTTTAATTTTGGCTTTTCTAATAAAAGTGACTGCTTTTTAGACTGTACGTTCAGACCGAAAATTCTAGTTGTTAGTGATGAGCGAGTGATTGTTAGTGACAAATGGTAATAATCAGTGGTGAACTGTTAAATATTTTCTGAATATGTTTTTCCAATTTTCGTTACTCATTTTCTTAAAAGTTGTTTTGAATAATTTTTTGGGTTAGAGCGCATACTTTTATTGAAAAAGTTATATTTTTAGGTAGTAGAAGACGGCTACGAATTTTTTGCCAAACGTCAACTTGTAACATTATTTTCGGCCCCAAATTATTGTGGTGAGTTCGATAATGCAGGTGGTATGATGAGCGTTGATGAAACACTAATGTGTTCTTTTCAGGTTTGTTTTGGGATATTAATATTGTTATAATTTACTGATGTACGAGTTATTCTCTATCATGAAATTTTAATAAACTTTCAGTCCTCATCAGACTTTTAAATTTGTGATATGTTTATCGACCAAAAAATTTCTGTTTTCTTTGCCTTTGATTTAAGATTTTCCCTCGCATGTTTTATGCTCAAAAGTTGTAAGTTATGAATCCAAAGAGTAATTATAAGGAATCACAACTGTATTGAATATATATACTTTCTATTGTACTTTCTATACATCTTCTAGTATGCATATATATCATTGCAGTCCTTCTCTTACAGTATGCCTTTATTATAACAGTATTAAAAGATTGCAAAACCAGTAGCCAAGTAGCGCCGACATAGCGCACAGAATAGTTAAGTTGAATTATAGTTTATCCTTATTGGTTTGTGCAGTAACGCAATATTTTTGCTACCGTGTAAGACATGACAAAAGGATTCAGCTAAATATACACTTAAAATAGACTTCAATAAAATTAAAATACACTATGACCGTAGTTGCTTTTTTTGAAATTATCTGCTTACTAATGATATTTGTAATGAAAAAATATTGTTCACACGTCATGTGCAAATGGTTTTGCTTCCAAACAGTTCATCTTAAGTGCATCATCCGTAGTGCTAAAAAGTCAGTTGTGTTCGTTTTTATAGTATTCGTTTATTAAGCCTCAGGTTCGTACTTTACAGATACATATAATTCATCTGAATTCCCTTACCTTGTTTGCTTCCAACACTTTGATTCCTTCGTTCTTCAGATCTTAAAGCCATCCGAGAAAAAGGCCAAATATCAGTACGCTGGATTGAACAGTGGTCGTCCAATTACATCACCACAGCGAGCGGCTGGTGCAGCAACTGGTGGTATTCAGAAAAAGAAGTAAGTCGAAGCATGCCATGTACCAATGATGTCTTCATCTTCTGTTCTTTTTTTTTTCGACTCCACTTTTCCCCGCCATTTATTCCTCTCACCTTCATAAGTCTCGTCTTAATGATTAGAAAAAGTACACAGCACTTCTCCAAATAAAATTTCTTGGTGTAAATACTTCTAGAGGGATTTAATTCATTACTTCATTTCTATGCAGATTATTCGCTTCTTCTTGAATCATGTAACATTTGTAGTTCCAGTTGTTTCATGATTTTCATTGATTTAGCATAAGTCTTAATAGATCAGAAATTGTTGAATTAAATGGAAGGAAAACTAAAGGCTTTTTCATTATTTGAAAAACGAATTTAAAATTCCAAAAACTTTGCCATATAAATAACAGATCAGTGATGCTGTAAAAAACTGTGTGATTTGTGGTTTCGCTTTCTTTACCAGCTACTCAGTTGTACCTCCGCTGTTGTAATGCATGATTTCTTACACATGTTAGCATAACATATCATTCATTAAAATTACTGTAGAAGGTACAAAGGATGTTAGGCGGAAGAAGTTTCAAATGAGTCACGGGCGTTTACACTTTTTGTAAAGGTTTCTATGGGAAAACATTTTGAAAAAATGATTTGCCATAGACTAACAATAGGTTTCATGAGGGGTGCTGTTTCATATAATGTGCTTAAGAACTGGAAGTAAGCGTAGATCGCTTCTTCCTCTTCTATAGTCCACATTTGGAAAGATTTAGTTCATTCGCTTCATCCTGCTATTTCATTTTCTAGCACTTTGTTTACTTTTGTGTCTGAGGCGAAGCTGTGTCATCGTTCTCAGTTATTTAGATATGACTTGATATGCTTTTTTTATTTTAACAAGCAAGGGAATAAAGTCTATTTCGCATGATTGATTCTTTTGTGTTTGTCTAGTTTGGAGACTTTAGTTTAAGGTTTGCTTTAATTTTTGAATTTTTGCTGACTTGAAAAAAGTTGCAGGCTATTAATCATTTTATGATTAGGGCATTCATGATAGCTTTTAATATATTAAAGTTATGTTTCAATATGTAATGCGATTAAGGGATGTGAACAACAAAAAAAGTTACCGGTATGCTGCAGTACATCTTGAAGAGATTGAAATATAACTTCTGTTTTAAAACATTCTCAGTTTTGGTATTTCTATATTATACAAATACCAAAACTGAGAATAGTGCAAAGGTTAGGGAGGACATCAGTGAGTTTTCCTAAACATTTCCTTTCCAACCTTGATATGTCAAGTTCCCAATCCATTTATCCGTTTAGACATTCTATTGAATCGAAGTTTAAAGCTGGACCGACTTGATCCATTAATTCTTGAGTATTATACAAACAAATCTCAAATATTGGTTCCGAAGCTTATATTTGTTGCTGTAGCTGAATCCGATTTATTCTGTGATATTTGCCAGTTGTTCTGGTAATAAACTGAAAATTAAATTATTAGAGGAATCTGACAGTGTTAAGTTAAAAACACTCCGATAAATAAGAAGTTGGATGAGAGTTTTATTTCTCAAACTTCCTAAGAAAAAACTGAATTTCATTCGAAATATTCTTTTCCCACCATTCACTGATTCCTGTTTGATATTTTACAAAAAAAGTGCATGAAATTAGGATGCTGTCTAGATAAAGTATTCAAAATGAACGTACTAAAGTATAGCTGTTGGAATTAACATTACAACAGCAAGAATGTAAAATGACAATTGGGGTAGGAAATCGAGCGACAATGGAAAAAGTGTATGAAATACAATGGCAGCCATTAAGTTGCTGAATGCTTCTGTTACCGCAAATAACGTAAACATAGAGCCTAAATCCGAAATTTAATTAATGATTTGCAAACTAACGAAGAATTTTAAGTTTCATGATAGAAGTGTTGAATATATAATCTTTATTTGCGCTCTTCCTGTTTGGTAATTAATATATGGGATGGTGTTTTACGAAATGAGCATCCCAAACTTTACATTTGTAAAATGACTGTCGAGATCGCTTATAAAAATTCAGTGAAATCTGGCTTATTTCAATTTTTGTTTATAGCGCACTAGAATTTCGTTCAAATATATGTATGATACCTGCACACGGGAAAATAAACCATTTTGACCGAATTTCTTGATACTATGAAGTCCTTACTATTGATGCATCTGTAAAAAATACTATCAACATTAGAAAGACAGTGCATACCGTGGTTGTTAACTGGTACGATGTTAGCCGACATTGCTCTCATACCAGAAGCAGCAAAACGTGTAAATGAATCGAAAAGTATCACTGGAAAAAGTGCGGATTAGTTTTTATCAAGTTCCAAAATTTTAATTTCCTTTAATGAAAAATGGTCATTCTAGAATCATACCGTCATTCTTTCATCAAAAGGATGAATAAATGAAATGAGGAATTATCAATGATTTATCAAATTGATCATGTACATGTATTATATTTATTTATTTAGATGAATGACTAAGGTGCAAATTAATTAACCTGCATATGGTAGTGGTATAAATGTGCTGCAAGTATTAGAACAAAAGAGAAAAAAAAGAAATATCTAACATAAAAATGTAGATGGTGTACTCCATGTAATACCAAGCCATAATCTACCCAATGCTCTTGAAATCACTCCAATAAGAGAAAGCGTTCGATCGGTGAAATTATGTGTTCGTAATAATGGATAAACAAATAGTACCTATAAAATTATTAAATATATGAAAAGTAATGGTGAAAAGTAATAAAAGAAAAAAAAACTTTACTGAATAGGCGAAAAACTGCTATTTTATAAATTACCATATTAAAGTAATCTACATAAAGCTAATTACATTTAACATTGCAAGTCCTTGTGTTGGTCCTTTAAGGAAACCATACAATCCAGCATCCCAGTTAAATCGAAATTTTAGATAATAGAATGAAATGTGAACTGAGCCTAAAAACATCAAAGATTACGTAAAAGAATTAGATGATGAAAAAAAATTTACATAGTTATTATTTCCACCCTTATTTTTCGTCACGAATGATACTATGAAAATGAATGCAACGAGCAATGTTATATAAACCAAAAGAATTAATCACCTATATGTTATTGATCCTATGAATATAACACTAAGAGTATTGTGGATGAAAAAAGCGAAAAAAAAAGAACGAAAATCTTTCCTCAATAGATGGAATTAAATTTCTAGGGAAATGAATTAATTATTAACCAAAATTATTAAAATAAATCTTATTTGAAAAAAAAAACTTTGATTACTACCGACCTATAAATGTGAAAAAAGAAATAGTGAAGGCAATGATCAAAGCTAGGAAGGTGCCAATTCTTTTTCGTCGCCATAAAAATTTCTGCAAATATATTTAAAAGATGATTATTGTTTCACCTTCTTCTAATTTTACATCTTTTCACAAATCTTAACGGCCATACAAAGAAAGCAGTGTATAATAAAATAGTACCTTTAGCTGTACAAATTCAATAAATTAATAAAACTACTCTATTAATAATCATTCAGTTAAATTGATATTCTTATGAACAAGTGATTTTGTAACTTTATACCTCACCAAATTGATAAATTTATCACTCTTGCTCCCTTCAAATGAATCATAAGCTTATTAATTCAATTTATTCTCATAAGTTTAACAGATGTTAAAATTTCAGTCCACAACGAAAACCATCAAACTGATTATCAGATCAACTCTTTGCGATCAATTTCCTGATAAGTCTTTGATATGCAGGTCTTCTGAATCCTTTCTTGTATATATAAACGTTAGCTTATCTAATAACTTGCAATAAAAAAACCTTAAATTTTCGGTCAAACTATGCATTTCATTGTGAAACATTGATAAATAAATTATCGATAATATCATTATAGCTACTATTGAATATGTATCGAATACGCCTTTTTAGAAATTATTTTAAGTTCCTTCAGCTAATGAAAACAAAAATGCTCAGCAAAATAATGCTAACTGTCATCATTTCTAGTTCATCATCAAATCATTCTATTCAAAAACAATTACCAATCTTAATATCAAGTAATTTTGCATTCATAAAGACTGCTTCTATCATGTGAATGATTATCTAATGAACGAGTATGAATGAATTCATTCTTTCATCGAGCATAAAATGGTGAAATCATTCCTTCAATCATTTCATATCTATCATACCTTACAACATTATGTTTTCAAATAAAACTATCTAAGATCTGAAATGCATATTGTTATCTTTGGAAATTAAATTGGAAAAGTCCTGAATGGATATCATTATCAAAAAATTTGTTCAATTTTGATTAACTGCGATAGATTGCTCCTGAATCATTCATATTTCCACTACGATTTTATTCGAAATGACTTGAAGCCTTTTCTTATTCAACTATCTACAATCTATTAATAAAATCGAATGTTTTATAAATATTGTTAAAATTACTATTCAAAAAATTATAAAACAACTGAAACTTTTTCTTGTTGTACAAATTCAGTGTCTGCCTTGTATGAAGTTACCATTTAAATTTAAAAGGAACAAACAGCTAGATTTGGACTGTTCGAGTTACAATATCTTTCAACACGTTTACACCTACTTCTCTTTTTGCTATCTTAATTCCAGTAGGATTAAAAGTAGAAATTGAATAGAATAAAGAAGTGGAATATCGTTTCTTAAGTTTACAAATGAAATAATCGATAGGAACATATACACAGTAGCAGCAGAAGCAGCAGTAATCATGAAAACAATTATTTCTATTACAGAATATTTTTCACCTTTAAATGCAATAATTGGTAAACGACATTTAGGAATAGAACGATTCTAGCAAAAATGAAAAACAACTTACGATTAGATCGAATCCAAACATATCCTTTTTGTATTCTATTTCTCTCTGATTGTTATTTATCGATGGAAGGAAAAATACAGTCACGAAACAAGTGATATATATTACAAGAAATGCTTTGAACAAACCGTTAAATCCCCAAAGTTTCAACAAAAATGAGCATAAGTAACCAATTGTGCCTGCAAAATTTTTAGATTAAAATTGAAGTTGAAATTTCAAAAAGGTAGAATTTTCTCACCTCCAAATCCAATAACACCTTCTAAAACTGCAATAATTAATGATCGACATTTAGGCGGATATTTGCTTACAGAATCGGTAGCATAAGCAAAAAATGACGAAAAAATGGACATATAGCCACCAAAAGCTGCAAAAAGCGCCTCACTTCCAACTAACCAATACACTGAAAACTGAAATAAAAATTGATAGATTAAACTACCAGAAAAATTTAATAGTTATAATTGATTAATAACCATTGACTTAAATCAACTTAGCAGTATTACAAAACTATTTAAGTATCGAAGATTATTTCACATCACTCACCTCCATATAATACGATTGCACCACCAATGAGATACCTTCAAGTATAAGTCCAGTAAATGGTATTAATAAAGCTGCTTTTCGAGATTTTGTATCACCTAGTCGTCCAATTAGTGCAGATGCAAAAAATCCAAGTGAACAAATTGCAATACTGCTAAATAAATCTTTTTTTTCTTTAAATTATCGCAAACTTTCCTAAATAACAAAAAGAAAATATTCAGTAGCTTATAATCCTAAAAGCATTCAACTCATATGTCAAAACAGCCTACAAATATTTTGTTTTTTCTTTTAAATATATAAATTTAAATGTATAATAACTTAACTTTATTGACTTAATAATACTTTGTCCAATAAAACAAACAATAAAATCATATATATTTCTATGAAAAGGAGTAAAAAGGAAGAAAAAAATGGACCTTAACAAAACTATCCAATTCGCTATTGCTTGCAGTTCTGAATTAGATGAAATCTCAGGCTGTGAACAGTTCACATCATTACCTATTCGATCATCATACTGCAAACACACCTGAAAATGATGCAATGAAAGTGTAATAATATAGAAAGAAATGATCTGAAATTGAAATTTTATTTAATAGGCTTTACCTTCTTCTATCTAACGAACTAGTTACCATAAATTGGATAAAAATTATTGTTCATTTATAATGCATATGACTGAGAGAAAACCGATCAGTAAAACAGAGTGTGATATATTAGAAGACTGTCTGGAAATGGTAAGTGATAATAATTAAAACTTAATATTAATAAACCATTCCGTCCTATCTAGGCACTCGTTATCACGTTTGTCACGTGAAATCATGATACGATCTTGGGATTTAGTGTGATCAAAAATATCTCAGATTTATTTATCCTCAAATACATCCTTCATGACAATATAACCTTCAAGAATTGTCTTCACCTTTAAGAACGAATTTAGTAATAATTTATCCAGTGTGGTCAATTTCAATAAATTATATTTGTTTATTTTTCTTGTAATTTTGAAATGCATGAAAAGAACCAAATATATTTCATTGAAATTGATCACACTGGATAAACTGTTACTAAATTAACGCTCATATTTTATTTGATAAACACTTGATATTTATTATTCAACAAATATCACCAAAATAATTCAGTTTTCTTTCTATCTTCTAGATGATAAAATCAAGCAAGAAAGGAATAAAAAAGCTAACCTTTTGATAGATAAGTGATTGAAAAATTGGATGAAACATAAAACATGTGATAGAGTAAAGGCATAATGGTACATTAAGCCGAATAGTTTTTAGAAATAAAAATTTAGCACCGTACACTTCGGGCTCAGTAATTCCTGTTTCCATTTCCCGCATAGTATTCCCCCGCGTACGTTAAGAATTTTTGAAAAAAAAAAACTAAAAATTCAAACAAGGGTGTTAATGAGATCTATCCAAAACTAAAATCGGTCAATAGCAAATAACGATCGATCGTAAATAAAGGAATGACCGATGACCTTTGGTCTTTGTCACATAGGATGTTTGTTTATTTGTAGCTATAGTAAAGGAGTGAATGAGAATTTTATGGGAAAGATTGAAATAATTTGTTAAAGAAATAAATCTTTTTATGAAAATTATAAAATAATTTGTTTAAAAAAAAAGAAAACTATAGATATTAAGAAGGTATTTCCTTGTTTGGCGCAAAAGACATTTGTTACATCGTTTAGTGAAGCGAAAAAGAAACAATCCTTTTTTTCTTATGCAAACGCTATTTTCACACCTTTTTTCTTTGCATGCCTATAGGAATGATAAATATATTTATGCAAGAATGTTTCTTTTTTTGTAAATAAAAATATTTGGAATGAATTATTCATCTTAAACAAACTAGCAACAGTTAAAATAGAAGCGCACGGTGTTATTAGCAAAGAATAGGAATGAATATGAAATGTTTTTTAAGCTAATTGTAATAAGAAAAGCCAAATTAGTTATATTGCTTTATGTTTCATTAATTCTTCATAATAATATTCCAATACTCCATATATCACTCTAATTTCACTATAATTTATTTTTATACAATTTTTCTTATACAATTATTATTTTTTGACTTGACTTTTACTTTTATTTATTTTTATTCTTTTTTTTGCAACACCTGGTTGTAATTTAAGCAAACAAAGAGCATATTAAAATGATAACCGAAACAGACAATAGCAATCAATAGAAATACGAATACTCGAGATTTATAACGATGTAAAATCAACCGTGCAGATCAATAGTAAAATATTATGTAGCGACCGATTTATTACTGATAATTTTTATCAGTCATCAACGAATGGCCAATCAATAAGATATTTTATGGCCAGTCAATTTCTTGATCTAAATTTTAAACATTTTTTCTATTTTACATTGAGTAATTAAAAAATAAATAAAGTCTACACAAAACAGACTTCAAATGCATTGAGAAAATGAAACACCTATAAAATGGAATACTGAAATACCTATAAAATTATAGAATACCTATTCAATGAAGTGTCTGTAAAATGAAATTAATCGTTGATTCTTTCTGCTCAATACTTTCAACTGACAAAAGACAGACAAATGAGTCTTTTACGATGTATTAAATTCTGAAAGTTTAGATCTGTTTCGCTTCACAATATCATAATATATGAAACTATCCGCAGTAATCATCATTACTCTCTCCTTTTCCAATTTCAAACTATCATTTCTTCACTTCCAGTTTTAAGTTATCTATTAACAACTTTTGTATGCATATAAATCTTTGATTAGTGCAATAATTCTTTTAATTGAAATTTTTAAGTTAAAAAATAGATGAATTTTAAATGGAATAACACATGTTAACAAATAGTTTATGTATTGCACGAGCCAGGATAGATCTCTTCTACTGTCTTATGTTTTTATTCATTTTAAAAAATAGCCAAAATTTCATTAATAAACTTAATTTCAAGTGATTAGTATCTGTTTCTTTTTTTTTCACAAGTACTATTCAAGCTCACACTAAGCTACTGGATTAGAGAAAAAAGCGCAAAATGTAACAGCAAAATTAACTGAAAAAGTAGATTTACAAGAAAGACTTAAAATGATTTTTGTTATTTGCATAACTAACCAATTGCATTTCAGTACTATTTACTTTAACACTTCCAAAAATACAGCACATATATTAAATTTTTTATCAGATGCTATAATTAGGCCAATATTAGCGAATGAATTGAATAAATCACCGCTTTGATATATAATAGTCGCATGTTCACCGTCCGATAATCCTAAATGCATTTCAATTTTTGTCATAGTTCATTTCACTTCAGTTTGCTTATTTAATTCTTTTTCTAACTTACTTATTTTTCATTCCTTAAATTTGTTGTATATAAAGTTATAATGAAATTATATCATTCTTTCCAAAACTATCATAATTATAACATTCATAACTGTAGCCTACAAGAATCACAATTACATTATCAATAAATAATTACTTATTGCAATTGTATTAGATTAAAATGTTAAAAAATCTTTACTTTAATCATCTTTCGCATTTCTAGACTATCATTTAATAATCTCCACTTGTTATCATTGATCGTCGATGGCGCAGAATGTTGCTTCTCAGACAAAAGAACATTGATCTATGTGAAGCAGAAAAAAAGTAAAAGAAAAAATGCTTAACATATATTTTAAAATAATAAAAATCAAAATTGGTTTATTTGATAGTACAAATAAGTGTGAAAAGTGTTTATAACAACAAAAAATTTAAGCTCATTTTACTTTTCTTTTTTCATTCATATCGACCTTTTGCTTATCTGAAATTTAAAAAAAAAATTATTTGTTTTTGCATTCGCAAATTGTTATAATAGCATAATAAGAATTTTTTGTTGCAATTAATTCGTGCCAATTGTAAATATAAATGTGAAAATGATGATAAAGTAAAAAATTTAAATGAATTAGAAAGCATTCACAGTAGAAAAAGCAGGAAAAAAAACTCCAAAATTTCCATCATTATCTCAAAGGATTTTCTAAATTTTAAGTATTTGTAATCTTACACATTTTTTTTAAGAAAAAGAAAACAAATTTCCAAACTAATTAAAAAAAAGATGTTCCACATTTCTGATTTAATAATTTCACGATTAGCGGTATTATTAGAGAGTAACTGTTCTATCCAGTAGTTATCTAATACATTAGTAAAGTAATTGATGCATCTAATACAATCACAGTATTACAATATAATTGATTTATCTACTACAATAATGATATTTCTGGTGATTTGATTGATCTATCTAGTAGACCATGATATTATATAGTTAATCTATCTAATACAATCATAATATTGATTGATTTATCCAACACGATCAATAGATCAGAATATTATTAGTAACGTAACTGACGTATCTAATATTTCTAGTGATTTAATTGATTTATCTACTGTGACCTATTGAATATTACTAACAATATAATTAATCTATCTAATGCAGTCATCCATCTTACATTTACTCTATTTACTGTCCTCAATGAAAAGAACCATGAAACGATTGCAAATGTTGTCGTCACCTACAATATTTGTTTAACCATTTTCAAATTTCTTCAATCCGCTTATAAAAAAAAAACATTAAGATCTCAGATATCATTTACTATTTACCATATAATGTTTGCGATGAATTCAAATAAGTGTAATTTTTCCTGGTTCTAAAACTTTTGTTTTTCTTTTTTTGTTGTAATGGAAACGAGACAATTTTCAGACAAAATATAAACAAAAAAAAGAAAAAAGCATTTAATTAGAAATACATATAGCTTATGATAACTACTTTGTTATTAGTTACAATTTCTAAGCACTATGGAAATCGTCCATCAATATTTGATTCAATTTTGACTTATCATTGAGTAAAAATTAGTTAAAATAGGTCTGCGTACAACAAATAAGCAAAAATAAACAATATTGGTAGTGTTGTTAGTATTAGATAATACTAAAAAGTTATCATATAAGTTGGTTAGCATAAATTTTGATAAGAACTGATAGTGAAATAACTACTGAAACAGAATTAATTGATCTAGTAACAACCCATAACGCCTGCTAGCCTAGCCTATTAACTTATATAATAAACAACATAATTGATCATGTGGTACAATGACGTATTATATCTAATGCGATCACAACATCACTAGTAATATGATCAGTCTGGGCTTAGGTCCAAGCTTAAGCTTTAGCTTAATCCAAACTTAAGTTTAGGTCTAGGCACAATCTGAACTCTCATCAGTTCATGATGTAAAGATCCATCGACACGATACCATTGATCTATTGGTAGGATGGCGATCATAGCATTGCTATAGTAACATTATTGATCTGTTAAGTACTGTCATAACATTACTAGCAACAAATCTAGGCCTAATGATATTGTTATCCGATGAGAATTCATGTCGATGAGAGTTCAAGCTTGGGCCTAAATCTATGTCCTATGATTAAGTCTATGGGTGTTCATGTGGATGAGAGTTTATACCAATACATCAACCCAATTAGGCTTAGGCTTGGACCTAGTTAATTATATGACTAGTAATGTTGTGGTCGTGCTAGGTAGAACAGTTATATTACTAGTAATTTCGGGATCGCACTAGATCATTTATACTGTTAGTGATTTGGTGATAAATCGATGATGCTACTAGTGATGTTGTCATCCAGTGCGAATGTCGTGAAAAGGTTGGATTTAACAAAAACCTTTATTGCCTTAACATATTATGTTTTTTCTCCGATTTTCTCACAAGAACTTCATATTAATACATCAATACCATAGAAGTCCGAGTTAAACTTAAGCTTAGACCTTAAACCTTAAGCTTGGGTTTAGACTAAAGCTTAATTAAACAACTGAGAATTATATCATTATGAAGTGACCTTTCCAAAATCATTTTAAAACAAAGAAAAGCTCAAAGCTGAGCATTAACTTAGTGGTTGCAAATAATTTCACATAAGCCTAAGTTCTAAATGATTTTATGTATGATTATTAAAAAGAAAATTTTTAAATATCAGTTACATTTTATTATCTGCAGATGCAATGAACTATGGCAACAAACTCCGTTGACAATTTGCAGAAATTGAGCTCAAAGTTACATTAATAATTACCTATCCCTAGTCATTTCTATTTATTAAAGTAATTGTAGGACAGTATTGTTAACAAAAGATGTTCCAGGCTAAAATGGAAATTGTAATAGTCTTCAGATTAAAGTCAAACTAAAAGAAAATGGAAATGTAGAATAATTAATCGATAAGTAAATACAAATAATTGACACATAGAAATTAAGGAACAAAATTAGTAGTCTTAAAATTGAGCTCGAAGAGCCGGAGAAATTGGCTCTTCGAGAAAAAAAAAAAAGCAATCGATTTGTAAGTGAGTTCACATTCTTTCTTTTCCTATATGGTACAGAAAATTTTAAACTTTTCACTTGTTTACTTTGTTCAGTTTTCATCTTAATATCAATCTTTTCTGTCTAACCTTTTTCCTTCATAAGAAGAGCTAACGTTAGCAATTTCGCCTTCACAGATACGTCTTCTTCTGTTATTACTAATTAGATAATGTTATTACTATTACTAATTAGATAATAAGGAAAAAAAGCAACTTGCTTCTATTGTATTGTTTTGTGAAGTTGTTAAATCAACCGATATTTCAATATGTGGTTGTAACGCGTGATCAGATGTCGGCTAAAATTCCCGGGATGAGGGTAAGCAAAAATGGTAGAAATGAAATATCACACTTCTAAATATATCTCCCACAAGATAAAAAGAAAACGATCGGAGAGAGACCTAAGATAATGCATGACCAAGATAGAATATGTTCCATTTTTCTGAAAAATTGGAAGTACAAGACGACTTCACGTTGAATCTGCGTGTTTTTGACGTTGAGATGATTACGTTGGTAGCAGCAAATCATTGCTGCTGTAGTTTTATAAAAACGAATAAAAATGAGAGTGCATAACTTGACTGAATAGTTTCTTTTTTCTAATATGAAAAAATTTTAAAGATCAGCAATGAATGATTTTAAGAATTCTGATAAATCTTTTTTTATTACATAATATTTTACATAATACTAATATAATATTAATACATAATATTAATAACCAAATAATTAAGATAATACGGTTATTTGATCTGAAAAGAATTGTACAGGGAAGGGAACGTAATCGTCATTTCGAAAGGTCAAGTTCTCTTAGATTTTTACGGGCCGTCAATCGGGAAGAATTTTTTCGGTGGCCGAACTCATCAGAACTTTTGTAATCCTAATATTCCTTCGAAAACCAAACCGATGTTAAGCAAAAAAGAAAAAAATCACTAAACTCTAGCTAACAATTGTAAATTAAGCATAAAGAAAACAGAAATAATGCGAAAAATAAGCAAAGGAAGCTTTTATGAATTGAGTATAATAAATTATGATATTACTAAGGGCTATTTTTGAGCGTTAAAATGACTTAGAATGAGTCATAGGTTGCAAATGTCGTAGTGAATAAAGTTATTCAGTATGCTGTTTTACCAAAGACTTCGATTGAGAGTAAAGAGTAAACTGAATAAGCAACATCAATCATAATGAAAATTTGATGTTACAAATTTCGAAAAAATATTATGGGAAAGGGAAACCGATAATATACCGGAAATTAAACAATCAGAATGCGCAATTCTCTCAAAAGGCACAAATAAATTAGTGAATGAAAAGAAAAAGAAAAAACTTTGAAAGTTTGAAGGAACAGAAAGGATCAATGAGAAATGAAAATAGCATATGAATGAGATTAGCAGAAAAAAAAAGCGGCAACTGTATGGGAGTGAATAGATATTGTTGACGGTAAAAGGAAAACCCGGGAAATAATTGTTCTTTCGGTTTCTAGTTTCGTCTAAGGTATGTTTTTTAATTTCTCTCGTTTTCGTATTGTTAATTAATGTGCAATAGTTTATTTCACCTATCATTATTATTATTACAGGATCACAATTTAACCTCAAAAAGAAGTCCTAACTTTCAAAGATTAACTTGAAAATAGATTTAAATAAACTTATATTGTTCTGGAAAGAAGGAAACAATATTATCACTTTTATCTTTTTTTATTTTGCTATTTGTTTGTTTCCTGTTGAATAAAGAAGTTTAATAGATTTATTTAGCCATTTTATTACTTTAGCAAACTGATAGCTTGGCTTATTAACTTATCAAAATATAATTAGTAATTAATAGAGCAAAGTTGGAATAATAGTAATAAATGTAGAGAGATTGAGCAAATATTTGTTAATATTGAAAGGAAGAAATGAAACGAAGAAGGATTGGTATGTTAGACAACTTTGACTGCATTCCAATCCGACGTTCAATCCAGCACCGCCCGAACTAACTACCACAATTTCTCCCTCCTTTGTTTCATTATCACTTGTGCAGGACGATATGTTGCACAGTGTGGTTGGTGAGGATGCAGCTGGCCACTAAAATGGATTCTCGGTAACAAGAGTTGCAGTTCTGGAGGGGCGGTCGAGTTATCCCAGTGCTTTGTGGGGTTGAAGTTGTTTTGGTTCTTTTTGAATTAATAAGTAGTTCTTGTAGTAGTAAATAATTCTTATGTCTGATCTTTAGTAAGTTAAGATTGTTAGATGAAATAGTTTTTGAATACTGCTATCGTGCGGAACATGTTTGATAATTACTTAAGTATTGTCTCATCCTTTAAATATTTAAGTTATAAAGTTGAAGCTCAACTTTCTCTTTAACCAAATAATTACTTAAAGTATGCTTGTATATTTCGCACTATTAAGATTTTTCCAAGTAGCTTTGAAATTTAGTGAATTTCAAAAAAAACAAGAACAGCAAAAGGATGATTGATTATTGCAACTCTTATCAAAAAAATTGCGTAGTTGGATTTCTAATGTAATGATAATGTTCGTAGTCATTTGAAGTAGAAAAGCGAATTAATCTTTGAGCTGTAAGATGTTCATTAGAAAGTCAAACATGTTTATTTCTGCTTTACATTGTAACCTTGTTTTTTCGTAAATACACTCGAATCGGTACCTGAAATACAACATTTCAGATCATCTTGATATATCCATCTTTGAAAAATTTAAGAAATGTACATCAATGTCTAGTCCGGGACATCCCGAGTCGCTTTGTGATGGTGCTACATTCCAAGATGGCAACAACATCAATAGTAGTGATGGCGACAGAATTTCCTTCCGAAATATGTCATTTAATATCGCTTCACCTAAGGTAGACTTTGTAAAATTTTTCTTTTCCTGTAAATGTTCTTAATAGTTGCTTAAGTATGGTGTAGGTTACTGAGCTGCACTGAAGTTAAGAAAATACGAGACGTGGACTAAATAGAAATCGGACAACTCACCAAACATTACAGAGTCACGTTATAGTCACCGCTGTAATCGAATTTTTGTTTGTAATTATTCAGGTTTGATAGATGACAGCAACAATGCTTATTTTTTCTTTGCGGTAGTCAGAGATATAGTATTATCTGATTTCAACTCTTGAAAACTTTTGGAATCAGTTCGGTTAATTTTTGATTTTTCCCTAACATGACTTTTCTGCAAAGATAATGAATAATGAACTTATTGAGAAAATTTATGTCCGTATCATTTTTATTTTCTTATATATGTTGTTTTATAGTAATGGTTAAAAGGCTGATGTTTTAGCTTCGTTCACTGATTAATCATGTCAGTCTTTAGTGAAGGTTGTAATTTGCCGAAAGCCACACCAATTGGGTTGTTTTGGTATATGCGTGGATGGAAGTCTTTACGATTTAAAAATAAAAGAATAAAATGATTTAAATTATATTTGTGGCCACTTATATGTTTGATTTATTATTGAAATTAACTGATTTTTTGGTATAATTTTCCTCACGAACTGATGATAGAATTATATATATAATATTCACTTCAGCATGATCATGGGAATAGGCAACGATCAGCTTCTGACGCATGGAGTCATTACAGCGATCGGAAAGCACGCGATGTCGGTTTTTTTTTTGATTTTTTAAACTAAAGTTCTTTGTTTTTTTTTACTCCTCTTGTTAGGTTTATTCGCGGTATTACGAGATTTCTAAAGCATTAAAGGCTGAATTTCTTTCACTTGTGTTTTTTAAAAGCAGTGTATTTCGGAAGTAAAGTAAAACAGCTATAAAAAAGAAATAAAAAAGGTGGTAAATGAATATATAATTATTGCATCGTTTGAGATAATTTTTCCATTCAAGCAAGTTGTTCCTCATCCTCTTATGGATAATATTTAACTTATGAAGTGGAACTGTTTCCTTTTATCCAATGAATTGGAGTAGTTTATGAAGAGATGGACGTAAGTAGTTGCTGTGAAGTTAACATCCATTTGATTCATCTTTGGAAGTTTTTAGGCCCTACTGAAAAGTCCTAGGGATCATCATTATCAGAAACGTAAATCTTCGCTGTTCAATGATTCATTTAGGGAGAAGAAGCCGGCATTAAGGTAAGCAAAGGATTTTTTAACATAATTTCTAAATTGTTTGTAAGATATTTTCTACTTTTTTTTTATTTTGTCGTCCTTTTCGATTGTGATTCATTGGACACTTCTGATGAAGGCCAAATCTTGAGAAAGTACGAACTAGTCAGTCTGGATGAGCTCTATCAAGTTTTTTATTGGAAGATACAATCATTCTTTACCATTTCTGTTCATTGCTTTACGGTTATGTGAAAACTTTTTTGTTCTCCAAATTTCATTGTATATTCCATTGTGCATGTTGGCCATTGTAATTCTGAGCTTGTGAAGTTGATTCAGTTTGTTGCAGTTCCATTGGAAATTGAAAATTACCAGAGTTCTACATAATAGCATTCAAGAATATACAGTAACACAATCTAAGAAAATGCTGTCTTTATTGTATAGAATTATTCTTAGAAAATCCAGTAAAAACTTTCTAAGGTGATGTATGAAAATGTATTAAATGGTTTGTAAATAAGTTTTCTCCAGTGTCCAGCGCTAGAGTAGCATCTTTACATTGAACATTATTTCTTTCTAGCGATCATTGCTTCCTTTGCTGGTTGCTGAACACTAGTTTCAAACATTGATGTCTAAAAATTCTAATGCTTGCTCTGTAACCTGTTTTTCTTCTCACTGGTGACAACTAACAAATATAATTATTTTACGTTTTAAAGGTGAAATATTATTCTTTTGCTATTAACAGGCAAATATGTTTCGTTATCGAATCCGTGAGAAAGTAAGACTCTGATTTTCTATATAAGATGATGAATATTCGCATTTGCTCAAAACTAGATCTTTAGTGGAGTAGTATTACAAAATAATTGTTTCAGTGACACTGCGAGTAGTGTATTGAGAACCAAGCTTTAGTTTTGGCAATTTTTGCATGAAAATTTCGTAACCATCTTCATTCATTTCTAGTCATTCAATGCACTGCGTTGATTATATAAAATTTGTTATATTAGGTTGCGGGTGCAAGTTGCTTTAAAGAATTATCAGAATAGCAGATCAAAGAAATAAGATTGCTAGTGAGCTAGTGTTCTAAATCCTTTCTGCTGAAATATAAAGTATTTGCATAAAGTCTAAAATATATCATGTGTTGTGTTTATGGGGTTTTTACGAGATAAGCGATTTTTTCTTAATTTTGTATAGATGTAAACTGTTGTTTTGTCTATTTATCACATTTCAGTTAACTGTGGTGCAGTAATTAAACTTCATCCTCTTTGTTTATAAATAATTGGCACAAATTTTTGTGGCAACCACTATTTATTTAATTCCAGACACCATTTCTGTTCAAATATTATGCCTTATAAAGCCAACTTGATCTAGAATTTTTTTAATGTGATATAACTTGAGGTAATATGCCCTGCAAAATTTAGTTCCAAAACACTATTTTTTCCTCTTTTGTTCAGTATTGGTTCAAAACTGGAAGTACTGGAATTGATAAGAGTCGGTTTAAAAAACTGTTTAACAGTGGTATTTCACTATAATTAATTGCTAATATAGATATTTTAGTTTTTCTTTAATATTGTATGGGGGTACTTCTCACTTCAGTTCGTAGCAGAGTGCTAAAAAGGCTTTGTAGTCTTGTTGAAGTTGTATACTTGTTCTTATTGATATCTTTTAGATCATAATTGCAACATTATCAAAAGATAATATTTTGAATCCAAAAAGTTTTAATTGTTGGCCGTCCAGTTTTTTCTTATAACTTCAATTGGAATAATGTAACATTATGTGAACATAAAAGACAAAATTGGAAAAAGATGAGTCTTTCAAAATGTTTTCTTGCAATTTTGAAGTTTCGTGAGGGATGTTTTTGCGGTGCATAAACTATAACAGAAATAATTCTCATCCGGTATTTCTGTGAACATGAATTAGTATGGTACTCCATCTTTATATAATTTAAATCTTTTTTTTGAATATCAAAATTTTAATGATTTTTTTCAGCCGGATGATACAAGTGAATGGCTGTGATTACTTACAGAGTGACAGTTCAGAATCGTCTCATTCATGCATTACACCTCTTCGAGTTACTAAATTAGCTCAGTGTGAAAGTCTACTGCGAAAATATAATGCATGTGAACAAATGAGTAAGTAATTTTTATATATTTTTTCATCAAATATATCCCTTTTTTAGTTTTTTCGCTTTTTTAGTTTTTATTTGATTTTGGATTCACGGTTTTCCTAATCTTGTTTGTATTCCCAAAAGAGTACATCAGTGTTTGCATTAGTATGACAGCTCTCCATTGAAGGACCATATAATGATTATCGTGATAATCCGAATTTAAACGGTTATCGTTTGGATTCTCCGGAATCTCCAGGAGATAGAGATGAGGAAGATGAAATAGAAAATCACGAACAAAAAGAAGACGTTGAAAAGTCTGTTGAACCTGAACATCAAATTAATGAAAATGTGCTTACTTGGATCAAACAATTCAAAGTGAATTATTCTTGTCATTAATTATATTAATGTATAATTCTTACAAAACACAAGTGCAAACATAACTTCTTGTTAGAGAGGGAGAGAGAGGAATAATAAATAGTTCTAATGATTCAAAAAATGATCCATATTTTCAATTCTTTTTCAAAATATTGTGGATTTTTAATAAGAAATTGCAGATGCTTTCTTCACTCAACCAAATGGATGCCCTCACCGATTTGGTTAGCGAATGTTCGTTGGATCACATTCGACATTTACGTTCTGTGATTGAGCCTTTCTTTCAAAAAGATTTCATTAAGGAATTACCCAAAGAAGTAAGCGGAACAAGAGTTCCGGAATTTTTTTAATTTGATTTGAAATGTTCTATTTTTAACATTAATTAATTATGGTGATGAAGGAAAAAATTCCCTGTTATTCGATAGTAAGACGTGCCTGCTATGGTCATAGATCATTCCGATAGTAAGATTAATTGATTTCCTCAAATATGTTACTTATTCTGCACTGAAAAGAATGCTATCAATGTTTTTCATATGTAAAATTGTTTCAGATTGCACTACATGTTATGTGTTTCTTATCTCCTGCTGATATTGCTCGCATATCATTAACTTGTCGTTACTGGCGTAACTTAGCTGAAGATAATCGTTTATGGCGGAAGAAATGTGAGGAAGTGAATGTCACAACTATAGATGAGCCAAGGTAAATAGCAGTTAGAATTGGGACCAGCTCATGGATGCAATGAAAATATGTCGACGAAAAAAGGATATTTTATGGATATTTTGTTTTGAAGAAAAAACCAGTTGTAAAGGTTTAATCATCCATTTTTACAGTGATCGAAAAAGCGGTGCATGGGCAGAGACAGCTTCAACAAGTGGTATTGAAATTGTTGGATATCGTCCTGTTCCCAGCTATCGCCTTGCATTGTTTGCTGGTTATCATCCACATTGGCTTCGGTAAGTTTCTTGAATGTATTACGTGAATTACTGTATTCTTTACTGTGGACATTTTGGTTTTATTCCCATTGAAAACTCCTGGATGCCTATAATAATCTGTATGGTTTGTAACTTTTAATGTATTCAGAAATTGAGAGAGAGGATATTTCAAAATTTTTGTGATAAACTGTGGGTACGCGCTTGTTTCTGCTCAATAACTGAACACAATATTTCATGAGTGGTGATGTACAAAAATAAATTATTCATATGGAAAGCTGTTATTGAAGCTAAAATATTTAAAATTTTTTTTTCTTTTGTTTTCTAAAATCTTATTTTAATGTGGGCTCCTAAAATCTTACATGCCATTACGAAAAAAATATGATTAAAGAAAAGATCTCTTGATCCGCATATCATTTGGATGACAAAGGATTTTTAGGTATTTTTCCGATACAGATGATTCGCCAAAAAATGTTTGTTTAGCAAGGTAATTGTTACTTTGTTCCTCGCGATTATTAAACGATTTCAAATTGAAGGTGTTGGCAAAGCATTGACATTTGATTGGAGGAAAGTTTGAGTTACTTTTAAGCTTTGATCATACCTCGAAATCAGTAAAGTAACTGTATTTTAAAATAGATCGAAATGGAAAGCACTTTACTTGCGACATCAGCGTATTTTGGCCAACTGGCGTTATCGTCCTCTTCGTGGGTCGTGTATTTTAAAGGGGCATGATGAACATGTGATTACGTGTTTACAAATCCATGGAGATTTAATTGTAACTGGCTCGGATGATAATACATTAAAAATATGGTCAGCCAGCAAAGCAGTAGTAAGTTGTTTAGACTACAATAAAATTGTTGTAAAATCATTAAAATCATAAATATTTTGCCTGTTAGATCAAACTTTCGAACCACAAAGGTGTCATTTTATTATTTCTGAATATTTCACTTGAGAATGCAATTGTAGATTACTTCACTGATGGAAAACTCAAGCGAAAGCAGTTAAAATTTTGGAATCTTACGTCAAATTGTGTTTGACTAAATTCATATTTTTTAACAATACTAACTATTCTAATTTCAGTGTTTGCAAACATTAACGGGTCATACTGGTGGTGTTTGGTCATCTCAGATGTCAGAAGATGGTAAAACTGTCACAAGTGGTTCTACTGATCGGACGGTACGCGTATGGTGCGTTGAGACGGGACGATGTTTGCACTGTTTGCAAGGTCATACAAGTACGGTTCGTTGTATGACACTGAGGGAAGATAAGTAAGTCTTTACCATGTTAGAAATTCATATAACTTTTTAAGATTTGCTTTCGTGACACTTCATTCATTTTACCTTGAAATATTTCAAAGAAAAAAAAAGTGAACCAAGGATACTAGCTAATCTAATGTTTAAGACTTGTGACTGGATCTCGTGATACGTCAATACGTTTGTGGGACATCAAAGATGGCACATGTATACGCACTTTACAAGGTCACGTAGCAGCTGTACGTTGTGTTCAGTTCGATGGTGTACGTATTGTTTCTGGTGCATATGACTTTTCCGTCAAGGTTTATAGTTTTCAATTTTTCAGTTTTTTCATTTTCACTTTTCATCATTTTTAGTTTTTTGTTTACAGACAAGTCATATGCCTTCAAATGATACATACCATTGAAGTTAGATGTTGTGTATTGGAGATGGGTTTTATACTTAGTCCTAAATACTTAATAAAATTTGATTTTATGACTCATTTGAAAATATAAGAGTTCGCTGTAATTTATCCGATATTCCGATTCTCATCAATACTTTATGAACTGAAAAAGATTAACCACAAAGGTGTATTGATACAGTTGCATTTTAGAAATATTTCAGGTTTGGGATGCAGAATCAGGTAGATGCTTGCACACTCTAACTGGTCATAGTAATCGAGTTTATTCATTATTGGTAAGTTAATTTCCAATTTTCAGAACATTCATAATTGTGAGAAAATTACTTGCTGTCATAACGTTAAATATGATTTTATATGTTATTTGCCATTGTGTTACACATCCTTATACAAATTCTCTCTTGCGATGAGAATCATTCTACAAGTTCCTATATTTTTTTTATTTTTATCTTTTTTTTTTTATAAAATTTGTGAAAAGTGGTGTAGATTTGATAGTCCAAATGAGCTGGAGAAAAGCAATGACTTATATTTTTGCAGTTTGATAGTGAAAGAGACATAGTTGTTAGTGGTAGTTTGGATACTACGATCAAAGTATGGAATATTCGTGATGGGGTATGTACACAGACTTTAACTGGTCATCAATCTTTAACATCAGGCATGCAATTACGAGGCAATACTCTCGTTTCTGGGAATGCCGACAGTACAATTAAGGTTTTTTGTTTTCTAATTATGGAGTTATATGAAACTAAAGGGTAAGTAAATTAAAGCTGCGAGTAAAGTTAACTAAAGTAACTTAAAGTTATGTTTAAAAAAACAATTTAATTCAATTCAGATTATGTCTGAAATGATTTGGCTGACTGATTATTTGTTTAATTAGTTTGTTACTAATTTTTTTTTCATATTACTCATTTTTTTGCTACTTATTCAAAAAAAAATTTATTTTTTGATTTTTTCTATGCGAGCTTTTTGTTATGTTGCTGATAATCTGTTTTAGATTTGGGATATCATGGATGGACAGTGTAAGTACACACTGTCTGGCCCTAATCGGCATGCTTCCGCTGTCACCAGTTTGCAATTTCTCGAAAATGGTCTAGTTGCAACTAGTAGTGATGATGGTTCGGTTAAACTGTGGGATGTCAAGCAGGGTATGTTAATTTCTTAGGTTAACATGATATGGAACCATTAGAATTCAGTTAATACAAGTCGTTGTTCTGTAATGGTTAATCAGAGATGGTACTGGATTTTTGATTATACAAAGTCTCTGTAATACATTTTCTACTGATGAACTTATAACTTTATCATTTTATTTACAATGTACTTCTAATTTTATTTTTTAATTCGTTACAATGCAGTCAACAGTTTAGGTGTGTTTGTGCGTGACCTAGTTAGACTTCGTTCTGGTGGTTCCGGTGGTTGCATCTGGCGTTTGAAATCGACGCCAACAATGCTAGTTTGCGCAGTAGGTTCACGTAATGGTACGGAAGACACAAAACTAATACTGCTTGATTTTGATGCCGATTACCCGTAAATTTGAAGTGCTGATTTCATATAATGCAGCGTAAAATCTTTAGCTTCTAGGTTTAATTTCGAAATTTCGATGGATGTGCATCTCTTTTTTCCTCCGTAGTCTACAGATGTCTTACATCTAAATGCTTTGTAATATAACTGTAGAATTGTTCTGAATACTTTTGCTTATTTCCAATCAATTCCACTTTCTCAAACCTTTTTTGGTTTTTTCCAACTAAGTGATATATAAGTATTTCAAATGTTTACTGTATAGAATGCTGTTTTGCAACTAATGTGGTGGCATCAGTCTGAAGTTTTTTTTTTTCTTTTTTTCTTTTTGCAGTTTGTGTGTAATTCCTAATCTTACTGTTTAATTTTCTACAGATCTGTAAAACATCTTCTGATATATTCTCTTTTGCATCTTCATTTTTTTAAGTTATTTATTTCAGTTCGTGCGTTTGCTTATTTTCGCGTGAACTTCATTCCTTCTGATGGCTTTCATTTTTTTATTTTTGTGTTAGTGAACAAATTTGCCAGGAAAAAACTTATGTCCAATACAAAGATTGATTATAGTAATTCGTGAAACACTGTTTAAAAAGTCAGTTCAATTTAGATATTCTTGAAAGCATAGCTCATCGTATTAAGGTTTACTTTCAACAAGGTCTTTCATTTTTCTTTCTGTGTTTTCCATTTTTTTAACCTTTCACTTATGTTTTCTTCTTGTTCAGTTTTGTGAAAGGAAATATCATATGCAATGAATATATTTTAACTGACACTTGAGAACAGAAAATTGATTTACGGACTTTTTCACTGATGAATTGAAATTTAAATCTTATACCGTTTCTCTAGTGAAGTGCTGTTCAGGAGGAGGCATACTGTCGAAATGATAATTCTACATTACCAGTATCGTTTACCAATACATCGTTAAATTGCTTTGAGGTATTTACTAGAACTGAATCACACTTAACCTTTGCATTGTATTTTGTAGCTTGGCTTTGTTTGCTGAGCAAATATAGATTCCTTCTCTATTTTGAAGAGTTATGCCTTGTAGCTGATCTGCAGATTCGTAAATGAAGTAAGATAAAAAGCTGGTCAATGTATGAGAATTTTCGGAGAAATGGACGCACAACTTGCTAAATCATTGAGTGATTGCATATTTTTAGGGATGCAGTGAGCAAGTATGCGAGAAATTCGGATTTCTTATAACTTGTTAGAATCAGTCAGGAACATTCGGTCAACATAATTTGCTAACTTGAATCTCTTCTGTCCTTTTCTAGTGATTGATTAGTTTCATCAAATGATGCCTAGTCGGGTTGTGATGACTAGTATAGCGGTATTGTGCTGCAATAGGTGGTGCATCGTTGGAGAGCATTGTGAAAGGTTCAAAAATTTGACCAGAAAGGGAACCCGCGAAGGATGGATGGCATTTGGACTGCGGTATTTGTATTGGTGTAGTTGTCTTGCGCACTTGTCTCATTTGAATTTCTTGGAACAATCATTAAGATTTTAGATTGTATGATCGTTGCCTTAGTCGGAAATCAGTTACTGAATTGAATGGTATCTGTGGCATTTTGTGCCATAGATTTTTGAAGAATATGTATTGTATCGATGGTTTATAGCATTGGAGGATAAGACCGATCTCAATAGGTCATATAGTAGCATTGCTTTTGTTGCTGGTTATAATGTAATTACCAATGAAGATAATTCGATGAGATTTCATAAAGCATAAACCTTCTTCTGTTCCAAAAATTGCTAATGAATCTTATTATTAACTTTTATCTTATATCAGTTTTAGAAAATAACGAAATATTGTTCGCTCTATTTTTTTTTGCGATCATTGCTGGGGTGACAATGGCCGCTTTATTTTAATTGGATTTTGTTTCAGCTTTGAGTGTATGGAATAACTGGCCGCTTTTTTTCGTTTCTTTTATATATTGGAGACGCAGAATGAATACTGTTAGTTACCGCATACTTTAGTTCAAATTTCCATTCGCTCTAAGTGGGGGGTGCATACGATTCGGAATATATTGTTGGGAACTTTCACAGTAATTGTAACGTTGCACAGTATTTTTCTCATAGAGCGATAGAATTTTAATATTTTTCAATATTATTAAAAATGAATCCAAACATTGTTTTTTAATCGTCCAAATAGAAGTACAAACTGCGTATAAATTCTATTTTTACACTATTCGGGACGTCTTTGCTTTATTATTACCACCATTAATTTTCAGAATTTACCATGTTCCATTGATGATCAAAATATATCGGAAAATGATGGCAATCGAAATTTTGCGATAGTTTCCCAAATTTTGACAAAAAGTGCTGGTACTGCTGAACTGAATACTAATCATAACGTTATGGAGAAAGAATCACTTGTTGAGGTATTCCTATCCTTTTTAATAGTAACATTCATTGACTTATCTAAATCGTTTAGTGTGCTATGAAATCATTTGAACAAATTTTTTTTTTGCAGAAATTTGAATTTGGATCTACTGACTATTCTTCTGAAATATTTGACCGACACGTTGTTCGCAGCTCACTTCTGGATCTTACAAATGTTTCGTAAGTTTTAAACAATTTCAAAATTTATTTTTAAGCTGCAAATTTAGTTTGGCTGACTGTTGATTTTATATATATATATATATATATATATCGATTTTACGTTGTAATTGCAGTAACACTCACTTATTTCGTCGTTGATGGTAGAAAATAAAATTTCTGAATTGTAAACTAAAGATTGAAAAACAGAATATGCAGTGTCGCAGAATGTATGCGACGTTTGAAAAAATTCATCTGTAGTATCCTTTATCAATTAAAGTTATGCGTTTTTTATAATCAGAATAAATTTATAAAAGTGCGAAAAGAAATGAATTCTCATAAATACTCTCTTTGAAGGTTGAGCATATTTTGGGATGATTGACTGCTTTTATATATATCAGTCTTATTTTGTAATTGTAATAACTCACCTGTTTCGTCGTTGACAGTACAAAAGAAAGAGTATATTTTAGGAAGTACTGTATCTGTCATGACATCGTTTTCAGATTACCTGTAGTGCGATCTCGTCCTGCAGCGTTTCGTTTCTTACCACTCGACCATTCCTCAATGGAAAATAGCTCTAAATACTCGAAATACTCACAGACCATCAGCCCATTAAATCTATCAAGTGAACTCTTTATTTTTTTATCAACGTCTCGAATATTTCTGGCAAAATATTGCTTCTAACAGAGGTCATATTGATATTTCTTTTTTGATCTCCAGATAGAAACAGTTTCTCGCAAATTACGAGTGGAATTCCAAATAAGAGATGCTCGAGTGTTTCAAATGAATCAAGTTCTCTTGGTGATCACAGTAGGACAAGGCAGTTACAGTGTCAACGTACTCAACAGCGTTCTGCTTTCAAAAGACTTGATCGGTTGAAAAGCGTGCTGGGAACATCAAGCAGAAGTAGTTCTGGCAAATTTTACAACTTACTCCCAATTACACGGTAAATGAGAATGCACAACATTAATGGTTTAGGTAATTAGAATAGGAACTTTGATCAGTTTTAATGAAATTTAGACATAGCGAGACAGTTAGTGAATATAGCGCCATTGAGAAATGTCGAGGCGATGATGAAGATGATCTTGAAAATCTGGAAAATGAATTCAGCTTCCAAGCGCATCTGCAAGGTACCAGTCGCAATAGCTTGATTTCCCCTTCACTTCCGTCAACATCAACCCCAAATAAGCTGGAATCTCGTTATAAAAAGCGTCGTATACCGGATGTGACGGGTAGTACCGATAGCGCAAAAAGGGTGAAAGATGATGAGTCAGCGGAAGAAAGCGATAATGGTAGGGCTGATGAAAATTTTGAAGAAAGAATGGATATTGATATGGCTGAACCCTCTCCAGATAGTCAGGACAGTGCAATTGAAGTAATTTCTTCAATATTTATGACAGCTTTGAAAATTTTTTTCGAGATATAATTATAGAATTTGTCTGAACAGTTTTTGTTGAAATCTGACATTAGTAACGCAATCATACACGGTTAGTATTTGCTTAAACGAGAGGAATTATTGCATAATATAATCAGGTTTTAGAAATTTCAACCAAATACGAACAAAGCTGTGAAAATTTTCTTCTAAGCTTATTAATTCATGCAGTAATTCTATTCTTCAATTTGTTTAAATGTCTTTAAGTGGCTGAGCTGTATTTGTTTCCCATCTTTTACCAAATAATCACAGAATTTTTAGAATGAAAGTAATTTGGATGATGAAGCTGAGGAAGGAAATATTTCATTTCCTTCAGCTATGTTTAATCGATCTCATTCGTCAAGTTTCCTGGAAACGGGCGACAACAAAGAGTCTGAACCACCCTCGCACCTTGATGTTGTATGTCACTCTTATGTCATAGTTACTGAGCAGGTAGTTTGACTAACATTTGAAAATCGTCATGAAAAAAGTGATTACTTGAAGTCTGATGTAGTAGAGAGTTTCTGATATCCACTCTATTAAGGAACTCGTCCCGGTTTCTGTTGTTGGAACATCCTAAAGAATATGCCATTCGACAATGATGGCATAAATTTTAACTGCTTAGAAGAATATTCAAAAGCAAACGTTGATATTTTTTTAGAAGTATGAGTTGTGTATAATTAGAAATCCGGATATTCCTTCAAGTGCTTTTGCATGTATTAATGCAGAAACTTTGGCCGGTTTGCTCAGGTCGATGACAAAAGAACAATTTGCAGAACGATTTATACTTATCGATTGTCGTTATCCGTTCGAGTATATGGGTGGACATATTCGCGTAATTCTTCCATATTGCAAAGCAACCTTATATTCGTTATTAGTACCTAAATCACAATTTTGAATCAATGTATTAAGGTATCTGCCAGCGCTGATGTGACTGCCATACCATGACAAATAGGAATATGACAGTTGAACTTCACGTCCATTCCACATATTGGGTGGTCTTCTTTTTTTGTTTCTCTCTTGTTTTTCCTAGAAGTTATTACTAGAAGGTACAACACATACATGTAAACTATAAGCACACAATACATGTAAATTAAGTATGAAGTGCGAAGCATTTGTAAACACACTTGACTTTTCTAATTTGTCAAATTCCATGGTTATCTTGCAGGGTGCTTATAACTTATTCGATCCAGCTGACGTTGAAGCGGTTTTTTATCCTGATAATATCAGAGTACGAGCACAATTAATGAGCAAAAAGCCGATTTTTTATTGCGAATTCTCGCAAAAACGAGGACCTTCAATGTACGTCAATTCTTACACTGAGTACTATAAAGTTAAGTGCAAAATTTATAAAACTCAATTAGGAATAAAGAGAAGAATTGTCTTTTAATATTTTTTAGAGCGTATGAATTGCGTGCACTTGATCGTAAATTCAATTTTGATAGATATCCAGCGGTAGATTATCCAGAAATGTATTTGCTGGAATATGGTTATCGCAATTTCTACTTATGTTTTAGTAACGAACCAGTAAGAATCTTTATGAAAGGTTTTGGGATGTAAAAGGGTTTTAATCACCATAATACATTTAAATTTACAACTGCCATATATATATGGAAAAATTGAAGAAATCTTATTTTTCAGGAACTATCAAATTCCTTTGATAAATTTGATAAAATTGTTCTCTGGATTTATATATATATATATAGAGATCTGTTTAGGATCTTATTGAACCAAATGGGTATGTGGCAATGAATGATGTCGCACATATAGAAGAACTAAGGAATTACAAATACCATCGCATTAGAACAGTTGCTTCAGTTTATCATACATTGGCAAGAGATCGCTATAATAGACAGCGTAAGGAGTTAAATACAAGTGCTATGGAAGTTGATGTAAACATGAAGACACCCACTCGTATGCATCCGAAGGTTAGTTATTTCAGTGCTCTAATCTGCTTCTTTTATGAAATGATATAATATGGAATTGAGGAAACTAACACAGAGACGTAATTTTTTGCAGCATTTATTTATGAGCTCACCCGAGTCTCCATCACAGTTTCCAAGTACTCCTAAGAGCCGTCCTGTACGAGATAGAGAAGGAGATGCACCAAGAAGGAGTGTTTGTCGTCGATTGTTTAGTGATGATGATTTTAAAGAAAATGATCCGGCTCCTGGTCCTAGTAAAGGCAGTAATTTTTGAGAAGGAATAGAATATTCTTTGTTTCATTTCCTTTAATCAGTTTTGATAGTTTTGTATGATACCTCATAACCTCATAACGTTTTAATCGTATATATATATATATGTGTGTGTGTTGTAAATTTGTTGTTTTATCTGCTGAATTTCTCACCAAATATTAAGGCTTTTTGTTTGATTTTAAATCAGTTTCATATAAAAGTTATTTCATATATATCTCATGAAAGTTGCATTTTATTAGCCTTCTCGTAATTTCGAGTTCTTCCTCTTTGTCTTCTCAAATTCATCCTGTCATTATTATTATTATTGCTCTTATTATTATTATTACTAGTAGTAGTAGCAGTAGTAGTAGTATTGTCATTATTATTATTATTTTATATTGAGGTTCATACAAAAGTTACTTCATATAGATTTCATGAATGTTGCATTTTGTTAGTCTTCTCATAGTTTTGACTTCTTATTTGCCATTCGTACTTTCATCAGCATTACCATCATCTATTTTCTAGTTCTAATTTCGATCTCCACTTTATTTTTTGTTGTGATGACAGTGCTCCATTTCTGTTGAAATCTTACTAATCATTATATTGGATTTCATTATTCGTTATGATCGAGCGAGCTGATCTCGTATTGATATATTGTTTATTTAAACTTATTAATCATTTACTTTATCAATCATTGAATCCTGATTAATAGTAAGATTCTATATTTGTTCGAGCAGTATAGTTGTGTTTTGTTTGATATGTTGGATGGAAATGTATCTGTCTTATCCATCAACTTTTGTTTCTTATAACTTTAGCATCCTATCACAAATTTATTAGCATTTTGTCAACTTTTTGCGTCATTTTTTTGCAGATATGGATTTCAAAATCTAAATTTCTCCGGCTTATATCTATATTTGAGCTTCTTAGTTCTATCGCGCTTCCATAGCTTCCTTTTTCTTTCTTTTGCTCTCTAAAAAGCTGGAATTGATTATGGTGGAATTATCTTGCTTTATTTCAGTTGTCAAAGATGCGGAAAAAAATATTTTATTACTTGTATTACGTGTTATAAATCATCATGGAATTCCATGTAGCTCATTTTGGGTGATCCGTTGTTTTAGCAATGAAAAGACTTTTTCTTGCTACTTTTTTCCCGAATTTTCTTCATTTCATAACCTATTTTTCTGGATTGTTACTGTAAAGGTCTTCTGGAAGTTGTGGATATGTATTAGTGTGACATTATAGTAGCTTCAGGATTTTCAATTCTATTTAATCCATGCAGATAAATTTCACATTGGTGGATGCTGCGAATTTGATCTATTTTTTGGACTTTAGTTACGTTTAGACGTGCTTTTTCATCATTATGTCGTTTTCTCTTTAATCTAAAAAATTTTTCCCTTTATTTCTGCGTCATAAATGTTTGGATAATGTCATCCAACCGGCCAGATTGTCTTACTTCATTGGTTTCCTATGTTCCTGATTTAAACTTTGATTTCAATTTACCCGCAACAGCAGCTGTAAATCAGTTGGGAATTTCTGCTAAAAATCAGGTATCTTGATCTAATTTTCTCCTCTAATTCTCTGAATTTCTTACCAAAGTATTTCTTTTATCTAGACACAATTTTTATTTGAAGGAGCAGCAATCAATTCCATTCTCTCCTGAACTACTAACATCTTTTGAAACTGTTAGCGCACGAGTTGACTGTAACTGCAAGTAAGTATTTTATGTTTCTATATTTCTTTAATTATGTTTCCATTTGTTGTTTACTGGTTTCATTGTAAATTAGCTACTTTACTGCTTCTTGCTGGTACAAAAGGTTATATCCCTTTTCCTCCTTCACTTCCTTTTCAAGTTTAATCGTACTTGTTTGCCTATCTATGCATCATAAAGTTACTAGTAAATCGGCAAATCTTCCCTTCTTAATTCATTTTTCTTTTTTCTATTTGACAGGGCCTCTCCTTGGTTGGAATAGTTCTTTTATAGATAATAACCCCTTGAGAGAATCCATACAGATAATTTCAATCTCGATTTGCGCAACTGCGTTTAGGTGCATTCATTCATGCTGTTAGAAAATTTAGATTTTTTAATTCAGTTATTTCATTTCAGGTCCATTCCTCAATCGCGAACTTCTCCACAACCCCTACGTCCTGCCTTGAAAAAGGCATTGACCACTAAACCGTTGAATAGAGTTGAAGACAAATTTAAAAATACTGAGAAAGATTGCGAAGAAAAACAAATTTTAGTTCTAAAACACTCTGCTGAAACAGCAACAAAGGCGGGAAAACCTAAACCAGTTCCGGCACGATTATTACAAAAAAAGAAAACAGTAGCATTCGGAAGAACTGTAAACGTGTCCCAAACAATAGAGGTTTTTCCCACTCATATTGTAATAGTTAGCTCATAGAATTATGAGCGATGAAACGATTATTTATTAGCCTCATTTTTTGCAATAACATGTGCATCGCATTCTGAGCACTGATAACTGTAAGAACAGATGCATTATCAGAAACTTCTTTAATTTAAGGGAACATCAAGGACACATCGAAAGTTTTTGGTTGATTCAAGCTTTCAGAAGGAGAAATTGTCTAAAATGTCTACAAGCAGTCAAAATGAACGACTTTTGAATGAGGCAGTATGTTCATACTTTTTCAATTCATCAATGCACGGATTTTATAATTAGGCTTAAGGAGAGGTTGATTTGATTTAGTAACATTTTAATACTTTTGTCTTGAATATACGAATCTGTCTATAAAAGCAACGATCCATTATTCCTAGACGTAAGCTCGTTGCAACATTTAGCTGAAGCAAAGTAAGACAAGCCCGAAGCATTGAATGTGATTATATGAGCATCAAATTTATAGAAGTATAGAATATTGCTAACATAAAACATGAGACAAAATTCTTTATTGAAATAACTGTAAACATTTATAAAATTTGCAGTTTGAAAAGTTAAAAGAAGAAATGCATGAAATGCAACTAAAAATCGATGAGCTGACAATGAGGGATTCAGAAAGAAGTGGTCAATTATTGAAACTAACAGAGTCGATGAAGGTGTTCTCTAACTTTAATTATACAGCCAGTTAATACAATCTGCTTTCTTCTGTGTTCTGAAAACGTTTCTTTATCTTTAATAGTAGTTGGAATTCTTTCAGCATTTACTTTTTTATTACATTTTCTCTATTAATGTTATTCATTGTGGCCGTTTATAAATCAAAGCTCACTTTATAGAAGATGCTAAGTGGTTTGGCACAGTTTAATATTTTATCCGATAGTAGTAACGAAGACTCCAAAAAATGTGAAAGAAGAGTTGAGACAGAAATGCGTTATCGTGGCAAAGAAAATACACCTCCTAACGTTCGTCTTTTTAGATTTCATTTTTTTTTTTTTTTTTTGCCATAACATAAAGATGTTGGTAATTTGGCTAAGGCTTAAATTTTCAACACTGATTTTCTTATGATACAAACTGAGAACTTCTTATGGAATGCAAATAAGTTCTCATTGTTTAGAAGACAGCTGTATCAGAACACATCACTGAAAACGATGACGAAAATCCTGCAGCATATGGAGAACTTTCTCCAGATTCGGTGAGTATCCGCTTCTCTTCAATAAAAAATTAATCAAAAGCTTAGAACTTATATTTTCAAGCCAGCTTAAACTAATTTTTTTGACGACACTGGTTATGAATTAGTGAAGGATATTATAATTTGAGATGTAAGATTCTATCTCATTAGAAGCAGTGTCATTTTCAGAAAGTTAATGGAACCATTGTATTCAGAATAGGTAAAAATCGTGAACTCTTTCTATATTCATTGCCTGAAAAAATGTAAAGGAAAAGAAGTCATATTAGTTCTACATTATGTTAGTCTTAAGTCTCACAGCATAAAGTGTGACTGCAGAATAAGAAAATTACTGGCGGTTCATCCAAAGAAGATTTTAAATGGACTATAATGAAAAGAAAATATGCTGAAAGCGAAGAATTTAAACGTTTGATTGATGAAGCTATAATGAAATGTGGAGGAGACAAAAGTCTCGACATTTTCGCCTCACACCAAAATAAAGGAGATACTGGCAGGGCTAGTTCTGCTAATTATGCTTACTTAGTAGAGTTTTGTAATAAATGCTTATATGTACTAAACAGAATTACACAGCTTTATCTGCAATTATTTGCTTTTGAAGCACTATCCATTTCAGCTAAATTCACGTACCGTCTAGGATTCAAGCAATTAGCATTGCAGAGAATAATAATGAAAACAAGTATGAGCGGTCTTTAATATTTTTCTCTCTGATATTTGAGGGTTCCATCGCGACGATATGAAAAAAAACCACACCCTATTTCACCTGTGATTCGAAGTACTACGCGAGTAACGAAACAGATGACTTTTGAACAAATTCAGCACTGTGAAAATCCGCCTGCATCATGTGCATTTTCTTACGATTCCAAGAAATATTTGGCAAGGCATGGCATCATTCCTGGTAAATATTCTCAACTGTTTTTTTTTTAAGAAATCCTTACAATTGCCAAATCTTAGGAACACATACTCTTTTCTGCTATAATTGGCTGTTTTAGGCTCTGTAATTTTAGCTTTATGGTAGTAAAGTAAAATTATTAATAAAGAATAAGGACACTTAGCGATTTTAGGAAGAATGTATATTCTTTGATGTTATGCTTCTCTTATTTCACCGAAGCAAAACCATTTTTATGGCACAGTTTTTGAAGGAATAGTTGATCCGGAAGAATGGTTTTCCATCAGGAATAAATTTTCCAGCGCTTAGTGATGACGATGAGATGAAGCACAATATGGCATGTAACAAACGATTAAATCCATCCGTGCAATCCTGTTATCATCCAGGAAATTCAGTGACTTACTATTCAAAAAATATCAAATATAACAATATGCCTTCAAAAGATAACTCTCATAACAATTACCAAGAGGAAAGATGTCATCATATGGAGGAAAGACCACTACAAGTCTTTGATGAAGCACATTATCAGGTTAATTTTTAATCAGATCAATTCGATATTTTTCACTAGACTCGCTAGACTTTTGATGTTTGGTTAGTTTATAATTGCATCATTCGTTATGTAACCTAATAGTTTTAATGATTTTGTTCTTGAAAGAAAAACTCTAATAAATTAAACTTTCATATTTCTGTCTTTTTATCATTAAGTTGGAGGAAAAAGGTCAGTTTTCAAATGTTTATAAAGGTGCTATCTTACATTTTTGACCTATTCTTTCTTATTTCCATAACATGCATATTTCTTATACTTTTTCTAACATGAAAGTTAGTTAACCTTTTAGATGGATCATTTTGACACGGATGATGACGAGGATGTGAATAATATAATTGAAATAAGTGATGCATTGGAAGTTGAGGATCACTGTGGAAGCGGTAAAAAGATGCATTCACCGTATGATAAAAGAAGTCGAAGAGGTGCGTTTCAAAAATTAGCTTTAACCAAATTCTGTGATAAAAAAATAAGTCTAAAGATTTTTCTTTCTTTGCTTCTGCATATTTTGTTCATCATCGGCAATTTGCTACACTTTATGAAGTTTAAAATCGTTAAAGGTGCAAAATTTTGTTTTCGACACTATTTATTCAATTAAAAAAAATTTAATTAAAAGAAAATCTAACTGAGATAGTTGGGATAGTCGGCTGCAATTATTGAGTGTATCTTTTCTTAGACTCTGCACGCAACAATTTTCGGCATCAAAAAAATGATGGCATACGTCAGTATATGAAGCAACGACTGAACAAATCTGCTTGGGATTAATTTCAATTTTTTAAAAGCTTTTCTCATAAATTTATTTCATTATTATCATTGCTGTAATAGCTCTAATTATTCTGTTTCATCTATGATTATTCGTGACTGACAAAAGAGAATTGGAATAACAGTGCTTTTCAGCTTTACATTCATTGTTTTCGAAAACTTCGAATCAGATTCATGATATTTGTTTTACTGAAATCTTCGAGGAGTTAAAATAATATCGTTAATAGCAGCATTTGCGATTATTTTTTTCTGAGTGGGTTTGATTTTCAAATGATGAAAGAGATCTATTTCATTAAATTTTATGAAATGTTTCATATGTTAACATTCATTGCTTTGCTATCATTTAATGCTTTATCCATTTCACTCAGTTTTTATATGGTGTTACCTCTGGTGTTGGCATATGCGGTTTTGAATCCAATGACACTCTTGATTTTTATTGTCGTTTAGAAATACAAGTAAAAAGTGGAAGATTTCTTTGTTGGTTCCAATTGCTATACTAGTCTCCAAAAATTCAAGCTCTCCACATCATAATATTGCCTTGGACAGTGATTTGGTTATATTGAAACACATCATTGATTTGCAAGATTCAAGATCATATTTGCATTTTATGGTTACTGTCATAAAATTGACGTGTGAAAAACGAAACGCTATATCACCATCGTTTTTGTTTTCATCACATTACTTTTGGAAATAGAGTAAGGAGTGAGTGAAACCGAAGAATTTTAATTTATTTTCTGCTGGATAATTTTTGCAGTAACTCTTGACTTGAACAACTCTTGCGTTATTCACTTTAAAAGTTAATTTCATTAATTCTCTAAGCTCACTATTTTTTTGCTTCTCTGAAGCATATTGATTTCAACTTGTCTTTTATAAAGTCTACTTATAATCTTTATTCCAATAAACAATAATTATTTGAAAGAAGATATGCAAGCTTAAATTTGAATTTCGCACCGAGTTGTTCATGAAAAATCAGTTGATTGATATAGAAACAGAAATAATAAGATCAGTCATGGCAGTTTACCATATGAAAGCAAAGTACAAGCGACATAATAAGAGTTGATAACAAAATGATGTGATAGTGGAGCCGGGTTGAAAGAGAGCAATCTCGGAATGTTTTTAGCTGGTTGAAACACGTCATTAATTCGAAAAAGAACCGCAAAACTTGAATCCTTGCAAACAGTAAAACAGTAACTTGATACTTCCAAACGTTTCAGGTCTGTGTCACTTTTCTTTACATTTATAATCGAGTAATGATAACTCTTAGTGTCTGATTAGAATGTGAAGTATTATTCATAAAAACGGAACTTATGTTTTGCAAAACTAGGCTGGATGACGTTTGAAAGTATCAGTTTAAATCCGATAATGATAACCGGAATAATAAACAGGACCAAAGCATACCCCTACAAAAATAGTTGCAAATATAATAATTATTGGAAATAAAGTGTGACAAAGCATAGTAAACCGAAAACGAATTTGAATGTTACATATTTTGATTAAATTCTGATCAGGAATTGAATCTAAACGTAAGAATTGACAAAATGATAGCGTTTGCATATAAAATATTCATTATAAATGATTATTTCTTGAAAAAAATTTTTTTTCTGTTTTTCTTTATTTTTTAATGAAAATAGAAAGTTTTTGTTGGCTAAAATGCCCAAATATATACAGAAAATGCTATAATAATCGTTACATTATATCAAAAGATAAGAAAAAATTTAATTATAAAATGGTCTAATGAGCGATATGATTAAGCTTTCCGTTCACCGATCAAAACTCAACGACTATTTTTGCGTCCGGTTGGTGTACGTGGATTAGCAAGCATTGGTACTGTAGCAATTTCAGGACGAATCTTTTCGGGAGATCGTTCAGAAGAAAATTGTGAAGCAGTTGGTGATTCTGGCATCTGTGGAACTGAATATGTCCGACGAAAATCGGCATTTTTTCTAATCACAGCTGTTTGGAACATTCCGGTTTCGAAACCAACTCCATTCCGCATATTATGCATATGATATGTTTTGAGTACATCCGAATGCTTCTTATCTCGCATAGAAACATAACCTATTGGCTCACATAAATCCTGTATAATAATTCAAAAGATTAAAAGTTAATGATTCAGAAAGGTTCAACCATTAATTTAAAAGTTTGTAATATAGTTACCTTGAAACAATTATCTTCAGTATTATAGAAAGCATTATAGCCTCCTTGTAAAACGTAGATTTCATTGTAATAGAGAAATGGATATTTGGAATAATTCCGGACACGATCACTTTTCCGTAAATGTGATGCACTATAAACAATAATTTAGTAATTACTAGAAAGTTGCCTGATATTTTGGGTAACACAGAGCAGTAAATTTAGGTCTATGTCTATTTTTCTTTCTTACATTTCTAAGAGACCTGCCTAATAATTTTTGATAAGAGAACTTCGCAATTAAAATTCTCTCTTGAAATTAATTAAAATGAAATCTATTCTGATAGTAGTAATTGGTACAATTAGCGTAGCTAACATAATAATAAAAGCAATTATTGCAGTATTACAGCTGCATGAAAAGAGACAGTTGTTTACACTGGAATTACGGTACCAATATCAGAAATGATATTGGAAATCTGGAAATGAATGTAATAGAATTGAATTAATTTATCCCATTTGATTTATTTATTTTGTAAGTTTTATCTTAAACACATGATAAATGTACAAAATTTGATTAAACAAACAAATATGTTAATAACATACAGCATTGGCCCTCGAGCACTTGAATATTCGCAGTAAAATATTGGAATTTTTTTAACCATTATTTTAAATTTAGTTGAACAATCAGGAAAGAACGTATTTTCCAGTACCACAGGATCATAAATATTTAATGCTCCCTGAAATAGGAATAAATACTTATTTCATTCATATTCATTACTTATTTGGGATAAAAACAACATCCATTTAAGAATATTTGTAAAATAACTAACATATACATATGTTATGGTTAATAGTACCGCACTGATGACATTTGAAAAAAAAAAAAAAGTCATATTAAGTTTAATTTAATCATACATTATATTTCATATACTCTAAAATTATATGTTATGATTTATTAATTTTAGTGTTTACAAATTACTTCGTAAAATTTCTACCGAGTATAGAACTTCTTCATTCCGGATGACTTCCTTACCTTAATATGTCCACCTTCATATTCATATGGATATCGGCAATCGATGAGAGCGTATTTCTCGATGAATTCCTGAGATTTCATTGATCCTAGCAACTCTTTCAGGACGACTTTTTCAATGCATGCAAAACCAGCTGTGAGAATGCATGGCTTTTGCACAGTTACTAATGAATATTTCTGAAAATATTGAGAATTTTATCTTTTTTGAAACAAATTGAAAATCGATAAATTTATGCTTTTTATTATTATTATTATCATTTTGTTGCTAAAGAAAGATTTTATCGAAAGGCTAATTGAGTACGAAACGTAATGAAATATGAAAAAAATCAGATTGAATTATAATGTGAAGAATTTTAAATTTGTGATTTTGATCATCTACAAAATTTTGGATTATAATTTTCCAAATCTGCAAGTTAAATTAATTTTAATGAGTGAAATTAAATAACTAACAGATTTAAAAAAACAATCCACATTCCCGTCTGCCTTTTCCATTTCATTTTCCTTATTTTGCTCTTTGCTGCTACTTTCAGCTTCTGTTTCTAATTGTTTCTTTTCATCCTTAATTTTTTAATCTTTCTTTCTTGATAAATGATAAAAATGATTGCTTTGATAATACTTAGCAAGTTTCATATTCATCAAATAAAATATCATCTTTGCAAAGATAGGATCAAGTTCATTACTCTGTTCTAATAAGAAAGAGAATTTCGAGATATCTCAAACTGTCAGTCTCCTAGGCTTCAAATATTTCTTACAAAAGTTAACATTTTGATAAATTATTTAAATTACTTCTTTCCGCCGTTTAATCAATGGTTCTTGCATATTTTTTTTGTGAGTATCTTGTTGCGCCATACTGAAACGCTTCCCGAGTGTCTGACTAAAGCGACTTTGTAATTCATGCATTTCGATATCGCTGTCATTTTGAATGGAACACAATGAATCGTCCATCATTTCATCTTCTGTGTCCATTTCAGAAGTTGACCGAGGAGAGCAAAGGGATATCTTATCAATACATTCACTTTGTTTCAAGCTTTTCGCAGCTTCTTCATTTACCGTTTTTTTCAAATTTTCAAAATTTGATTGCTTATGTTTGATGACAGCATAATCCGTGATGGAAGTTTGCAGTCGGTCATTCTTTTGAACATTTCGCTTTTGACATTTGCTATTTTGGCTGAAAATAAATAATAATACTTTGCATCCTTTTTAACAAATAGCGCCAGTGTTAAACTTTTATTTAACTGATACATCTCTTCCAGTAAAATGAATCAATATTTTAAGATACTTATAAATTTAGCCATACTAAAGCTTAAACTAACGCTGAGTTATTTCTTCTTATTTGTAGAACGCTTATAAAATGGCTATTTCTTTTTGACAGCGCAAATTGAATTTTTTTATTAAAAAGTCTGATTATCTAATAAAGCAGTTAAAATTCACATTTTTCAAATTTTATTTTTGCATCATTTTCCAAATGCATTATTAATTGAAAGAATAAATCAATTGTGAGCTATTTGATGCTTAATTTATCATTTAATTTCAAATAAGAAATATTCTACCAGTTGGTGACATCGGCAAATAATCGTTTTTTCAAAACGTTTTCAGTGCTTCCGAATACCTGAGCGCTATTTTTCATTAAGATGGCCAGTGCTGTCTGAAAACAGTGATTTTTACTAATTCACATAAAATAAAATATATCAAATTATTTAAAAAAAAATTATAAAATCTGCGGTGCAATTCATAAATTATAACAATTCCGTAAAAACAAAAGTAAAATTATTGAAAATGAAATAATTGAACTGTAAAAAGAAATTTCATAAATCTTACTCCTTCCATTTGCTTCTTATTATTAGAAGTCATTTCAATTTGTGAATTTTCACTTACAACGTTATCCATACTTCCTAAATAATTAATTTATACTTTCTCTACATTAATACAACATCTATAATACATATCTTTGAATTAAAATTTTACTTTCATACAAGAAAATACAGATATTTACCATGTGCAGCACTACACGTTGGTGTAATGAGCTCTTTCGTAATTCTTAGGTATCAGTCATTAAAGTGTTAATTACATTTTTAAACTTCTAATTACAACTTAATTACATGCATAGAAAAACAGATCAAAATAAAATTAACCGATTAGATTGTTGTCTTCATTCTCATCATTATCAGTAGCTGACCTGAAATACATATATTCTGAATGTTGATAAAAGTTTAAGAAATAATTAATCTAAAGTTTGAATATTAAAGTCTAACAATCAGATAAAAATTATGTACGAAAAATTAAAATCTTGTTAAATTCATTAAAGTTAGCGCTGTTTAGATGAAATGCTAGACACTTTATCACTTTGACCGTAAAAAATTTACAAAACTATTCTGAAAACTTTTCGTTAATCCAATTTTTGTTCAGTCGTTTAACAAAAGTAAGAACTAAAATTTTTAATTTAAAGTTAAAAAACAGAAAAAGAGTAAAAAAAGAATTAAAATGTAAATATTTTTATGAGGAATTATTTCAATTTTAGCTGATCTAATTTTGTGATTAGTTTTAATTTGGATCGAGGTTATAGTGTACTTTTAAATCTAAACGAATTAGAAATAATTATGTGAGAAAGATATGTTGGTGAGATGTTGAATAACACAAACAATTAATAGTTTGAAGATATCAAAGAATGAAACACTAATAATGCCCGCGGGTCTTTCAAAATAAATATTTAGGAATGTTTACTTACAGGGGCAAGCATAATTAATTCAAATTAATTCATGACAGTGAATAACACAAAGAGAAAGTGTCACATGTGTTCTTGTGCGGATGCCCTTTTTCCCTCAAAACAATGCAAGTCAACAGAGTAGTGCTTTGACAATGTGACAACATGTCATCCTTCCAGTTATTACTGAGGACTATTAGTGCTATAATTGACTCTCAACTTGAAATAGAATCTCCCTTATTTGAACTTAGCATTACGAAATAAACTTAATATAGAAAATAGAATATTGATATGAACTGATCATTAATTAATTAAACTCGAAATGAATAATGATAGGAAGTAGAACTACGAATGATTTCGTCGAATTTCAAATAGACACTGAGCTTCATGAACTATGAAATTAAAAGAAAAAAAAATGATAGTTATAAATTTGAATATATAAAACAGATTTCAGAAAAATAAATAAATAACTAACTATTTGCAGCTAGCTATTTAATTATGAAATAGCGAAAAAAAAAGAAAGAAACAAAAGATATTTAATTACATTTAATCGATACTATGATTTATTTGTTAGAAAAAGTATAAAAAAGGAATGTTTAAATAGAAAATTTTTAAAATTCTTTCTAAAAAAAAAATTCAATAAGAAATTCTGACCTTTCAGCTGATGAAAACAAAATTGTGGGGAACATCAGTAATGAAAATAAGTGAAGGAAAAAAACTTCGCCTCATATGTTTTCAGTTTTTCAGCAAAATTTGTCTCACTGAAATGTCATTCATTATCTCATCATTATGTGTTTACTTTTATTCAACTATGCTTAATTGCTAATTATTTATTTTCTCATTCCCTCTTCTTTTACCTTAATTGCAATTAAGAAGAAAATTTGTCCCAATTTTGTTTTTTTCTTTTTTTTAGAGAAAGGTTACTCTTTTCAGTTAATCATTTTCCATTGGTATATATGAGAGGAAGATGATGCCCAGATGGTAACCAAAGGTTGCGTCACATACGAGTAACTCTGATTGAAACCATATGTGAATATTTCTAACATTTGTACTAACAAAATGAATAACGTCGGGTAAATTACCTGTTGGGAAGGTGACAACACTTTTTGATATTGGTCGAAGGATGAAAAATACGAGTGATACCGGTAGAATGTAAATTAAATTCAGCAGTGATGAGTGTATCGTATTGAATTAATATGAAATTAACAGTGGGTCTTTTCACTTCGCGAAATGATTATTTTGAGGGTACAGGTAGATAGATAGCTGTTAGGAGACATTTGAAGAGTTTGCGGTGAAGTTCGATTGCGCCGACACCCTTCTGACCCTTTCTCTCTCTTTCCTGAAATTTCAATAATTTATTAATGACATATAATGCAACTATTTCACAAAATTATCTGAGATGAACAAGACAGTTGTTTTAATCTATTATCTAAACATTCAAAAAACTAAAATTTTAAGAAATATCATTAAAAAGCTCTGTAAATTTGAATTTTTAAATTCACAAGAAGAAAAAAAGTAATTAAAGCATAAGCAGACAAATAAGCACACTATGAAGCATATTAAAGCACTAAATGCGCATCCTATCTGGAAGGCAATTTTATAACTAATTAATTCAGATTTGAAATTTGAATGAATGGAGACCCAATATTGCACAGTGTCTAGCGTCACTGCTTGCAACAACACGAAAAGCTATTTTGATATTATTTGCGCTTCTTCTCTACTTCCTATCTTTTCAGTCGATCAATTTTAAGATGAAAGCTGTGAACATTTGAAACAACTAAACAGCTGCAAAATCCATAGATCCAAGGGTCCAAAGGTCTGCTCAATCCTTTAAATCTTATGCTTCTCTCAATTTTATGTTAATATTATGCCTTGTCGAAGATTTAAATTTTGACACTTTTAAAGTGAATTTTGAGAAAAAGAATGAAAAATTTTTAGAAATTAATAATCCTTTTAAAGGTTTATAAAATTTACAAAAAAAAAACCAAACATTTGCAAGAAAAATCTAGCTTAATCTTCGTAAAATTTTGGAAGTTTTTTTAAAAAAAACTCCATAAAGATTTCTTAGCGATTGTAGAAATTTCCTTTTGTAAAATTGATTTTCGTTATATAAAACTCTTGAATACTACAAATCATGTATTAATTAGTCTAAATTTAAGTTTGTTTTTTTTTTTAATTGGAATAAATATTAAATTTTACACACAAAACTAATATTTTAAGATAATAGAAAATTAGAAATTTATGTGCTAAATTGGAGCTCTCAACAAACTTTTCAATGCCATTTGGTAATTATAAATTTTCAATTTCTTACATTTAAAAAATATGTTTGCTATCTCTTTTTAATAGCCCGCAAATGATGGAAATGGAAAAAGTTCGAGCATTTATGCGCATATTGACACAGCGAAGTGTATAACTTTGTTTTCGAAAGGTCACTGCAAGTCATTTCAAATAGCAATGTGCTGCATTAAGATAGCTAATTACTGTAATCGTGCGTGCATGCATTTCCTTTGGAATACTGTAACTTTAGCGCTGAGTTATATCAAAGTTTTACTTCAAAGATTGTTTTTAAACCTTCATAAGAAGTCTAAAAATTTAGTGATTAAAAATTTGAACTGAAAACAGTGAGAGATATTATTAAAAGTTACGTGAAAATATCGCTTAAAAAACATTGATTAAATTACAACAAATGAATATTTTTTTGTAAAATTTTGAAGTTTTAGTGTAAATTTTTCAAATTTCAAATTTTGAAAGATTTAAAATATTAGCAAAGTTTTGTTGTACACCCCAAATGGCACCGTGTGACTGAGTGGACGACGAATGGAAGATGTGAACTGAAAGCGCTTCTGGAATTATATTTATATATATACATGTAGCTCACACACACATATACACACAGACACATACACAAACATACATATAATTCTTAGGAGGGAATGGAGTCGGTTGGCAATGGATGAGAAGAGGCGTGACTTGAATGAGACAAGAGAGCCAGTGGTCAAGGGAAAGAGATAGCGATGACCTTGACATCCAGCAGCATCTATTAAAGATAACAATAACGGTTGCAGGTTAGTTTTAATTGATGAATGATTAGTTGAAGGTGAACCCGTGGTAACCTTCTTATCCCACTTCTTCTCGTTATCGTTCTCGCTAATTTACGACAGTACTAAGCAAGTATAAATAAATATATCAAGGTCAAACAGAAATGCTTGGACAGATCTTCTTCATTACAATGTCTAAATGATGTGTGAAACCGTTAATTACAGTTTAAAATTATTTAAATTAATTGCATATTAGCTATGATTACTGTTTAGTCTCACATAATATTTAGTTGTTAGTTTTCCCCCAACTTTTTACGTGCATAAAATAAAATGAATAGTAATTTTTCTTCCTGAACCGCCCTCAGCATTATATCTTGTCAGCATAAAATTATCGAGGTCAAAGGTCAGCAGCAAAATTTAACTGGATCCAAAATGTTGCAATCATAATCCGTTTTTAAATTTTTACAGTCAAATATCATCGCTATTTAAGGGTAGCATTTTTTTTTTCAATAAATATTCTTTCTATACTTTTTAAAAAATTACTCTTTGAGATGATTGTGTCAGTATATTAAATAAAATTATCTATCAGAAAGTTGCATTGAAATTTGTAAAGTTTGCATGCATAGCTTATTCCTTCTGAAATTCAAAAAATCCACCACCTTACTTCAAATTGATATATCATCGAGCTTTTTGCAAAACGTTGGATAAATTTGTGCTTTTTTTATTACACTATCGATTACCATAGTTTTTTGCTTTGTTTTTTTCTGCAAAGTGTCCTTTATATGAGTAAATAAATAGCGTTCCTATCACTTTTCACTCCCATCGACCCGATTCTATTTCTCAAAGATAACGGCGAAATTCAAAATTTCAAATTCTTAACCATCTTTATGAGCTATTTATTGCAACAATTATTGCAATTCTAACAATACATAATATAATATTTCCGGAGAAACTACGCAAAACTTTTTATAGTCCTAATTGTTTAATTTAACATTTACATATAAAGCAACCTTTTCTGAAATATTCAATTAAAACTGTTTCGATTAACCTAGTATTATAGAGATTTCTGGCGAGTTAATATTTGACAAAAATGATAAATAGAGTAAGTAAAAAGCTAAGAGAAAGTAAATTTAATTTAAATTACTTTGTAAAATGAACCTAATGTTTAAGATTCATGAATAAATAGCCAACATAGAATGAAAAAGTTTTCAGCTAATAGTTTTGCACTAATAACTTACTTATAGTTGTTGTGACATTTTATTTTGTTAAATTGAAAAGAGGACAGGTATGGATGAATTGATTAAGTTTACTTTTACAAAATTTATCATACAGTGAATCATTATTTGCAGTTAGTTAACTGTTGACTTTATTAATGTATCATTTGACTAACCAATAATAGCGACAATTTCTAATTAAACAGCAAAAATCAACTTCATATAGCTTTAGCAGTAAAGTTTCCAATCACTTAATGGCACATTTCGTTTATTTGATTGAGGCGAATTGAAAACTGTCACACTAGACTATCTTGACTTAATGTGAAGCTGTTATCACTTTTAAATTTATGGATGATAAGAGAAAAGAGGAGAAGAAGTTGAGCAGTGGCATCTTCATTCATTCTTTTCCTTTCTCTAACATAGAAGTTTTTACTATCAATTGGATAATTTCATTCGTTTTAAATATTTTTAAAAACTAAAAATTGTTAAATGTAAATTTCGCTCACGTATTTTCATATTTTATTTTCGATATTTCCCCTTAAAAATGTAGTAAAAGCGCTTTGGTGCGGAATGTTTGTTCTCTTTAAGAATAGATAGGATTTGAATTTGTCCTATGACACGGCTGTTCAAATATAAGCATACTCTCTACATAAAGAACTATGGAAATGATAGAGAATTATAGAGTGAATTTTGTAGCCTTCTCGTGACCCTTGACCCAGACGTTTCCTGCCAATAGGAAGAGAAAAAAGGAAATCCTTTAGCCTAGACATTATATGAGATGTCAAAGAAAATGTGTCACACATCTTTTCCTCCTTCAATTAGATACTCAGGTCAAATTCGAATCGGATGATCTAGTGTTACAGCTATTGCTACACAAAGAGAGTAATGGGTTGGATTTGTCCATTGTGGTGGAAGTTGTTGTAATGACAGATGGCGATGCTTTCAGCTCCTTTTGCTATTCTGAGCTAAGCTTTCGGTGCTAGAATGTTATGAGATCAATTACCGGTTGTTATATAATTTTCAAATTCAAATGAAATAAAGTTTGAACTTATCCATTTTTTGAAATAACTATGAAATGATTCTATAAAACGCGAAATAACATTTGATAATATTTGTGGATGTCTCCAAAGACTCACCTGAGTGGACACTCTCAGTAACCTAACCTTAACACTTTTAGCATTTCAAATAAGTTTGGGATGTTATTAACTTATGCATGTAGCTTAGACTGATAATTCTGACATTTCTAGCAATGAGAGTTCTAATTAATTTAAGTCTTTACTGCTTGTAATTTAATTTGCTAATCGATCACAACTTTTAATGACCACTAATTACACACTTCTCACAATCAATGCATTTAAATTAAATTGTCTGTTGTTAACTGAAACAATAATCAATATTTTATTTAAAAAAATGCAATAAACATTGAAAAAATGGAATCGTAGTGACCACAAAAATGTGAAGGACGAATAGTTATATTGGAAGTGACAATACATTATGTGAAGTGAAAAACAAATTAATGTTGATTAAAATTTCAATTTTTAAATGAGTAAAAATTTACGTTTACGCTTTCACTGGAAACAGATCGTAGACACTGATTACAATCGGCACATACAAATGCAATTTTTCAAGGTAGAAACTTCGAAAGAATTTAAATAAATGCTGGAATAAAATCAGGAGTAAATGTGACCATATGGAACGGTATAGTGTAATGTTGTCTGGAAAATAACGATAGATTAATCTACTTTGATCTTTATAAAAAAAGAGACCCTTTTGAAATTGAGCTGCTAAATCATTTATCGAAATTTCATTATCGTCAGAAGTATTGAAAAGTCATTTGTAGGAGTGAAAAATGTTGACGATATAATTGCACAAAAATATTAATAATTTCCAGAATTCATATTCAAAAATTTTTTATTTTTAGGAATTTGTAAAGATTGAATTATGACGATTAATTTAATTATGATAGTTTAAAAATATTAAACAGAAATTTACGATGATTTTTGTAATCAAAGGTACTGCGACAGATATTTATGTGATAGCCACTGATTTCTTCTTTTCTTCCCCATAAATCATTCTGGGAAGCAAATTTGTCCGTAATTTCAAAAATTTTATCAGAAAATTTTGAATTAAAAAAAAATTTGAATGTCTGAAATGTAGGAGATAATGTTGAAATTCTTTGGCTGTTTTTCGAAAATAAGTATCGGATCAAAAATAAGGATAGCCTTGACATACATTTATTGTACGACAAAGATTGTTATTGATGAAATTGTTATCCTCTAACTCAAGTAATCGAACCTTTCTTACTGTTTCAGTGATTGTCACATCTTTTTCACCAACAGAAGCCCTTCCGTTCATGGTCATTTCATACTATCAATTGCATATTTCTTTTTTTTACAATCTTGTGGATATAGAAATGTACGATTATCTCCAAAGAAATTAAATAAAAAAAGAAAAAAATTGGAACATATGCACAAAAATTTAGATTTTTTCCGGAAGCTCTAGACTTCTTTTGATTTTTGGTTCAAAATAGGAGATTTAAATTTGAACTTTGACAGTTTTGATGGAATGGTTTGTGCGCAAAATTAACAACCAAAATGGTGCTCTCTGTTTTCTGCAATACCGATGCAAAAAGCCAGTCAACCAGTTCCGGACAATTGTTTCGAATAGATTAAATATCTTATCCCGAAATGCCATTGTTCCACTTTGAACGGCATCATTACTGTATCATTATCATCATATCAATCGTCCATTTGTTTATTTAAAAAAAATCTTTTTTTAATGTTTGGAACAATTTCTCTTGCTTAACTCAACAAAGCTAAATCCCGCCGTTTCTTTATTCTTTTAAACTGTAAACAATTTATCAGTAAATGAAGTTGTTTTCGTTTTCTGCATTCAAAACCACTGAAATTATCAATTTTAACATCCAAACAACTTTTCTCATTAATTTTAAAGTGGATGAAGTGGTAGATTTAGTGGTTATCAATGTGTTGAACATAAGAAATACAAACCATCATAAAAGACGTTTTAACAACTGGACCAATTGAGTCCACTCTAGAATTTAGTACAATCTTCAGAATCAAGACAATTTGGTGGACAATGGCTACTCAATGCATCAATTATATCATTAATGTTTTTGCATGAAATCAAAATTCTACGATTCATTTTTTGCAGTTTATGAATGATTCACGGTTATTTATTTCGAAAGATGACCATGCATAAAGGGCAATGTTACGCAATCGGTGACACAACAATGCATCACCTGCTCTGCTCGTACTTAAAAGTGGATCTAAGGTCAAAGAGCTTCCGAAATTGAGGTGTGCTAAATCACTACACTGACTTAACTCAATTTGATATTTTTCTTCTTTTTTTTTTTTTTTTGCTAACTTTAGGTAATAATACTTGCGTCGATTGGCGTCAATTTTATCCTGCTTTTGATAAAACGGAATAGATGCTTGTACGATATCACAGGAATGCTTATAAGATTTACGAGAGATATATTGTCAACTGAATCCATAATATTGCAATAGCACGAGATGAGCTATTGAAAAAGATATTCAAAAACATATTTATTAAATTCTATTTAAATGACTGAAAATTCTTCAGAAGTTTTAGTTTTTAGAAATTGTAGATCTATAATTGAAAGAAAAATTATGTTCAAGTAAGTATTCTAACACAATAAAATTAAAAAGTTTCTTAATTTTTCACAAATATAACTATTATTATGCAAATTTCAATTTTTTTCTTTTTACAATGTTCAAAAATGTAACCGAATGAGAGTATAATTTTCACTTTCGTCTGAATTGGCAGAGTTCAATCAATGAGTTCAGAAAGGAACGCAGAAAATTGGTGCACCTGAGCAAACAAATTGAAGTGGAAAAATGAGATGTTAATAGGAAGAACGCAGGCAAATGGTTTTTAAATCTAAACAAATAAAATTTTTGACCACAAATTTCAAACATTATTTAATTCACCATAATTTTGCAATTTAAATTGTTATTTTAATTCCGATGGAACGCAGATGTTAAAATCACCAATTTAGTTTATGCTTTGAACGAATACTTACCTTCTATTAATTATATCAGCATAACTGAAGATTAAAAATATTTTTAAGAGATTTTGAGACATTTATAATTTTTACGAAAGAGGGAAACTAAAAGCTATACAGATTGAAAACAATAAACAAATTTGAATATATTCAAAATTTTTGAGCGTTCTACTACATGGAATGCCTCACGTACATATCTCTAATTTTTATCTATAAATTCGAATCGCTCTAGAAACGTCATTGTAGTATGATCTATTAAATCTCAGTAACATTAATGCTAAATTTAAATATAGCACATAAGAAAATAAGTATTAGATAAGTTTCATTCCAATTATCTCCATATTTGCGGCATTTCAACAAACAAATTAGATTCAAAATGGTCATTGCTATAGAAATGATGCACCTGTTGTAGAATAATAGGTAAGGTACTGTGATAATTAACAAAACTCACGTTGGTACAGTTTTCATTTTTTCTTTTTTTTTTGTAGCGGTCCGTTTCGGACATTACATCATCAATAGTGGATGCGGAAAAGGCACAAAACCTTCAATCATCATTTGATCGGTGACCGATTCGGCCGACACCGCCAAACACAGACCCACACATACATACACATACACACACACACGTCCCAAACACTCTAAGACCATTATCAATCAACGAAATGAAATTTTTGAAAAGGTAAAAAAAAAAAACTATAATTTAATCGGTGACAAAAATCTGACCTTCGAGAAAATAATGTGCTCACACCAATTATTAGACAATGCAGAAAATTGAGATTATTTTTTCAAAATCTAATTAACTTCTTATAAACTACGCAGTATATTAAAAAAAAACTCATAGGAAGATTTGTATAATAATTTTCGAATTTTTTTTCGAATTTTCGAATAATTTTAGAACTGCTATAAAGTTTTGTGGTGTAATCAAAAATTGGTATGTCATCACTGATAGAAAAACAATGTGTGACTGTCACAGAGACGTTTGTAACGAGTTGCAAAAATAACCGAAAAATTAACATACCTTTGGTAATTTTTGCTGCATTTCTGCTCAATCATTCATCATTTCAACGATTTTTCCATCTTGGATCATTCAGCCTTTAATTTGCAGAAGTGAAATTCAAATTTTTAGCTTTGTTTCATTTTATTATCAAACTTGTATTTACATCAATTCATCTCTTAGTGCAAGTACATTCTGTTCCATTTGAAGCTAAATTGTAGAGAAATGAGATAATTGAATGTCTTGGGAAAAATAAAATGATTGTCAGGTGTGTAACTAATCAATGCTAGCTTACATCTATTTCATCAGATAGTTTATAAATTTGTATATCGGAAATTCAAAACAATAATGATTTTTTCTGGAATTCAACAAATAATCAGTTTGTATAAATTCATAAAAAATCTGGAAAATAAGATTATTCTGCTCATTCATCATTTGGTGAGCTATTTATGTTTTCCGGTCTAATGAATGTTTTAAAAAAGATTGAACTTTCTGAATTTATATTTTCTTTTTTGCTGAATTGTAGAAGATTTCTTTTCATCTTATTGGTCACAAATTCTTACAAAAGCCTATAACAATTCCTTAAATTACTTTCAGTAAATTGTTTGATTGATCTTATCAAGTGATTTATACTACATCAGCAAATTATGTTGTCATGTCAGTCTAACTTTTGACACTTGTCTGTGCTTCTTTCTCAATAGATTGTCCGTGGTATCAGATAGCTTTAGCAGTTTAAAGATTTCATATAAATATTGTCCTATCATAAATTTTCACAAAACATTATAGTAAGATAGAAATTATTGCAAGAAAGTTACACAAAAATATGCAAAAATTTATCAAAAGTTTGAGAAATTAAAGATGAAAATTATTTTTGGAGAACTTAAAAAGCTTTAAAAACTCAAAGAAATTCGATAATTAATTCTCTTGTTCTATTTTAAAAGTTTTACAAATGCGAAACAATACTGAAATCAAGTTCGAGTCATAATATTGGGCAACTCTTCAACATTTTTCAAAATAAAAAAATAAAAAACAAATAAAAGTTAGTTTTAGACTTTTATCAATCACCAAAAGAAGAGTTAAAGTTAGCAAAAAATTGAAAAATATACTCAAAATTTGTGAATCTTTATTGCTTTTTTCTGTTTAGAGAAATGCTTTTATAGGCATAAATTCAGATTGTGTTTAGAGACAAGACGGCAAATCTTTTCCTTCCTGATCCTCTATTAATTTAGTATTTTGATGTCACAGATGTCATCATGTAGAGACCGATGGATGCTGAGAGATGAAGGAGGAGCATTCGAATTCAGTGTCCACCCGCTGAATATTTGAATCTTAAGATTAGCGCTAAGTAACCTCGAGGTAATGAGTTAATGAATGAAGGATGATTATATTTTGAATTTAATTGTTTACATGATAATAGTGATTTAAGCTAGCGAAAAACGAGGATTATAGTTGGACAATTTAAAGGATATAGAAAAGATGCAGGAAAAGAAACAAATAAACTCAGCTGGACTGGACACAGGCAATTTAAACTTTAAATGGCCATTTAGGGTCAACTACTTTACGGACAACCATTGAAAATGCACCTGCTGTCCCAATTGATCATAATTATTCTGAACGAAGACCACTCGTTTAGATGTATTTTAAAATAGTAAAGGAATGGAGAAGGTCGATTCAAATTTAGGATAATTGGTCCGTATCGGATAATGCTAACGAACCGAAGTAATTGGTCCGTATCGGATACTGCTAATGAACCGAAGAAAATCTCTGAGAATGATTATAGCCTTATAATTGCGAAGGCATCTCTGTCTTTTTTGACAGAAATCTGCAAATGTTTTTATATTTTGTTCGTGGCAGTTTGAGAAGCTATCAAAGGATAAATTTAATCTTTGATTGCTGCTATCGGTCTTTCGTTGACTAATTTAATGTAATATTTAATTTTAACTGGCGCAAATTTTTTATCTAATTGAGAAATTTTCGTCGAAACTTCGTTCAATTTTCACCGCACAAAAATTTTTTGCGAAAAAGTAGTTAGTCATCAGTGACTCAGTGGCCTCTTTGATCATCATCCTACAGCTAACACAATTCGTTAACAAAACAGAATGTTTTGCTGCAAGAATTTCTTAAGCATATTCAATTATTAGTTTCTTAGCCGAATATTTCAAAAAATAAAAAATAAAATAAAATTATTATAACTTCATTTAGAACAGGTGAAGCAAAGAATATTTATGCTAATGTGTTGTTTATGAAAGATACAAACAAGGATTCAATTTAAAAGTTATTAAATTAAATAAAGAAATTAAGTAATATTTATGACAAACGATCAATAATTTGTGCGAAAAGTTGAAAAAACAAAAGGAAGTAGGGATGAATAATAACAAAGAACTCATATAAAATTTTCACTTTCTTCTCACAAAACATTTAAATTTTTTTTTTTGCAAATATTTACTTTAAAATTTTTTTAATTATTAAAATATTAACGTTTCTATAACCAAACGATATTGACCTTTAAAAGCTTCATTGGAATGAAGTGAAAAATTTGAATTTTTAAAATTAAAAAAATTCCATTGTAATAACATATAATTACCATTATGAAATTTAAATAGTGAATGTATGAGTGCGATATATGATTATCGTCACAAATGCTAATTAATATTTGATATGGTTGCTGGCGATATGTATGCATGTGTGTATATGTGTATGTGTGTGTGTGTGTGTGTACGTATGTATGTGTGTATCAGTTGGGAGACAGACGAGAATTATCGATGATCGATACGATCGTTCTGTTTGCTCCGTAAATTGTCCTTTAGATGAGTAAATAAATACTGTTCCTATCGCGTTTTTCACTTCAATTAATCTGATTCCATCCTGCAAAGATAACAATGGCAAAAATTCAAATTTTCAAATTGCTCATTATTGCAATTAATTTGATATTTAATGATATGGCTAATCATTGAAACATTCATATATTTTTAGCACTACAAAAAAATATGATGTATTAACCAATTATTATTAAAGTTTGTATTTGATGAAGTGCTATGATATTTCAAATTTCATCTTTAACTCATTTATTTTTTACTTTCATTTAACCATTTATTAACTTCATTTTCACAATTTTTCCATTCTCTTTTATCTTCTATGTTTATTTATCTCAATTTTCATTGAAAAAAGCAGAAACAAACAAATTCATGAGAATCAATTTTTAATACATGCATCACAGAATTTTTAGCGAATTCAAAAATTTGAAGCAATTTAAAACATAAATTTTATTTTAATATAATTTGAAAAATGCAAGCACTGATTAAGTTTGTATTCGGCTGTCACCAAGCCGAGTTGTCTGCTATAGCTGACAAAGGAATCTGCATTTTGTCCATGTTCAAATAAATTTTGAAGGTCACTACCAATCATTCCTGTGCAACGGATAACATTTGTCAATTAATTGAAACGAAACAAAAGGGAAACAAAAATATCAACAAGGTTAGGCTGAAGAAATAGTACTGGCATGGAACAAGATATGGTTGACAAGGACAAGGACGATCCGTTTACAGGCGGCAACCGCAACATCAAAACCGGCTAATACTGGAAAATTCGAATTTTCAATTGCTCCACTACAATAAAATATAGCAGGCATCGGCTACTCCCCCAAATGAATGTCCATGAATTTGTAAATGCCATTTTGAATGATTAATTAATGTCCATCAATGACCGCTGCATGATCAAACAAAGAGCCAATATTAGTTTATTTCAAATTTGATGCCTGAAATTCCTTGAAATGTGACAAATTCTTTTTCTGTGATTAAGTTATTGTTTTCAAAGCTTAAAATGTAATTATAAACAACTGCTCCATTTTATGTCATCAGCATAAACAAGTTACTAGACTTAGGTGGATCAATTCTTATACTTAGTGTCTCATAATGTGCGTGTATGTGTATGTATATGGTTGTATATGTATGTGTCTGTCTGTTTGTGTGTGTGTGTGTGTATTTATTTATCCACCAATTACCATTTCGATGTTGGAACACCCGATACTTAATGTCTGTTTGGAAAAGAATAACGCTTTCCAGTAAGTCTGTAGGAAGTGATCGCTTTTCAGCCACCATTGATCACAAGTGATTGTGTTTTATTTTTCAGAAATATTTCAAAAAAATAAGAGAGAAAAGGGTTAATTCCCATTAAGATTTTAAACTTTGAGAAAGTTCAAAGTTCTTATTTTATTTTAAAAGCAATTAAATTTGAAAATTTTAGTATAGTAAGAAGCATAAATGGTAAAAAGTCTGTAAAACAATCAAATTATACGAGGAGGAAGTATTAGACATGCGAGTGTTGCAATTGATGTATCAATGATAAATAACGATGAAAACTATCGCCGTCATTTGTTAGAATCAAAAGTATTTCTAATAGTTTTTAGCAGCTTTTGACGGGAAAAGTAAAAGCGTTTACTGTCATTAAATAAGCCATTCTATATGCTTCTTTCCCACCAAATATTTGAATATATATTGAAAAAAAAGAAACAAAAAGAATTCATATCCGTTTGATTGATATATACATTTATTACATTGGTCATAAACAGCTATGCAAATTAATAGCATTTTTTTTTTTTTGATGCTACAATAACAACAAAAAAAAAACATATCTATTGATATTTGAATTTTTGGAGCCATTACAGATAGATAGGCAATAACAAATATTTACAACGAAGAAAAAAGTGAAGAGGAAGGGGGAGAGAGAGAAGAAAAGAGCAAAACAAATTAGTAACTTTTTCATTTGAATTTCGTCACTTCTTACATTCACAAAAATATTTGGTTGTTGAAATTGTCACCCGTTGTTCAGTGATTTTTCTGTTCTTTAGAACTTTGCAAGGACATATCGCAGAATGCACTGAGAAATGATTTATCAATTTCGCATATTTTTATTATATTGAATGGTAAATTAACTATAAATTATTTATTGTGAGACAATAAATATCAAGGAGGACAATTTTGGAAAGTAAACAATATTTTGATATTCCTGACTCAAGCGAAAAAACTCTGCTACAATTTTTTTTTGTCAGTTTAGATAATCAAGTTATAAGCTCAATGGGAATGTAAAAAGAAAGAAAAGAAAACTTTAATTTAAGAAATTTAATACATAATAAAATTAACTGAAATGGAATAGTATTAGGAATTGATGTTTAAATACATGCCTTAGCCATAACACTGTATGAGATGTTCGCAAACAAAGTAAAGCACAATTAACTTTTACTGCTGATAGTAAATATTTCTCAATTTTCTCGGTAAAGTTAGATATGATTAATTTTATATAAATTCCACTGAAAAATTAACAAATTTCATGAAAATTTACAAAATTTTATCAAAACATAAAAATTTTCAATTCAGACGAGAAGGTCTAGAAAGAAAAAAAAATAAGTATAACAACTTCTTTTCAAAAAGTTTTCAGACTTTGGGAAGGTCGCCAAAAAATGGAGCAAATATCTCGAAGTTGTTTAAAAAAAACGATAGGATCAAAAGTTATTAGATATTAGACTTTACAAACTGTGTTTAAAAGTAAGCATGAATTTTTGCTTAAAGATGCTTAACAAGCAACTGGAATAAATAAATTCATTTTAACTAATTGTATGAATCGTTTTTGCTAAAAAAAATATGTTCCTTATGCGATTGAGTCATTAATGGAAGCCAAGCTTTAGTCTAAAGCTTCAGACTAAACAGCTATTTGGTGAAATTTATATTAAATTAAAAAAAAACTTCATACTAAACAGCCAAATATGAGTTAAAGCAGTATCGTTTACGGAATTTCAGTGAAATTTATATTAAATTTTAGATGAAACAGCAAACTTTGAATTCAAATTAAAAGAATTTATTGAACTGAATTGATCTGAAATTTCAAAAAAGAAAATAAAGATTATAAACAAAGCAGCCATCATGGAAATCCTAATGACTAGAATTAAATGCATCAATGATAAAGTGAAGTGTGATGTGTAATTCACAAACATCTTATAGAATGGAAACTAATAACTTTTGACTTCATTGTTACATATGAAATATTTGTGAAAAATGGAAGTTGCATGTCACAATTTTACTTCTACATTATACTTTCTTATCTTACCTACTTTTTTCTCTTACGAATGCAACTACCTTCCACCAGTTATCTGAAACGCACAGTTTACGTGATAGTACAACGTGAAATATGCAAATGCACTTCTGCAATAACCAACGTTTTTTAAAAACAAAAATGTTCCTTACTTCATAGTCTACGATATGCTTATCATTGAAGTGCAGTCTTATCAGGTCTTATTAATTTCATATTTTTAAAAAAGAATGTGCAAAAATTGTGCAGAAATGAAAGTAAAAATTCTTCTACATAAAGTTAAGGCGTTTTTCTTGTTTGGTATTACGGTGTTGAGATGGCAAAAAATCAGTTATTCACTCCTGTTCTTATTATCTTTGAATTAGTGATGAAAGGGGTCAAATCAAATACAATTCTCAACTCTCATCCTAGTCCTGAAGACGATATAAATTCCTTGAAAAAATTAAAGTCGATGCGACAGTATGGACAAAGTTAATTTTGAAATACGAGAGCACTTAACTATTTATTTATTTGAACTGATGGGAAATGGTCAATGACAGAAAGTTGTTGCACAATGAATTCAATTATAAGACCTATCTATACGGTAGTAACAAGGGAAAAATTCAACCTTTGGTTATTGATTTTTTCTCTGTTTACTCTGTATAATTTTACCATCTAGACGTAATTACCACTGATCGCTTGTTCCTTGATTATCTTTTTACTATTCAAGATACCTTTTCTCTGAAAGAGGAAAACATGAGGTTCTTTCTTTTTTTACATATTTACTTTTTGATTCGATCAGAAATCAATTAGCTGCAGGGATCTGCAGAAAATATTTCATTTGAACAGTGAATCTTTTTTATCTTATCTGATAAAGAAATTCACCATCGCAGAAAATTAATGTTTCATGAATTTTAAGCCAATAGCTCTTAAACGATTAATGACAACAAATACAGTTAAAAATTTATCTTCATTGAATCCTTAAATCAAAGAAGATATTAAATATACTTGGAGATTAATGTGAATGGAATCAATTCAATACTTAATTTTGCGATTTTCTATTTAATATTCATCCCTGGATTTTGGTCTTTTAAACGATATCAAAATTATGCATCACAATATGAATTACCAATCTTCTGTGTTCATTAATGGAAAAGTTTTTGTTGGTCTATGGAGGGAAGGTCACCTGAATTCTTTAAGTATTCATTGTCCCTTTATCGTTTTCTGGCTAACCAACAATCTCCTCCTCATTTCTTCTTCCTAAAAAAACAAATAACTTAGGGTTTTTTTCTGGACAGATAAGTTTGCTCATAACGATTTATGCATTTATCATCATTTGATGATCCAATTTGGAGGAGCCAAAAATTCGGTTCAGTAATGGACGAATTAACTAACAGGCAAAGGAAGTGACCAACGTTTCGGATTATAAACCTATCGTAACTTTTAAAAATTGACGAATTTTATCTCAGAAAACATTACAAAATGAAGAAAACAATTACTAACGTAAATAATTGTTCTAATTAACACAGCTATAGATAAAGCTCTGTCTTCCTTTTATCGGAATGTACTTGATGTCTAATGGATGCAGATAACGGCTTTTCGGAAGTCAAAATAATTACCGAAATTAATGAAAATATTTTCCAAATCCGCCACACTCAATATATAGACAGATAAATGTACGTAGATGTGAAATGCATGATGCGTCAAGCTGATAGTTACTTTAATCAATTCTTATGTTTTTTTGACACCTTCTTTGAAATATTAATTGATGCAAAGTTAGTAATTTAGAAAAACTTTCCTTGGTAATGTTTAAAAATAGATAAATAAGCATGTAAATGTTGATGACATTACATTTACTTTTTTTAAACAGTGGTATTACATAATTTTTTATAAATGAAAATGACCCAATGACCTTTCCAAAAAAAAACTTAAACAATTAATAAAATGCTACGAAAGCGTCATAAATATATTACAAAAAGTGCTAACTGACAAAATGTTAAAAAATTGCGTTTACTGAGAGAAGCTTGTTGTGAATTAGATGAAGTATCGTGAATCGAGTGATAAGAATAATTAGAGTGTGGCATGTTATGCAGATAAATCTCTTTCTGTTTTAAATAAATTTCCCAGTGATAAGACACACTATATCACATTCGAGTGTCGTCCACATTTTCTCATCCAATAAATAGCTGGTCAAAGGTCGAACAGCCTCACTCATGAACACATTCACAAAGAGACAGAGACAAATGTTTCATTAATTCTGCTTGATATATTTTTCTATTCACTTACACGATTCTGAGGGACTAAACTAAACTTTTCAAATTATTTTAAAATGTAATAAACAGGGAAATGATTTCTTTCTCCTTTGAAAAATCCCGGGATTAATTTGAAACTTTTTAGTACCAGAATTTAATTGATAAAATTTCATCTCAGCTTTCATTTTTCTTTCGATATAAAATAATAAGAAAGTTTTTCGCACTTTTCTTAAGATTTAATAATGGAAAAAGTGACAGAAGTGAATGCGGACATGGATTTTATAAAAAAACATCCAAGAGACTGGAAAATCCCGGGATCAACTTGAATTGTTTTGTTTGTACTTAACTGGAAGGCAATTTATCTAACAGATTGAACTAAAAATAACCTTGGACAATAACAAAATTCAAAATTTTACAACACTGTTGAATTGCCATCACGCATTTTTGAATGCTTCTGAATCTCCATTTCCGGATGTTTCTGAATCTTCGTTCTTGATTGCCTCTGAATCTTTGATTACCTTTAGTAATGATTCCATCCTGAAATGCAAATTTCTTGCATATTTAAAGGCACTTCTCGATTGAAACTGCTTATTATTCAATTCTAAGACAAATCTAAATTTGAATAAACTCTATGTTCTACGCTTTTTATTCAGACAGAGAAGCAATTCAATTTGATATTTCAAATTTTAATTTCAAAATTGAAAAGTTGCATGCTTTGCCCTTATTTGGCCAAATTATTCATTTTCAAATTCAAATTTTAAGCGCGCTGAGAGAATAGTGCTGCAATGTTCAGGGCGCCACGTAGGTTCTATGTGGAATTTTAAGTTTTTATTTGAAATTTGTCTGGCGCTTCGTGCATGTGTAGTTTCTTCCTCCTTGTTGCTTTGATCTTTTATTCAAAAAATTTGGTTAGATTTTGTTTACATTAAGACTTCACGTTTACCACGGAAACCCCTGTTAATGGGTAGAGACGATTTAACAATTATTCTGGCCATTACACAGTGAAATATAGTGATTATCGATTGAAATAGCTCCCTCCATGCAGCATTTTTAAATTGATGACCATCTTGTTCATTGTAAAATGGTTTAGCAGAGTTAATTTTGGGAACTAAGAATATTACGTTTATTAATAATTTAGTTAGATGAAAAAGATATGGAATGTTTCATTTTGTCTCATTTGTGTGTGAAGACGTGATTGTATTCTTGCATTTAGTAGCTTTCGTTTGGATTTATAATAGCGTTTTGTGTAGCGTGATTTCCATCATACATTTATAAAAACTAAGAAGGAGGCTTATCTGATTGTCAGTTATCTTTTTTTCCAATACCATTGTTGAAGTTAATTAGTGAAGGATGAATATTTCAGTTTGAATTATTTACAGATATGTCATTCAGCGGAAAACCAGCAAATCGTGATATCTGTGAACAGCAGCAGCTTTGCATAAATATTTCGGATAAGGATGATAAGGATAAAAATGGCCAGTTGACTCCGACGCATCGAACACATGCGGATACAGCAAAAATAGAAAATGGAAACAGAATCACGGTGACACCTGACACTCTAAGCATAGGCTCAAGAATTATGCAGATACTTAATTCAGTCCACAAGAAACCGGTATTGTATTTCGTGGTTATTCAAAAGTATTCAGGTTCTAAGGATTGAAACATAATTTTAGGAAATACTAAATAATTTGAAGGGTTCTTGACAATTAGGGGTAACGGCAGTGTCTTTGTATATAATATACTGCATAATGAAGTAAAAACTATGAAGCTGTGGCTTGTCTAAAATTTCTTTGTACACCTTATTAAATAAGAACAGACGCAGTGACTGAGTTATATAATGTGTAATGCGTATTTTTTTCAATGCTATCTAATCTTTAAGGCAACTCCTGATTACACCAGAATATCACATCATCGTACATGCCAGCAAACCTCCTGTCGTTTACTACGTTTCCCAAATAACGAACCTCCGAAAGGCCCTTTTTTTATAAGTTTTAAGAAAAAGCCAGGTTGTATTTATTTTTTGATTAGCCATAATAAGCAGTTAATAGAATCGATCTGTTGTAAAGTTATGTATTTAACTTCAGTTTTATCTTCACTTGTTCTTTTTATCACTGTTCGTGCAATACACAGAACAGTTTATATAGTAGCGATATGACGTTATCCCCAAATTAATAAATAAAATTAATAAATTTGGTTCATAATTCAAAAATATATTTGCTTGCAGTAATGGTCGAAACAAATTATTATAATGAAAGTTTTCGCTCGAGTTTCTTTGATCAGACATTCTTGAACCCACGATGTATCGGAAAGGGTTCATTTGGTGAGGTAAAAAAAAGATTCCTGTTACCAATGAATTTCCTTCCAGATTAAACTGTTAGCTGACAAATTAGAGCGAATTTTCTAGACCATCTTATTTAAACAAAGGCAAAGAACAATGATAGTGTGAAACAAAAATTAAGGAACAGTTGAAATAACTAACTGATAAAGTAGTTCGGGGTGTTAAAAAAATTGCAATTTGAAATTGTGGCGTATGATTTTGCATTTAACAGTTTAATTTTTTATTCATTATTTTCGCGGAAAATACGAAGAAGAGGATGTCCGGTAATACAAAATCTTCACAAATCGTGCATTATATTTTCAAAAAATTTTTACAGGTTTTCAAAGCATTAAGTAAAGATGACAAGCGTTGGTATGCTGTTAAAATTACCGTGGAACCATTTCGAAGCCCAGCAGATCGTGAGGTTAAATTGAGAGAAGTTCAGAAACATGAATTGCTTCCGAAACATCCAAATCTTGTTTCATTTGTGCGAGCATGGGAAGAATATGGTTTCTTGTATATACAAACAGAGCTGTGTCAATGCAGGTTCTTTTTTTTGAATGAAAATTGACGTAAAATGAATTTGGGGACTAGCAAGAGGCTGTGTTCATATATAAGTATGAATTGTCACGAAATTATTTTCAGTCTCTTGGATTACAAGATGAAAGTAGGAACTATTCCCGAGAAAGACTTATGGCTTTTTTTCGGAGACATTGCATTGGTATGATATTTCAAATACAAATGAAGGATATTTATCTATCGTTTTCTTGATTTGCTAATTGTGATTTCTTTCTTTAGTGTTCTTCCTATCACTTCATATGTGAGAAAAATATTGCATTTGAGACCCGAAATGTCTTTTGTTAGTACTGGAATTTTTAAACTATGCATAGTAATGCATAAAAATTAAAATTCGTCATTTTGTCAGGCAGTGTGCTATTTGCATAGGCATGAACTTCTTCATGTGGATATCAAACCGCAGAATATTATGGTTTCTTTTGAGGGAATTTGTAAACTTGGCGATTTCTCTTTAATTGTTGATCTACACAAGGTATACTTTTGATTTTCTTCGTTTTAAATCTGGCACAGTGTCTGAAAATTTTCAGTTTACCTGGTAATTTTCACTTGTTTTTAAGCATCCGAGGGAAGAAGAAGGAGATGGAAAATACTTGGCACCTGAAGTATTGCAGAAAGGAGCTCATAAGCCAAGTGACATATTTTCGCTTGGAATGACAATGATTGATATTTGCACTGATCTTGAATTACCTAATTCAGGAGATCTTTGGCAGGGATTTCGATACAAAAATATTTATCATGAATTTACCGAAGGCATTTTTTTTAATTTTCGTCCTTTAGACAGTTTGATGTTTTTTTTTTCTTTTTAAAGATAAAAAGATCTTTATTTTGTTTACATCAAAGTACACTTTGCTGTTGTAGATGTTCCACCCGCTTTGCTGGATGTTATTTTGCTTCTTCTAGAAACAGATCCTAACAAAAGGCCTACCGCTGAGGAAATTTGCAAGATTCCAATGATAGCAAAATCCATCCGTGAACGCCAGGTATTATTTGTTTAGGTTATTGTTCAATTATCTGTGTATTTGCTTTGCTCTGACTTTTATTTATTTGTTATTGTTGAACTGTATATGGTGCTCTGATCATTGAATTGACTTTTCAGTATAAATATGTTAAGCGCAACATGTGGTGGATGCTATTAGCAATTGCTTATTCATCGCTTCTCGCATCTTCATGGATTGTACAACCGACACGTACTACTATGATGCATGCAGCAACTTATCTAAAAAGAATGTATTCATATCGTTGTCGATGTTCTGCATTTCATCGGATCTTCCGACCTGTAAGGAATCACAAATCGTGATTGATTTTGTATAACTGTCAAGTGAAACATATAATTCTGTCGAAAGCTGGATTATTTTCCCAAGTGACGTTCTTTTTTAATAAGATTTTAATATGATGATTTCAGACATGCGATGAGTCTCCGATGTTCAAATATGGAATTATTCCTCGGGTCAATGACTCTTCACGGTTGCAACTGAAATTTGAGGAAGACGACGATGGTAGTTTCTTAGCTTTTGCTAAAAAATATCGAATTAATATAATAAGGCGTCAGAGCAATGTTTTAATGTCACTATAGCAATTCCTTTGATAATTTGTTAAAAAGTTACTATATATTTGAAAGGTCTTGGGCAATCTGGGTTCAGTCTTTCTTTTTTTCTTGACTAATTATAATTTTATGTTTGAGATTACAAATATGATGAGACTGAAACTGACAGTGGTGACAAAATGGAGACTAGTCAAAGTGAAGATGAGCTGGTTAATATAATGGAAACATCTATAAGCGAAGAGCTACATCATGATGAATTTGAGGCAGTTTCAAGGATGGATATTGATATTCCCTCTCCAAGTAGTATGGAAAGTGTTCGTGAATTTATGCAAAGTAATCTTTCAGTTTTTTTTTTTTTTTTTGAGATTTTCTTCATAAATTATTCATTATATTTCCTGTGCTTTTTTATTCAATTTTGCAGATGATTATGGTGAAGATACAAATAGTTTAACTAATTTGTTTCATAATAAAGCTACTTTCTGTCAGTTTGGAGCAGCAGGTGATATTTTTAAAAAGTGAGTCTCAGGTCTTTCAAATTCATTTTATCGTTTTTAAATCTGCATGTAAACCGCCCACTTTTTTTTTGTGAATTTTATCTGTAAGTAAATTAAACGAATTTTTATGCTTAATATTATCGTCAACTCTCATTTGGTGAATAAGATGAATAATATCCTTAATGTTAATATTACATTATGCAACTTTTGTTAAAGACTTTTTTCTATTTTCAGTGGAATTAAAACTCTACTGTAAATACTGCTGCTGAAAAATCGGAATTTGTGAAGGTTAATGACAGTTGAGATATATATATAATTTTTTTTCAGACACGACTGCAACATTTTACATGGAGAAGAAATTTCAGTCGAAAAGATCTCTAACAAGGTAATAATTTTATTTCATTCTTAATTCACTTTTAGTTTTATGCAGTTATGAAAAGTTTTTCTTTTTGCACTGATTTTTTTGAGTGTTTATTTTCGGTTGGAAATTCATCAAATATTTTTAATTTTGCAGGAGAACAGCTTTATACCAGAAAATTTTGAATTACAACAGGATATCTCTGCTTGTGACATTTTGGAGTACGAAGATCATGAACTACCTAGTACATCAGAAAGTATGTCTGGTAAGAGATGGTTTCTTGCTTTTTAAATCTTTAGAATCAAACTTTTCTTTTAATATCTGGAAGTAGTTACAAATTTGAAATTTTATGATTTTCGTGGAACACTTAATAAATTTTTCGGCCTCTTGCAATGTCTAGTGGGTAGGAGCTAGGTCATTTATTTGCGAGTTTTTCCTTATTGCTGTATTCTATTTTAAAATATAATATTGTAATTTTAAGCAAGTTCAGGTTTTTTAGACAGGCCAAAGTCTTCAGAACTTCCACCGTCTGACGAAGCATCTCCCTTGCGTGACGGTTACATAACACCACCAAGTAGTGCTTCACCTTCACCCTTCGTTTGTAAAACACCTGCACGAGGACGGTTTGATGATTCAGACGAACAGAGATTGCGTCACTACTATTGGTGGCGTGAGTCGTTCAGATCACCCACTAGGAGAACTCATCAGGAAGCAGTGGAAACTGCAGGTGACATCTCTGAATACAATTGGTGTCAGTAGTGCATTTTACATTTCTTTGGTGCAGTACTTGCTCAACAGTGAAATTTGGCTTTGTTTCTGTCAGTTAGCTTTTAGAGTTGGCATATAGTAATTTAAATGTAATTTATTGATTAATGTAATCACTTAGTTGACTTTTAGTAGTGTGCATTCTAGGTTCAAAAAATGATGCATCGCCAGAAGCACCAAATGAAAATCAGCCGTCAGGATTAGAAGCAGGATTAGTTCAATCTGTTGGTGATGCAACTCGTCGAAGGGCTTATTTTCACATGCGTGAACCATCACCACCGGCAAAACGAACTCAGATTAATAATGAAGACGATACTGGTGCTAATGAGGATCAGACAGATGATTCAAAGTCAAGACATCAAGCACATGTGTAAAATGACTTATACGACAAACAGTTTGCAAATCTGGAATCAAACTGAATCGTAGAAAAACCTTGTTTTTCTTTTATCCTAATAAAATTTGTTGTTTTTATTCCTGATTTTTACAGTTATAGTTGGAATCTCACCTTAAATGAATGGTTCCAGCGCTGAATCTTATTATGTAATTAGGGGAACAAAAATTGGCCCCATATATTGAGTGGGGAAGTGCAAGACGGAAAGGTCAGGACGAGTATGGAATACAGGGCTTTTCAGAACTGTGTCTTCATTTTAGCAATTTTATTTACTCACCTGTCATTGATTACTTTTAGTAATAGGATGAGTATTAACAAATAGTAATAATGATCGGTCTGTTCCAAAGTCGAATTTGTTTTTATGAACTTGCTTGTTTTATAGTGAAATTGTTTCGCTAGATAAAATTTGTATCATGAAAATTCTTTTCCATGTAGACGAAATTGGCAATTTGGTTTACATTTTTGCAGTAAATTATATGTTTATCCATATCGGAAATCTGCGTTACTTATATAATTTCATGATATAAAGTTTTATTTAGCAAAGGTCCATTTTTTCTTTTTTCTTTTATTATCTTCCAATTTTTTGAAGATTTCAATTGTGGGATTTTGTTTGAGAAGTCTACTACATGCAGGAAGCATATGATGAGTAGGCATTTTGAGATTTGTTGCTGCTTTTACATTCATGTTATTTTAATTTATCGCTGAAATTTGGCTCTAAACCAAATGTAATGTTATGAATTTAATTTGACCACAGACGTTGTTTGAGGTTCTCTAATTCAACTTTAATTTTTTCAGTATATGATTAAATGGCCTATATTCTTCGAAATGGTTTCAGTCTGTTTACGTCTTTCATCAGTGAACATATATTTTCTAGACGTAACGGTCATAACGGCTTTGATGCCAATGCTTTTCATTGTTTAGAATTCATTTAATAGATTTGATTAGATAGAATGATAGTGGTCAACTTAAATTCATATAAATTCTTAATCTAATTGCATTTGTTGAATTTGATTTTGTTGCAATACGTATTTTTCAGTGCAGTATATATGTATTATTTTTTATTGTGTTTACCGCATAGTGGTAAACGTCACCTCTGATCTTACAGGGAAAATGAGGTAGTGATTTTGCCAATTGTCTGGAACTTGGCTTCAGTTTCTAAAAAATTCCAATTAACTTAGCAGTATTTTTTCATACTCATTTCATTTCACTTTGTTACTTGTTTCTGTGCATATGTACGGATTATTCTAGTATTATTCTACTCAGGTATTTTATTTTTTTCCATCCATTAGTTATTATATGTCCTTGGGCCTTTATTCCAAACTTCTCCCAGAGAAAGGGATTTTTGCGAACTCAGAATAAATGGAAATGTTGGGATTAATTTTAGGTACCTAGATTTACGAACTGCAGTAACTGAAAAATCATTTTAGTTTAAATTAGTGTGAAATGTAATACATTAGAATCATTTCGATGTGTCAAACAGATCTATTCGTAATGTAAAATGTTCTAAATTCTTAAAAATAACCGTGGTCGGACATTCACCTTAGTTTAATTCCTTTTCTGGTATGCAGGTGAACAGAGTGGAGGGTAGACTTCCAAGAGTTGATTAGATCTGCCTGGATAGATTTTAGAACTAATCGTAATATGGTATTGACTCGCAGATACCTTAAGTGGCCTATAATTTCATCCATTACCTATTGAAATTTTTGGATAGGAAAGGTTCGATAATTCAATTTTTTTTAACTTTTTTTCTAACAATCTAGTTTCATGTTTGTCTGCAAATTTCACTCCGATCTCTATCATTACTATTTCTGCATTAATTGTACAAATAACCTTTGGACCTAATTATTTTTTGCAAACACTACTGACAGCACTGTAGTGTCTCGTTTACATTATTCGGTGCTGCTATTTCTTTCATTTTATTTATATCTTATCAAGTCCTTCCATATAAGCATCCACTTGCTTAACACATCAATTGCGCCTGTTATTCCTCATGTAGTCATCTGTATAAAACAAATTATTTGTTGTTTAAAGCATATGAAGAAAAAAAAACAAAGAATGTTGCCATTTTCCATATGTCCGGACAAAAGGTATTATTTATGTAATATATATAGAGAAGTTTTAGGTAGCGCTTGTGTGATTGTTTCTCTGTGTTAATTTGAGACTATGAACGTTACCGCTAATAGCTATACACCAACTAGTTGTTTACGGAACCAGGTTATGAAATTATAGAATCATTCAAATCGTGTCATAACTTATCTGCGGTAGTTAACTTCTGTTTATTATGATTATGAAATGAATTCCACAATACAAAAGTTCTGTGACTTCTTGTTCAACATTTATTGCTTGTGAAAATACTGATTTAAAAAATGATTCAACGATAACGTCCCTGTGCAAGAAAGGCATAGAAGTGCCGAATTCCGAAGCTGGACATCTTATACTGCTAAAATTAAATGGAATTCAAATTAGATGGCGATATTTCATGACAACCATCTTACGAGCTCATTACTAAGAAACGGTTATTCCACTGGGAAAAAGGGAACGGCTTTCTTTTCAACAAAAAAGACAACGATGATGTACGGTCTGTCATTCATTTTCAATGATATTTATGATGATTGTTTACCGTCCGATAAAATATGTTAATGATGTAAATTTTATTTCAATTGAGAGATGCCACGAATTTTTAAATCTTCATTTCTCGATGAAACAATTAGATAATTACAATAATGAATTTGGATAAAATTCAAATAATCAAACTGAATACAAATGGCGTTGTAAGATATATTTAAGCGAGGAAGGCTTTTCTATATCGATTTGCCACTGGTCAAACTGAGCCTATGTGTTTGTTAATTCGAGTCTCAATTCCTAAAGCAAGCCAGGTCTACTTGTATTCTTACGATGTTATTAGAAAGGAAAAGTGTTGTTTACATCATTTTATTGCCACTATCAGTTCATCAAGCTTTACACTCTCTAATGAATCATTTGATATATTTAAAATTGCTATGAGCATTTCCTAGATCTCTCTGCCATCCTTCATTATTTCTAAAAAAAAAAAAAACTTAAGAATTGATAATTGTCATTGATTCGCTTTCTCATATCATTGTGTTATCCTTTGTTCATCAAAAGATCTTGATCTGATCCATCACAAAGCTGTAAATGAATTTCTCGTAGTGGCAAATTTTTTTTGTTTCGATTTAAAAAAAAATATTTGGGAAAAATATGTAATGCAAACTCCAAAAATCAGTCTGGCAGTTTTTACTATCAAAGAATTTCAATATAGACGATAACGAGATACAAAATGTACATAGTTTTGCACTCTTCATTAACAGACTGACAGAAATGCAGTTCACCGATCGATTTCATGATAATCAAAAAAACAGGTTATCATTTTCCAGGTGTCTCTGTTAATTCACAGCAGTCACAAATCCTTTCTCATTTTACATTGATAACCTCATTTGACTACTTCAGATCCATCTAAATATTTCCCAAAAATAATACACCGAAGTTCGTAGTATAAAGAATTCACTCAGCTAATTTCATTTTCTCTGTGACTATTACTTTCAATTTTACTTATGCATTTTAAGAGCTGTATATATTTTCATGTTGGATTTGAAGCTTTTGAGTACCATAAAGTAAGTCTATGCTTTTAGCATCAAAATATTTTCTGTGTAAAAGGAATATCTAGCGTTCTTTACGGCACAATACACACACACATTTACAATAAATTCAGCTCTTTTAATCATTATTTTTGTTAGTGATTTAGTTTTCTTTTTTTTTTTTCAACTGTGAACCAAACAAATTCATTATATTTCATTTTTACTGCTTTTATTACTCATTTACTTATAATTATTAATTATTATCATCAAATCACAAATTCTTTTTGACATTGTCACTTTTACTTTTACTGCTTCTTGAAGAAACTTAAATATTTCAGATTAAGATTTGGAAACTCTGTAATTCTGTTGGCAGAATTACATCAATTATAATTATAATTTTCTCGAATTAGAAGTTCGTGACTGAAGCAAATGCATGGATCCATTTTAAAAGATCCGGTGGCCGTGTTTCTTCTCAGGTTTAGTCCGCTAGCACGTTTAACGATTGTAATTTTTGGCGCTGTGCTGATACATCTCTCCCTAGGAACATATCATACTTTTGGTAAGTTTTCCGATTCTTTTCACTTTCTTCTATTTAAATTAAAATTCATGTTAAAAATTCGTATTCCGTGTTTGGTGTTATGATCAACTGGAGACAGCATGATATTTCCTTGGATTTCGAATACTGGTTTTTAAACTTCAGGAAATATGCTGCCATATATGGCATCATATATGCATAACAATACAGATCCAACAATAAATCCCGAAATGTTAGTTTGGATACCCACTTTTCAAGGTAAGTCTTTTCTGAAGGCAGGCAAATTCTGTATGATTTCCAAAGATTTGTTGGCGAAATAAAGTTGTCACAAGTCACATAAACAAAAGTTTTATATTAAATTAGACGATTTTTTATTGTTTTAGTATAATTTTTTATCCTGTTAATTCTACTCAAAGAGAAAGTTCATTGGGACAAAAATGATTAATCACACTTTTTTTTCAGGTTGTTTCCCGTTTGCGATGATCATTGGTGGTTTTATAGATGCTAAATTTGGACTGAGGTTTTCCGCGTCATTAGGATGTATTATCATGACGTAAGTTTTTCATGTTTAAGGAATGATAAAAATATGCTTGGAAAAGCGAAGTAGAAATGGAATTCATTGCGGAAACATCATATTCAATAGAGAATAAATATTCTGAAATTTTCCATATTTCTGTAAAAGGACAAATTCTATCATCCTAAGATTTCAGGACTGGTGTTTTTTTGTCTTACTGGACGATCAGGCGATCATTTATAGCATTTCTTGTAACTTATGGAATAATGTTTGGGTTTGGACAAGGAATAGCTTATGTTCTTACCGTTTCATGTGTCATCAATGTAAGTATTACTTCTGTTTAAGACATTAAAAATGATGACATGCGGTTGTTTAAAATTTGATTATATCAAACAGATAGTTTTTTATTAAATAATAGAAACGATACAATCGTATAAATAGAATATGCTAAGAGATGTAGCAACCGAAGTAACTGCATGCTTTGCATCATTTTTGTGCAATATGAATGAATGTCTGCAGCTCTTTGACTCTCTTTTTTGATAACAGATCATCTAATAAAAAATTTATTTGCTGTTATTGATTTGATTGTTGTAATCTGATCTATTGCATGCCATAGTTTTAGGTTAAGATTAACAAGAACACAGGCAATTTTTTTTTTCTATATTTTAAAATATGCTAGAAGTTCTGTTTGATCAACATCTCCAATTTATTTTTAGAAATATTATGTTATATGTAACAATTTGACACTCAATAACACAATTAAGATCCATCTTCATGGAATATCATTCATAACATAGCATTTTCACAGAATCTTGTATGATTCTCTGTAATGAAAAGCTAGTAAATTTTTCTTGGAAGTAATCATCACGATATTTCCAAGATTTAATTGGCAATAAGGAAAACAGGACTTTCTTCAGTGGGCTCCAAAACATATTGGATTTGTTAGCGGTATTGTAGCAGCTGGTTTTGGTATCAGTTCATCTATATTTGCTCCACTTCAGACTATCTATCTCAATCCGCTAAATCACAAACCGACTGTGTTTGCGTAGGTTTATTAAAGAAATTGATTCTTTAGACTTCTGGGGAAAATCACTTAGATGAAACTGCTCTAATTTTTATTCATCTTCACCTCTTGTTTTTTAATCTGGTTGTTTTAATCTTGGCTGCAAATTAAAATTTTAGTGCGAAAGGTTGACAAATTCAACCATTTCAGTTATTTCACAGACAAAGATGTCATTGCTCGAGTACCGTCAATATTTTATACTTTTGCAGTCGTGTATGGAATTATGCAGGCTATTGGTCTAATATTTATTTGTGATCCCGTTGATGTGGTTAGTTTGAAACATAAAAATTTGTATGTTGGTGTTTGATTGTATACATTATTCTTCGCAAGAAAGGGAAATGTGAACATAGAATAAATAATTTTTACGTAAATTGAAAATCGAAAACTCAATTGAAAATTGAGTAAATTAAGGACAATTTTTAGGATGAGCAATCGGATGCACTTCAAATGCAAATTTCAACTTCAGTGTGGAACTGGTTTGATGTTTTTGAAAGTAAATACACTTCGTTTTCTCATAATATGAAACAATACGCTTATTCAAGGTTACGGACATTCAGTCGGGGATCCGTAAGGGTATAATTAAAGCTTTCAAATTAATGAATAGAGATTTAAATATTTATTATGTCAATTCTGGCAAAATTTTTTAAACATCTGATAATTAGGAGTGCGTGACAAAGTGGAAAAATGAGAAAACATTGGTTAAATTTGAAGGTTTAGGGCTTTCCAAACTTAATTTTTTCCAGAAAAAGCAAAAATATCTTAGAATCATTGATAGAAAAAATGGTAAATTTATCTCAGGAACAGGATCAGATATCGTTGAGTCCTTTACAAATGTTGCAAAGTTCAACATTTTATTGGTTATTTTGTGCTCTATTCTGTTGTTCATTTTATGGAAATATGTTTTACAATCTCTATAAGGTTAATAAGTATTTTTTTGCATTAATTACATCTATAGAGATCATTTACAGTCTTGGAGGTGTTTTAATAAGGTTTATTGATGCTTATAAAGTAATATTCAAGTATTTTATATCATCTTAAAACTTCACCGTTTTTGGAATATGCTAACATTTGTTATATATTTTGTCTTCAATTAATTAAAAATTTTGAATTCTGAAATGGATTTTACTTGCAGACATTCGGGGAAACATTCATTGATGATGATATGTTTATAGCTTATGCATTTAGCATAGCTTCAATATGTAATGCTTTGGCTCGCATAGGATGGGGTATCCTAGCCGATCGTACTAGTTTTCAGGTTTATTTCATTGATAATGGGAAGGTTTTTAAATTTATTCAGAAGCACATGAAATTTTGTGTTTATATTTAAAAGCTGTTTAATTTAACAGGTATCGAATATCTATCACACCTTACAAATTTTGTATAATGAGAACGAAAAGTTCTAATCTAGGGACGACTTTTTTCTTTCTTTTTTTAAGGTATCATTGTCAGCTGCTACTTTTCTGGCTACAGTGTTATTGCTGACAATGCCACTTACTCCAGCCGGTGGGAAATGGATCTACTTTATCTGGGTAAGTGAATCGTAATAATGGCAGTAAATTAAATTCTTCCTGAAAGTCAGTAGCATTTTTCAGACAAATATGTTCTACGAATGTAGCTTTTTCAATAATCCTACTTCTTTTTATTTGATTTTAACCGATAGATGGATTTATTTTAGATGAATCTCATGTTTATATGTCTAGCAGCTACTCATGCCCTTTTTATAACAGCATCCGTTAAATGCTTCGGATCTGGTCACAAATCGATCAATTATGGATGTTTAATTCTTTCCACCGTATGTTTCTTTATTAACCATTAAATCTTTTGGAAATTTGGGGAGATTTTTTGAAATTTGATATAGATTTCAAAAAAGTTAATTGTTACAGACATTGAGCGCAATACTGCTAGCAGTTTGTTGTGAGTATGTTTTAACAGTTGTTGGATATGCGTTCTCCTTCCTTATTACGGCTATTTTGGCTTTTCTTGGTACAGTTTGTTAATGCATCATGAATTATTCTTTTATAAGATATCTTCTGAATGAGAAAAAGGAGTTTTGGGCTGTATCTTAGGTTTAATAGATCAAATTTCACTGCAAATGTAAGTGTTGAATGGTTGTGCAAGCGATCTTTTTGTGAACTCTTGAGAGATTTCATTTGAAGAGGGGAATGATACTTTGATAATAGTTCTTTGAAGATCAACGATACCTTGATAATACCCAAGGGAACTCGTTGACAATGCTGAAAGTTTTTGCAGTCCTGAAAGTGATCCCTAAACTTAAACTGTTCCTGTTTCAAACAGTTCGAAATATTACAATCAGTATCAAATAATGAGTTCATTTAAGTTATTAAAGATTGATTAATTTGCTTGAATTTCAGCATTTCTTTTGGCAATTACAATGCAACGCACCACACGAGGTCATTTTATTACTTGATTATTTTAAACTGTAATATTGCAAAAGTTGTTGATCTCTTTGGTATTGTATGTTTTATATCGGCACTAGTAAATTTTTCGTTTTGGTTGTAGAACTTCACGTTTTATTTGCCATGCATGGTAAATCTTTAAAAGAAAAGAAAAGACCAGAAGCTTTTGGAAATCGAGCAAGGAAGGAATACCTATTTCAAGTAGTAGAGGTAATCACTTAAATTTCTGCTGATATGATTTTTCAAATTCGAATGTCTAAAGGATAATCTCAATTTCGAGATGGATGAATTTTATAGAAAATTAAAGTTTGGTTCCGATGATGAAACGTAAGCGGAATTATTTATAAATACTTTGTCAATATGGGCATGCAAATAGCTTTCAAAAAAGCACTTTGCTTAATTAATTCCTAGAATAGTTATGTACGTAAAAATAGTTGTATAACGTAAGAAATCTAGGACTTAACTCATCTAGGATTTAATGTACTATTCCCAATTAATTTTTTGGAATAACTTTTTATTGTTTTGCTTTTCCTATCCATTTTGAAATTTATTCTTCACCTCATCATACCTTCTGTTTAATGCTTAAAGTTTGCATGCTCTTGTATTATCAAAACTAAGCATTGACTAATAGATTTGAGAACTAATTTAAGTATAATATCAGGACTAGCAATTAATACGGCATAGAAATCCCAATCTATTTCAATACGAATAATTATTGTTCACACCTGGAATATATCAGATTTATCATAATTCTCCGATATTTTCTTCAAATCTCAGCAGTTTTTAAAAGAGGACTATTTTATATCCAAATTCTAATTTTCCTTTTATCTAAGCAAATACTGAAAATAAATTTAATGAAAAAAAAAAATGAATGAGTTAAATTGTTTATAAGAACCGATGAAAAATATCAAAAAAAAAGAAGGAATCCATTCATCCCGAATGTTTTCCCACATGGATTATTCTCATTAGTATAGTACATTTATTATTCTTACATCAATGTGAAATCACTAAAAATTGTGCGATAAGTTTATTCCAATTATTTTCATTTTGAATGATACATTGTCGTCAATTTTTATTTTATTCTATCTTCATTTTACACTTTCTTCTATCATTCGTCTATTCATCACTTCATTTCATCCTTTTCATTCTACGTCAATCATATCATTCTTACATTCATAAATTTAGTTCATTTTTTCTTCCCATTATTTTTTACAAATTTAATAGTTTCATGTTATTTTGACAAATACGTAACAGTATGGTTTTTAGTTTTATAGTTTATAATAGATACTTTTATAAATTTCAACTAATTCCAAAAATAAAAGAAAAGTCCATTTTAGCCTATTCAAACAATATTATCATTATAATTATCGTTATCAGCAATAGCAAACTTCAAACAATCGAAGAATGCATTCGTCATCATCAACATCCCTCTCATCGTTAACGGATAATTCAAGCACAGATGATAGTGTATGATAGCTAATTATTCAAATTATTGATAACATGATACAGTGATTTGGAAACTCATCAAAAACTTCAGAAATTTATTTTCTTTTTTTTCTCTTCAATTTCTTTCCACTCCTTTCCCCCAATTATTTTTTGAATTTATTATTTCATTCTCTTTAATGATTTCATTAGCTTTTAATCACAATCAGTTCAATACACTGAAATTCCAGGTAAATGTGGAAAAATTTCCTGTTAGCAAAAGCATTCCAAACATACCTGACGATGATTATAGCATGGAAGTAGATGATGAAGTAGTTGAGAAAGAAGCTGAAAAAGGAAAATGTAGTGATAATGATAAAATGGCTGATCAATCAGTAAATCAGAAAAAGCTACTATCTATGCCATTAATATATCAAATGAATCTAAACAAAGTTTGTTTCAAACTTTAAAATGAAGTATTTTATTTCGCAAAAAATTGGTTGAAGGTAACTCAGAAAAATGTAATATAACAAAAAAAGAATTTACTTTTGCGTAATATTTTATGAAAAGTAATATTTTAAAATAAATATTCGAGAGAAAAAAAGAAAACCACCAAAGGATGGTAAAACCTACATGCAGCAAGTTTTGTCATCACATTCAAGGGAACCAGTCAATAATCTATCTTTCAGCATTATATTTTTCAGAATTTCTTTTTTCACTTTATTTGACAAAAAGAATAAATATAATAAATCTTTGATTTAAGAAAAAAATGAAACTTCTTACAATTTTACAGAACAAGAATATTCATGGAACTGTAATTGGTCCATCAGATGAAAATTTTCATCCGGTAAAAGCAAGCGAAAAACTTCGGCAAGCCTTAAATGGTCTTGGTATTACTTCAATTGCTTTTCCAAAAATTGCAAAACTATAGAGAGTATTATTCATTCTACATCTAACCACATGTTTATTTCAAAATATTAATGTGCTTAGTTTTATAAATTTTACACCTACAATTTTCTATGGTAATCTTGAACTAAAGAAAGAAAAAAAAAACTTTACATCCTAGATACGAACGAGAAAGTAATCATTGAGGTCACTGTGGGTCATAACAATTTTCAACGCCAACAGATTATGAATGCATATGAATTTTTATATTCCAAGGTATGTATTTACACGTGCTAATGTGCTAATTTAATTTAATGTCAAATATTTATTAGAAATTTTAAGTTTGATAAGTTCTTCTTTATTATATCGTCCATTTACTTATTTAGTATTTACAATTGTCATAAGTTAGTGATAAGTTGAAATATGTTCAACATAATTGCTCCAGAACAATTCGGCCATTTCGCAGGGTTACACTGATCAAAAATGATAAAATTTTATGTCCTTTTAAATTTTAAACTTGAAATCCATCTTCTTATTGCGAAATTCGATTAGTTTGTTCCTTAAATCTTTAGAGGTATTTGTTATCTTTTTTCTTCTTAGTGATTAGTGTCAATGAATTTTAATTAGCCTTTAAATATGATAAAAAAATATGTACATTTCAGATGTTAACGGATGATTTAAAAAATGAACTTGGTGGATTTTTTTTGGACACTATTTTAGCTCTGTTTATTCCTACTCATGTCTACTTGGCCAATTTACTTCATCAATCACTTTGTGTATGGAAGGAAAAAATCATAATTTTATCAATTTTTCACTTTTTTCTAACTAATGATATTATATCTCTGTTTTTTTTTTTTTTGAAATAAAGTAAAAGTGACATAATTTTTAAATTCTAGAATAATAAATTGAGTCGTGCTATTGCAGTAGAAATTGCATGTACACGAACAACAACGGTATGTACTTGCATTTATTAATAGTTTGTATTAAGATATGCTTCAGAAATTTTAAATGCATTTTATGAAATTTCTGAGGCATCATTCATGTCTTTTAGGCTGACCTATTTTTTCAGGTTACTAAGAATCTACCAGAAAAAATGGGGAATTGAAAAAAGAGTGATGAAAATTAACTTTTTCATAATTCAACTTATTTAATTCAAAATTAAGAAAAACCATTAAATTTGCTTTTTGAAGTGCGTTATTAATACTCTTCCTATTTCTCAAATTAAATTATAATTTGTTCTTCTTTTTATTTTTTAACTTGTAGCAAATGAAAGCGATCAAGAATGCATATCGAACAGCATTTTGCAGTACTCTCGAACAAGATATACTGATTAAGGTGGTCATTCTTCACATATTTGTATAAGCCGAATAAGCAAAGACATGTTTTTCTGAAGATTTCTTCTTCAGATCCATTATAACTTAGCATCCATTATAACTTCTACCTTTTTTTACCTTAAATAACTTCTATTATCTGAGGTATTTACAGGTAGAAGGAATGTTTGGTGTAATGCTTCAATTATTGCTCTGTAAGCCTCGTAATGAGCAAATCAATGAAGCTGATACGTTGATAGAAGAATACGTCAATCTTATCGTAAAGGTAATTATTAAATGTAAGCATTGAATTATTTAAAAGGATTTTTTAATCTTCAATTTCATAAATAAAATTGATAAAATAATGAATTTGACAAGTAATTAGATGAAAAATTATTTACAATCATTGCAGTACAATTATCAATGATTAATCACAGCTTACAATTGATAATTGTATTGCAAGTAGTCACAAATAATTGTTTATATTATTCACTTATTGATTGTTCGTTTATTTAACTAACAATTTGTCAATTTATCTAATCAATAATTCAAATTTTTTGTATAGTTACAAAACTATTGTGTAGAAGCAAAAGATAATCTATATTGTTTATCTTGGCTAAGTAAAATTCTGTCTTTTGAGGAATGGGATAGGATTAGTTGGATCATTATAATTTCTCATCCATTATTCAATTTTAGCCTTAGCTTTCTTAATATAGGATTCAAATGGAATCGAAAAAATAAGCCATAATGTGGCGCTATTTGAAAAACTTTTTATCGGTCATCCTTGGAGTCATATTGCTATGGTCATCGATACCATAGATGCTAAACTTGGTGGCAATGGACATTTCGTCGAAACGCAAATTATTTATAACGGAAATATTCCAAATGACACCAAAAATATGTTGCTTACTATTGGTAGGGATGAAATTTCAAAGGATTAAAATGAAGAAATGCAACTCTCAAGATAGAATGATGGTCACTTAACAAACAATTTAATTCTTTTACAATTTCATTCTTTTATATCATTTATGTGAAATTCTTATCACTAATCAATAATTCTATTAATTTAATTTGCTCCCATTCTTCAGTGAAAATCTCTCGTAACACACAGTGGTATTTTGCGGAGAAATTACACGATGCATTGTGCAGTTCAAAACCCGATTATAAAACTATTATAAGGATCATTGTAAGTAGGAGTGAGGTTAACTTTTCTTACATTCCTTAATTTTATTTCAAAAATATTCACTTCATACCAATTTCATATCTCTTCCGCAATAAATATTCCATTAATTTGTAATGAGCAGTAGCAATTATTAAAGTTTCAGATATATAACAGATAAATCATTTAGCATTCTTTGAATGGATGATAGTCTATCCATTTAAGCATGTAATAATTTAATAAAGTTCACATGGAAGATCCCTGATCTTATCATATCTCTATTATTTGTCATAAATTTTCAAAACACAAGTTAATGTTTCACTTTTTCTTTTTTTTTCTTGAAGAATGTGATAAACAATATAATTTATAGATTGATTTATCGAATATTTGCTATGAATACATGCAGCACTACAATCATCCACTCATTTTTGATATCCGAAAAATATGTCGCGGTGAATATTATCAGTTACTCACTTCACTTCTCTCAGAGCAGCAACAAAATTCTTAGATTTGATCTTTTCTGTTAATTTTCATAATGAATATATTTAATGAGATTTTCAGGTTAATTTTTACTTACTTGGTTTGTTTACATGGTTTATTCAAAATGTTCATATAACCCTTTCTTTTCAAATAAGATTCTACTCCAATTTATTTGTGCTTAATAGAGGAATGGAAAAGATATGTCAAAGTTAAGATCACTTCTAAATGAAATTTATACAATACTTATCACAATTAACTTATCTAACTTTTTTGACATCACTTCTGATGTGATGGAAAACTCCTTTTCGATTAAGTTTTTCTACTTGTCATCACATATTACGTGTTATCACGTTTTGAAACGTATCAGTCGGGAATGTACCATAAGTGCTACACTTGTTAATGATAATATGATATCTAAATAAAAATTGGCGGAATGTTATGATACTATAAAGTGTTGCATACATCGCTGAAATTTGCTATTTAATGCTGAAATATCTAATTCAATAGATCATTTATAATTAGCGCATTTTCCACTTTTTTGCTATTTGCTACTAATTTATTATTTGCTATTCAACTCATGTCAAATCAGATCAATTCTGAATCTAAGAAAGTAAATGCAAAAGGAAAAAATTCAGGCGATTTTTGTTTTTAATCTCAAATTTAGTAGTGTAAAGTTGTAAAATAATAAAGATAATTCATATAATTTGATTTAAGAAAGACAATGATTAATTGTCAAAAGTTGAAGCATCCAATTATTTTATAAATAATAAATCACATACAATTCTTAGAGCATATAATAATGTTATAATACTCCATTAGGAATTGTATTTGTTTAGTATACAACATGATAATTTGCAAAAAAAAGATATTTTATGTGTATGTATTATAAGATTAATTTGCATTAATAAAATTTCTATACACTTAGGGTTTTTTATTATCACAATTTTTAGTATAATAAATATATTGGTTTTTAAGTTCAACCTATAGAATTTTAAATATAATTTTATATAACTAATTATTGATTAGTGAGTTTTAGAAGATTTCTTGAGTTAATCCTTTTTGAAATCTTCCTATATTCAATACTGACTTGACATGAGCTCTTTTACTTCTTATCTAATCTATTTAGCTTATCAAAGCTATTGCTATCATTTCAAACATAAAAATTGTTCAATATTATAAAATCACAACAGAATGAGTTCATAAATGGACAAAAACTTCTCTGAGTTTATTAAGATCGTTCTATTTATTCTAGTTCATTTAAAACTAATCTAATTAATAGTACTTATAGTAATTCTTATCTAAATGCATAAATATAGACTAGTTTTCATCAACGTATACAAATGTATAAATGTAAGTAACTTAGTGAAATACAGTTATTGTTTCATATTTTAATTTTGTGGTTGAGGTGAAGTTCGCTTCTGTGCTATTAATTCTGTGTTCTTTTTTTTATCATCACCGGTGTTTTATCAGATGCTAAAAAACAAACCAACAAGTTTGCTTTCTTACTGAACTTTACTTCATGCCACAAAATAATCTTTAAAGAATTCAATTTTTGAGATAATTGTTTCGAGAAGCTTCGCGAATTGATGAACTTTTGGTCTATTTAAATAAGAAATGATTGGAAAAAATTTTTCAATTTTTTTGATTTAAATTTTTGTCCAAAAAAAGGACAACAATAAAAAAACGAATTTATGAATTTTATTATGATAAGATTTAAATATTGGTATTTAACATCATTTCAATATATCATTTACAATGAATGAACAATGAAAAAGATCTAACTCGTTTTGCATATTTGATTTTAACTATTTATTGTAGTAGAATCAGTGTTGAAACAATAATTTGTATTTACAAATTTCAGCAACCACTAAAGGTCCTCAATATTTGGAAAAAGGATTGATTGTTGGTAAACGTTGGAGGATTATCGATAAGTTAGGCGAAGGTGGATGTGGTGCGGTTTATAAAGTGGAAGATATCCAAACGTTTGCTAAAGTTAGTGCTAATTTTTTTGATATTTTCACTTGCATATTAGTAAAAAGAAAAATGAGGAAAATATTTCAGGCAGCACTGAAAGCTGAATCAAATTTTGTTGAAGGTGGTAGTGTTCTGAAATTGGAAGTACAGGTATATTTGAAAAGTTCCTCCGATATTTCTGATACCAAGTAATTCTTCCTAAATAAAATAGAATTTCGTTTTGAATTTGATTTCTAAATATTAATCAATAATAGCATTAAGGTATGCATAATGAAAGAGCTAGTTTAACATGAATTAGGAATTTAAAATGAAGTTAAAACGAGAATTAAATTTTTTTTCGAATTATAAATTGCTTAGATTAGTAAAACAGCATTCTGGAAGGATTGCAAGTCAAAAATGAATATTAAATCAAAATTAATAAACAAATAAGTCTATAACTAGAAATAGTAACATTTGAGAGATTTTCAAAATTACTCACTGTTCATTTTTTCTCATTTCTGATTATCTCTTTGATTTCTAATTTTTATAATACAAAGAGAATTTGTATTTATGATATGATTATGATGTATTATGATATGATATCTATGCAGATACTCAGGCGTTTAGAAGGTCGTAAATATGTGGTGCAATTATTTCAATCTGCTAAGAAGGAAACGTTAGAATTTCACTTATTTTTTTCGCCTTCTTTTCATATTTTCGAATTTTATCAAAATTTTAAACAATTTTTTGCTTGCTTTTGCTGATATTTTTACTCTGATATAGTAACATCAATCATGGAAATTTTCAAAAGATCTAATTTTATGCTCTAATAATTGCTAACAAATCACAAATCGATCAATATTTTTACAGATATTCGTATATGGTGATGACACTGCTAGGACGTTCGCTTAATCAATTATTTAAACAATATCCTATATGTACCGTTTCAACGCAAGTTCGAGTTGGAATTAATATTTTACATGGTTTAAAACAATTGCATGAAGTTTGTTATTTACATTTTTTTTTTGTAGAAAAATTATAAATCGTAAACAAACAAAAAAAAAAAATGAAAATCGAAATATGATACCTTTTCAATAGGAAGTAAAAACTAATTAATAATTAAGGTTGGTTACATACATCGAGATGTTAAACCAGCTAATCTTGCTATTGGTCGACGAGGTCAAGCTATTCATATTATTCATATTCTTGATTTTGGCTTATCACGAGAATATGTAATACGAAATAATGGCAGTGTTAAATTACGAAAGCCTAGAACAAATACTTTGTTTCGGTTTATGTTTATATCGTTTTTAATTTAAAATAATTTTTCGTCATAAATGACACATTTTTAATAATGCTTATCTGCTTAATATTTATGAAGAAATTGTAAATTTTAAATGAAAGAATAAAAATGAATATCTTTCATCATTAATCTCTTAACTGAAAGCGGAACGCGAAAATTAAAGCTTATTCTAATCTTATGTTCAGTGGCTAATAGTTAGATTGATTGAAGATAGGACAAAAAGATTAGAATTCGCATTCGTTTCATCCTGTCTTTAAAATTTTTGAAATTAAAAAGACAAGATTACAGTGGTACGATAAGATATTGCTCGGCTAACACCCATACACGTAACGAACAAGGCCGACCAGATGATCTATGGTCGATGGTGTATGTTTTGGTGGAAATGCGAGGTCCGTTACCGTGGGATAATATTCGGTATTTCTCGAACTTAATCCTTTCTTTCAAATTTTCAAAATTTGAATTTGTTTTCAGCTAATCATTCAGCATGAATGATAGTTAACCTCAAATTTCAGTGGTAAAGATGAAATTGGTAAGGCAAAATTTCAGACTCTCGACACGACACTGTGCAGTAATAGTCCCAAAGAACTTCTTGATGTTGGTTTTTGTTTTTTATGAAGAGTTTGTTAGGTTAATTTTAAAAATTCGATTGGATAGTGAGCAATTATAGCTTATTACTTTCCTTCTCATTTGTTCAAATAATTTTTTTTCACTACAAATTTCATTAACTATTTTGTTTAAGTTTTAGAAATCATTGTATCTTTAAAAGTTCACACTCCAAATTTTAAACTCCTAATTTAACGTTAAGATTACAACACACCTTCGAACGTTGGATTATTACACGCGTCCCAATTATTCTTACATTTATGAAAGATTGTACAAAGTGATGCAAAACTGTAATTACAAGTAAATCTTCCCTAGCCTTTCTGTAATTGTCAAATTTTAAAACAAACAAACAAAAAAATGTATATAATTCACTATGTATACATTAGGCAGAACAATCTTCAGAGTTTGATTTTGTAATAGAGATTTTATTAAAAGCTTACGGCTATTTTTAATTATTCTAGATTTGAAACAATATGAAAAAATGTAAATTTTAAATTTTTTGATATGGAAAATAGAGAAAACGCACAAATTTAATTTGAAAATTTCAAAATATCACTTTTTTTACTCGAACCAAAAAAGAATATGTATTGTGACATATCTAAGGTTGCATGATTATCTTATCAGATTCAGCGACCCGTATGACTGGGAAGAACCTAAAACTACTACTGCGAATTCAATCAAGAAAGGTTTAACATATGTAAGCCGATCGCTGTCACGAATACGTCACTATAAACCATCATCAGTCGATATGTACGTTTCAAAAAATCTCTAAATTTCCAAAAATATTCCTTTTCGATTTCTATTATAGAGCTTGATGTTGATATGGCTTACAGCTTATTAGGTGATATCTCTTAACTGATTTTAGAATAGATGATCTGAATCATTTCAAATCATTAGCTGAGAGTTATTGGCTCGCATAATGCATGGTTTAAAAATAAATGTCTAAATGAACTAGCAGCATAATTTTGATTGAATAGAATTCTTTGCATAGGTTCGACTATTTTTCATCCGTATTATTCATCACATTACTTCGTTAAAGTTCCGATCGCTTTTGACTTATTAAAAGGTTAAATTACTACCAACTGCAATTGTTACATTAAAATCTAATTGTAGAATCAGCGAGTCAAAAAGTTCAAGGAATGGAATAGCTTCAGCGGCAACCTCAGAAGTAGTCAGCGAGGATCTTTTCACGCCAGCAGACTTTGAAAGTAATGAAACCGGATTTTGATATCTTTTTTGATGCTATTATCATCTGTTAATTTATTATGCTTTCGCAACATTCGTATTCTATAATCACGAAAATTTCGAGAGTATTAAAAATTTCTCTTTTCTTTTGAAATTATTGAGAAAAAGAAATCGAGATTGCATAAAAGGAATAAGAAACATTGATCTCTGCTAAATTTAAATGAAACATAGTTCATGATTGCTTATTCCGATTTAATATACTTAACTAAAGCTGTCATGGAGTTGTCCTAATGTCGTAGTTACCTGAAGCTGTCATAGATTATCCTGATGATATGTGATTATTTCGATTGAGTTTGGAATTGCTGAATAAGCAATCATTCCAACAGCTCTTAATTTGTTAACATCATTAAATGTCTCCAAAACTTAAAACTATGACTCCCGAAAAAAAAATAACTTTCATAATTTGAAAAAACTTAGTGACTGATTTAGACTACAAGAAGATATATGTGAGTTAAGTAACATACCTGTAAAGTCAATTGTTTAGTTTCCTTTTGATTTCTTGTCTGATAAGAGGTTTAGTGAAATTTTATGCAGTATTGACAATTGTTTTATCACTTTTACGAGTTAGCATAGTATAAATATACGAGTTGATCATTCGTAAGTAGCAGTAAATATTTTTGTGAAGTACCTTTCCATTAAATTAAGGATTAAGTAGAGACTTTGCACCTGTATTTATGACATATGTCATTATCACACCAATTAACATGCCTAGTTCAAAACACACCGCCACCGGGTTTCTCCCAATCGTATGGGAATTCTTGGCATCCCATTGTTATAAAGGACTGACGCATCAATTGATAAATTTGTTGATATGGTGGTTGATCGTAGTATTTAAGCGCATCAACAATTTGCAAAATTTGTCTGAGTTCTGGAGCACAACCACCTAATAACTCATTTATTGCTGGTTCAAAGCGACATCGCTTCTTGTATTCGCCAACCTGAAATGATAAGTTGATCAGATACGGAAAGAAAGAAATGTAATTCTCCATTCCAAGAGAGACAAGAAATCAAACTTGATTCATATCAGCGACATTTTTCCACGGTAAATTTCCGGTGGTAAGCTCCACTTGCATGTAAATCCATGTTTCAACATCATCCTTACGGCATAATTCACGTTGAAGATGGCATGATATAGGCGCATAACGTACTGTACCACGGAAACCGGCTGCCGCTCTTGGCTTACGGATAACATTCTATAAAATATAATAAATTGATTGCTTCAAGATAAAAATTAAAATTTTCTGTTTAATTGAGCAAGTAAACTTGTCATCATATGACCACATTCACAAAATATTAATTGCCTGAGCATTCGTGAATTTTCGACACATTCCGAAATCGAGTACATAAATTTTGCGTAATTCATTCAATTCTGGGCGACCAATTGTATAGTTTCCAGGTTTTACATCCCTTGAATTATATTTTAATTACATAATAATTTAGATATGAGCATTTCATCACAGAACTCCAAGAATTTATCACGGAATTTTGTTGAAATTGAAGTAGGAAGGATGTGGTTGTTGAAATTTTAGACAGGAAATGACTTCTTATTGAACGAACCTGTGAAGATAACCAATTGCATGAAGATCTTCCAGTGCTTCCAGCGCTTGAATTCCCGCACCAAGTGCTGTACCCATTGAAAGATGTTGCCCTGGACCTGCTTTTCGAAGGTCCTAAATTTTGTAAAATTTCCGATGCTTCAAATTCTATACTTTATTTATTACCTTTCCCACACTTTAGATATTCATATGCATCAAAGTAATTTCCAATTCTTTTCCAGTCTTATTATTTTTATTACTCTTTTATTGACACTACCTGCAAACTTTTGCCGACCAAAGTCATAACGACATAATTAAATGATCCAAAACGTCCTTTATCTTCAATTTTGCAAAAATGCCGATTGTTACGTTTATTCAGCTCAGTAAGTACATATACTTCCATTTTGAGCACCTGAAAAATGTCTACCTGAGTAAAGTTAAACTTTTGATTAATTGTGGGAGATACTTCGAGTTTAATATCTATCATAAAACAGTGAAAATTTTGAAGAAATGCCTGAATCTGTTCATTGACACCTTCAACTTTTAATGCATATTTTCCGGTTGGATCTGATACCTGCAGTAAAAAAAAAAGTTTTTTAGATAGATTTTAAAATAAATGTTTTTTTTTTTCAAAGATTTAATCGACTGCAATAATATTTTTAGGTTTTTGATTTTTTCGGTTCAACTTCAACTGTTTGAACGCTAGCGCATACCAAATAAACGGCTCCGAAGCCACCCTCACCGAGTTTTTTATCGATATGCCAACGGTCAACCTGATCACCGGGATTAAGCTGCACTAGTTGTTGTGCCATTTCCGAAATTAATTCTTGTTTGTATCTTACTTATATAATTTTAAAATGACTTATTATATCATCTCTGACAGCTTTTATAATCTCTTTCTGTGCCTAAATTTGAATGTTATTTCAATTTAAAGTTTTTTCATCCAAATGTTCAAAAAAATTACTATTGTATGTATCATAAATGAATTATTCAAAATTTCTGCTAATCATTTTTGATTTTTTTCAGCATAAATTTGTGAATAAAAAGAAGCTGAAAATGTTTTGTGGACAAAATCAATTATTCCACACAGTTGCAAGCTTTTAATTAATTTTTTGCTTTGATGATTTGTCACTTAGTAATTTCATTCTGTACTGATTAAATTAATTGCAATCCGCTATCGGCTAACTTATTACAATATGTTTCTTTTTCCAGATGGCTAAAATTGGTATATCATTAACACAAATTACCACTGATAATTTCAATGCTATCACAGAAGATTTCGAGAAAAATTGGCTACGTCCCTACTGTTCAGGTTGATGAATATTCAACATTTCTTAACAATGTAATACAATGCTAAAAGATAATTTTATCAACTAGTTTCTCAAATTAGGACATTCATTATCAATTGATTCAAATATTTGTTAAACTATTAAAATATCTCAGTCGGATCAATTTTTGAAGGACCTTCATTGCTTCAATTAGGAATTTCACTCAAAAAGAAAGTGGTATCGCTGATGTTATTAATCTCGATATGCTTGTTCATTTTTTTGATATTCGTCAGTTCTTGATCTTAAGCTTAGCTTTGAATGTTATTGGCTTAAGCAATAGCACCGAATTTACATATAAGTGTAATTCAACTGTACAGGACAGATATCATATCAAATTTGCAACCGGAAAAAAGTGATTTCTGGAGAAAAATGAATGTTTTGGCGGCTAAGAAAACCGATTTTCCATTAGTTGTCATTGTCTCATGAATATGTCGAGACATTATCAAATCTTTCACATTTTCATGAGACATTATCTTAATCGGAGAATCAGTTATGCTCTCAAAAACATTTAGAAACTTTTAATACTATAGCACAGATTGACAAAACTGAATACTGCTGCGTTATTATTAACAACAAACAGAGGTGAGATCATATACAGAGTAAAGCCATTCCCATACCATTCCCATGTTCTGGATGACATTAAAACATGACTAAAATATTTTACAAGTAAAGGCTTTCTAAAACTGAATGACAAATGAAGAAAAAGTAGATAAAGGAACAAGTTAGTGAAATCATCGATAGATGACAAACAAACAGATCATAAAACAACAAATAAATTAAACAAACAATACAATTCAAAAATTACCATAACAATAAAAGTGTCTCAAATTGTTAATCTTTCAGCTTTTTTATATATTTCACAAAAAAAAAAATTATTCACAAAACAATGAATTTTAACTCGATACAACTTTTATGAACAACCGATGTTTCATAATTCACTAGAGGAGCTTTATTGGCAAATAATTTTAACCTGAAAAGACATTCATTGTCAGCGATAAGCTCGATTTATTGATTAGTTATTAGGAAGAAACTAATTAAGACCAATACATAGCACAATAACAAAGGGACATGGATATGAATAAACAAATTGCTCAGTTTTTCTATAAGACGAAGAGAAGTTTTTTTATGATCAGCCTGGACTGCCTACAAAGACTATTGGAGTCTGGATACAGACCAATTATGCCTAATCAGCTGAACATCCGGGTTGTTAATTGAAGCCTTGAAATAAAAATTTCAAACTCAACTCTGTGCTAATCTCAACTCTATGCTAATGATTTCATTAGTAAAAGGTTTATTCATATATGCTGAATTACCATATTTATGGAATGGTTCAGACTTCGCTAATAGAATTCATTAAATCTCTGTAATTCACATTGTATTCGTCCTATAGACTCACAGATATTTCCTTCTGCCACAATGAAACATTCAACGGGAAAGGAAAATTTTTCTTAAAGAATTACTTTTGGCATCATCCATGTAATCGCCTTCATTTCTTTCCATATGCTTAAGCCGTCTTTCAAATCGTCGAATTATTGGTATCAGTTTATCAAGTTCAAGTGTAAATAATACCTGTAAGAAGTCAGGAATGTTTGAAAAAGTCGAAACTTCTCGAAAAAATTGGCTTATATTGCAAGGAATTATGAATATTATTAACTAAATTATTAAGACAATCCTTATTCCAAAAATAAATTAAATAAACAAGGTCAGCTTTTTGACAATGAAATGATTAAAGTTTGAATCAGTACCACTTTACGGACCAAAACAGTAATATTTCCACATTATATAGATGAAATAACCAAAAAAGAAAGAAATAATTTGAAAAGAAGAATAAAGAAATAGATGAAATTTCTGCATATTTGAAAATGCTTGAAGTAAACAAAATAATTACAGGTATTATCTCGTATTCTTAAAAAAAAAAGTCAACAGCTAAATAAATTTTTGCAAATATTACATTGATACATCGGGTGGTCAGCTTGAGTAGATGAGAATATGCTTTGTTGTTGTGGCTAAATTCCTCTGGTGAAGTGTATGCGAGTGCTCCTACACAAGCTACACTTAAATTACCTTCGGCATTATTGATAGTCCAATCTAGCAAGCAACTGATTAGAAAGAATTGCGGAGGATAAGTCTAAAATTACATTGTAACCAGCGAAAACAACATCTAATTATTCTTGATTGGTTACTTGTCTTATATATAACTACTCAAAAACTATTTTATCCACTACACAACAATTAGTTTTGAAATAATTACAACAGCCTATGTCCCAAAATAGGAAAAATGGCTTTATGACTCATTTTTTTTCATTCTTTATAAAATATTCGCAGGAATTTAATCTTCCTGAAAATAACACATAAAAGTAGTAACATTAAATATTCAAGCTTTATATTATATCTATGGAAATATAACACAACAGTAAAGCTTCCTCTTTCTCTTTAAAAATTATTTATTCTAACACAACCATTCCTACCCGCTCCAAATTTTCTTTCTTAGCAGAATTTGAAAGCATTGATTTTTTGACTGTCTTAGCCACAAAGTTGATCATTCCATTTGCATCAACATTCACTGATAGTTTGCCATCATCTTGCGCTTCATCTAATACTTTTAGTGCATGTCTTAATGCGCCGATTAGCTTGTGCTGGTTGACACTTTAACAGAAATAACACTTGCGTAATATTCTCATTAATTATTAAAATTACATTATTGACACGTTACTCAACATTCATTTAATACAAGAGGATAATTATTTATCGCTGACAGCTTACGAGACTATCACATCCAATTAATTTTTCTCTCGAAACTGATGATGAAATATTAATATACAATCAGCATAGTTAAAACGTTGAAACTCCGACTCATTACCAGAACTTATAACCTTCCGATACTGATCTGAATTCATATGAAAATATTTTAAACAAAAATAAATTATTCGTAGCAAAGAAAGAGAAAATTCAGCTGAAAAAGTAGAACGTGAAAGTAAAAAAAAAAAGAAAACAAATGAAGTCAAGTAGAAAGTGGAAATGTTTACCTGCTCGATGCGGGATAGAAACTGAAAAAATAATTCAGGAAAGTATATGGATATGGTTGGCATGAGCTATCGAAATATCGTAAAAGTAGGCCAGCCAATGCAGATGGGAAGCAAAGGCATCTATAATAAAGTATTTTGCCAATACTTTCAACCGCCGCAAAAGAGAGTTCAGCATCCTAAAAAGAAGCAAACTTACTTTCGAAAGCAAATTTACTTTTCAGTACTGTAAACAATGATTATAAGTTGGTCCTTTATAGTATCAAAATCTATCCTCAACAAAAATGCAATTTAAATCATAAAATGCTTTGGCAAAACTATCAGTCTGCTAGCTCTAAAACAGGTATTTTCGATCTATTGATCTATTTCATACCATTATATTTTAGAGAGTCATTCTTTGCAATTCATTGCATCTGGATTTTACTTATAAAAGGCAAATACAGAAGGTTCGCATTTTCAGAAAAAAATTTGTTTCTTTAAAGGTTAGGCTACAACTAGTTTATTTTATAATAAGAATTTTTAGGTCAAGGTTTGCGGAAATCTAATTCTAATATCTTCTAAATATAATTGTTAATTGTCGACTACCAGTACATAAACTCTACAATTTACCTCACTGAATATAAATCCTTCAAAAACTTGTAAAAGCATTTGCCCCTTCACAACACAATTGTCTACAATTTCCGGATAATACAGCTGAGCAGTTGTTGCATAACTTCTCAAAATCGCGCATGCAGCTATGGATGTAAGAGCCAATGCCTGCATTTTTTAACCATTAATTCACCGCTTATTACCTTGAAATTACATGAATTAAAGACTACAATTACACTAAGTTATAGTGCATCACATCATATCACAATATCTTTTTCGTAAGATTAAATGATATTTAATTAGAACCTTAACACGTGTAGGTGCTCCTTCGACTTCAATGGCAGAACGTAGCACGTGAATTCGTTCACGGGCAATCTGTCCATCAATTGTTACACCAATACCAATTACTTCAGAAAGCGAAGTCCAAATCATTGGATCCAGAGTTGTGCAGTACGTGTCTACCTGCAAGGTGCTGGCTGAAAAATGATGTCATTGAAAATGAATAGTTATTCCAAAATTTCGATTTAAAACACTAAAGATAGGATCATAAAAAGTAAGTGCACGTAATTTAGCATAATGCTCGGGATTAATGGTTGTGCATTAATTTCATGCAACCAGTGAAGTCATATTTTTATTAAACAAGATGCAAATTACAAAAATAGATAAAAACAAAAGGACAAAAGAATTGTAATTTTGCGAAAGATTTCTAAGAAAGTTTTCTCTTTATTATTTAATAGGATTCGATTATAAGAATACAGGAACTAAAAAGATGTGAAAAAAAAACTGTTTAAACAATATTGATAAGGCAAACCACTTGATCAAATGCAGTTCGCAAAAAGGTAGTAACTTTGGCAGTAGAAGAATTTCGCATTATAGCACGGAGCAACAGCAAAGCACGTTGTATGTTGTGACTTTTTGGCTTAAAGTGGAAAGATTATTCATGAATTCTCATCACTATTTGCCATCGAACTTTAAAATAGCTAATACCTCATAATTGTTATCGTTCTCTATAACTGGCCCACATGACATGGCGTATTCCATGCCAAGCTTAGCCAGCAAAGCTCTGGTAAGTGGCAATTCTTCAGTTTCATTCAGATCAGGCGTGAAAAAACTATTTATACGATAACAGCACCATTCAAGGAATTCCTGCAACTCATAATACAAATTACTTATAATTTCGGAAATCCACCTATTACATCAATGACAAATAACGAATGATATGTTCGGAAACTACTTTAAGCTTTATGATTACTCGATTCGCTATAATACATAATGATAACGAAACGATTTTTGTCAGCAAGTCAAAAAAATACAACTGCCGAGATTTGCAGAACATGACATCACTGATTAGGATGACAGAAATTTACATCAGTGAAGACAATAAGAAAGATATTTTTTTAAGAAAAAAGGATTACATTAATAAAAGTTTGTAAAAAACAAGTTGAGAATAATAAATGACAGAAAATTTCAAAGTGTTGCTGAAAAATCCTTCGAACTAACCTCTACGTTCTCTTCCTTTGCATAGAATAAATCAAACAATTCATACACAGCGAACTCCAGAACTTTTTCCGAATTTGGTAAATCTCTTGTGGAGATGATTGTTTCCAGCGTGATTTGCCATTTTTTCCTGAATTTCGACTAGTAATTGAAAAAAGCTTACATTAATGTAAGCTTCTTTCAATTATTGTTAACACGGATCGTTAAAGGAAAACATAAAAAAATTTTTTCATTTACATTCCAACTCGATCCGTTTGATCAAATGACCGTGTCAGCAAACATAACTGAAAGATAATGCACTCCTCGAGAACTCCTTGCACTGAATTTGCAGAGGCAGTCCATGTAGCCAAACTACTGAAATTCTAAGATGCAAACAGATAAAGAGAACAAAGCCAGAAAATAACCAACTTTCTATCAAGTCATGAGCTTAGATGCAGTACAGAATTTAAGAAGTAAATACAAAGAGAGAGGGAGAGAGGGAAAGACGTTCAATACTATAGAATGGAAAATTTTATTCTAAACAATCATAACAACTTAAAAATTAAAAACTAAAAAGCTTCCGAAATCTTCCGCACTTATGTGAAACTTACTAGAACCAAATAATCAATTATAATTTAAGGAATTATTTTTAACCAGTTCTGACTCTGAGAATTCAAAAAACCACCAACCTATTTGTTTGAGATTATTTTAAAAGACATTTTACCTGTAAAGGAAGTCGACGAAATCAACCATATTTGGAAGCAAAACATGCAAAGAATCAAAGCGATCTGCTTCGTCAACAGCATTCAACTGACAGTATTCACACAAACTTCGCCAAAGATATATACGACCGGCTATCACATACAGATTGTTATTAGAACTAAAAATACATCGTTTCCCGTTTGTTTCAGTGCTATACTCTTCTTTTACAGTGACTTAACTACTATGGATTTCAAATTTCTTCAATTTGACGTCCTTTTTGTAGCTATGCTAAACCATTTCTTTAACATGTTAATTGCAATGCACTTCAATATAAAACGAGATTTAGCAAACGATTTCATTTTCATTTGATATAAATTGAAATATAAAGAAAAAAATTCACTGAATGATAACGAACTAGGCTATCATTAGATAAGAACAATTTAACATGGCTTCAATTTCTCTACTAAGTAATATGAGTTGTTAGCTCCTATATCAATGCCATATTAAAGCTAATTAAGTCGAAACCACTTTCAGAAGCAGTTACCAACGACTTGGGTGACAAACGATAAAATTTAAAACAAACAATCTCTGAATTTGTCAATAATATGAATCCCGTAGAAGCATTATAGAATCAAAACAAAACCTGTGGCGCATTTCGGCATAATTTCGTCGATCAAGTATATCATAGCTCACGAAATCGGCACATTGTGCTGTACGTGTCATACCCGTTACGACTGACTTAGCCTGTGCTGCATTACACAACTCACGCAGATTCATTAACATTACACTGGTTCGTGCACTTCCTATTCTCCGCTGGTAATTTTTGAGAAATATCATTAAAGCCTGTAAAAAATGTAAGTCTGAAAAAAACAAGCTGAATAACTGTGTGATGTCTGCGATTTATTTCCAATGCCATACTATAAGCATAAAAAATTGTCTGTAGGAGAAAAAAAAGCGATCCTTCTCATAAATTCTACTGTTGAAAATGCAACAGAATTACGGAAAAGAGTTTTCTTATGCCTGAAAGCTCAATCGCAGCAATGTTAATCATTTGAAAAAATTCAATTAAAAAGAATCAAAACTGGTACGATCATGAGTGGTTTGTAAACAGACAAAATCTAACTCAATAATGAAGAAATTTGGAAGAATAAAGTTCTAGAAAAATTATCTGCTTACTTGCTGGCTTGTCTGGGAATCAGAGAGAAAATCGAGATGATCTAGAAGACTAAGCAGTGGTACTGCATCATTTCCAGACCAGTTCATAATCATTCGTTCAGTTATTTTCCGTAGCATTGCTGAAAATTTGTTTCTCAAGGTTATAAAAGTAGAGAAATAGAGTAGAAGAATCTATCTCAAAGTATATGAATTTTACGAATTTAAAACAAGCAGTAAGCAGTAGTTACTCGAAGATCCATTAATTTCTAGCGCACTCAGTTCATAATCGTAATTTATTATTAAATATTACCATCGTCGCTCGTAAACGCAGTTTTGAGTAGCTGCATTCGTTGTTGAACGCTAAGTGAACGTACATGCAAACTGCATGCAATTCGACTAAAAGCAAGGCGACGAACATTGTTATCACTTTCCATCAAAATCGTTGAAATGAATGTTTGAATATCGCTTTCAGAAAAGAGTGGTACACAATGAACTGCCTCTATGCGTACATCACGTGAAATATCCTTCAAAGCGTCAATGATGTCTAAAAGTAAGTTTAGGAAGACAATTTGTAGTCATGATATCCTTCAGAAAAATGAAACACCATTGATACTGCAAAGGCACTACTGCGAACAATGGTCAAAGAAATATGTTCCTTGTTCAACTTACAGACATTTGGAGCCAGGATGTCAGAGATCTCAAAAGTAATGGAGGATTTTCCAGTATTGCAGTTTATATTTGTAATATAACTCTTTCAGAAGTAAGATATCACTTTCTTGTTCGGAAACGTATTCCAATTTTTAGATTCCCACTTAAATTCTGGTAAAATGTGTTCATAGAAAAATTCGTGTGAAATTATCCTAACTGTTAATTAATAGACAAAACTTGACTTACATTTAGTGTAATCAAATCCATTTTCACCTTCATTCCTGTCATTAATTCTGCTAAAAATGCACAAAGAACGAATCACCTCGGCTCGTACAAATGGATTCTGAAGTTGTTATATGAACTCTATATATGAACTCGTTGTAAAATCTTTTGAGTCAGTCAGTTATATTATATGATCTAAGTGACAATTGGATGATTTTTCATTCTCTAACGAATCATAACACCTGCTAACATATAGCTACTAGCGTCACCTCACGAAAAAATCAACTCCACCTTATCATACATCCTTCCTTGCAAAATTCTGACCAAATTATCGATCACTTCTCTAGGCAAACTTGATTCCTCTTTACAGCTGGTGGGTTCATAGTCCGCCTCTATCTCTTCAATATCTTCAAAAATTGACGTTATCATTCGGCAACACCTATATCGTGAAATGTCGCAGACTGAGAACTGAATCTGAAACAGTTTAAATGATCAGTTAGTCAAAATTCAAACTCTTTAATTTTATTTTAACCAAATCTGCTATAATACTAGTTGGTAATAGTCGTGAATCAATTGGCCAGAATTTGCTGAGTAGATAAGTGATGATATTGAAAAAAGTCTAACTTAGATTTGTTTCATAATTTATTTACTTAAACTGCATTACAATTACTTGATGCTTTGTTTGTGATATGTAATGTTATAAAACATGATACTCTTACATTTTCGATATGTTGCAGGAGAAGAGTGAAAAGTGGAGGGGTAACTGTATCCTCCAAAAACATTCTTAAACTACATTTCACAAAAAACAAAAGACATCGATCAGCGCTTTTGTCGGTTTGAGACTGGCCAGTGAAATACCAAAGCCACAACTCTATTTCACCCAATACAGCACTTATTTCCAATTCCTCCTAAATCCCCCAAAACTTTATTTTTTTTCAAAAAAAGAAGAAAAGTGAAGTTTGAACATAATTAATAAATTAATATGAGAAGATTCAAATTTTTTGTAAAAACATGAAGAAATATCGTATCGTAGAATTTTCTGCAAAATTATTTACATAAGAGCAAATTAACAATTACTTTCTCAATTGAAAAACCATTAAGCTACAGTTATAGGACTAATGAATTGTTCATATTGCTTCCTCCTTCACGAAGATACTAGAATTGTTTCATCCTCTTTTTCAGAAATAAATTATTTGATATGAAATGAAACAAATCGTTACCTTACGAAACGCTTCACAAAGCTTTTCAATGCAGTCGTCCATTTCACTGTTATCATCTTTCTCACGGACCACAAGTAATAATTCCCGTATAAGTGGTAGTTCCGCGGGAATCTCACCACAGGGTAACTCTTTCATTGGATGTATCTTCGTTACACTCATCTTTATTGAATCACTTCATGCAATCAAATATTTAAATTTATTCTAACCAAAGAAAAAACCGCGCAAACGAACATCTCAGGAAAGGATTTTGCGGGCGCTTAATTACCACACTTCTTGGAATGCAAGACGATAGTATATGCAAGCTATGAATTGAAGACATCATTTTAGCACGTGAAATACATATAATTAACGTCTTTCAAAATATCCATTTATGCGTACAAAACGTGAAGTAGTGAGGCGTGGATGACAATACAAGCTGAATTGCCCTTGTGCCGTATATGTCACATCTCTATCCTATCTTTTACTATTGTTCTATCGGAAAATCAACAAGAAAAGCTCTAAGCTAATTTTAGCTATTCAGGTTTAAGTGTAGTGCAGCTATAGGTTACTCTGTACCTTTACTATCATTCTTTTTCAGGTAAATTTAAAGAGTATCACATGTTTCAAGATGGAATGTGCTAAGCCAGAAGATATCAAATATAATAGAAAACTTAATTGCATGCAAAGTTGCTCCCTGAATTTGTTGTGTTACCTTACGGATTTCATCAATATATGACATTCATTTGACTTGTAACCATGCACTAATTATATGTATCATTTTCAAGTCAATTTCGAATCACTTTAATCTTAATTTATGGGTTCTATTTACCTATCATTGATGTGTCCCTCTCAGTCATTCTGTCATCCCATATATTCTTGTCAGTCATCATCACTTCGTCAACCCAATATTCTCGCCAGTCACTATTTAGTCGTCAACCTTATCGTGTCAACTTATGGATATCTCGATATATGACATTTATAGGATCTGTAATTAGACCATAATTATATGCATCATTTTCAAGTTAATTTTAAATTATTTCGACCTTAATTTGTGGCTTCTATTTATTGGAAGATCTATCCTTCTCAATCAATTTGTCAATCCGAGTTATCATTCAGTCATCATTTCGTCAATCCAAGTATTTTCTTCAACCATTATTTCAACATTTCGAATATTTCATTCGACTGCGATTTACAGTTTAATCAGCTATATACTCAAACTTGTGCACATTCAAATAGTAATGATAGGAACCTATAGAGAAACTGTTTGAAGAACATTTAGCAAAATATATATTCTATCATAATTACATTGAAAGTTGACCTGAACTGTTAATTGGAATGATAATTAAACAATTGAAGATTAGCTAAAATAGCAATTCAGCAGACAAATTAAAATGAACTTTTGAAATTCTCATTTGAAAAGAATCATTTGCTAATATCTTTAAGTTTGCTTATTTTCAATGTGTAATAAATGTTGCTTTCATTTTAGTTAGTTTATGCTGCATAAGGAATAATCACATTTGATAAAATAATATTTATTTGCGTAAAGCATAGCATAAGTCAATTTCTTTCGTACTTAATACTGATAATACCATCGAAAATAATTCTTCTCATTTCAATGATGAATTGCACTGATATGGTTTAACTGAAATTTTTTTCACGGTGAGGTAAACTATGATGCAAATTTTAAGACACTATTAAATCTATATAAAATTTTAGGCATCAACAATACATTTAGGACGAGATTCTCCTTAAAAAATTATACTACAGTCCTCATTTCAATTCAAGCAAAGAGATATATGAACTTTTACAAGTTCTTACTAAATTGTGTTAGAACTGAAGCTTTGTTGCTGTTTGATTTTTCTGCCGGGACAAGCTAACAGACGAAATTCCACCATCCGAAAATAACATACTGGTTGGCATATAGCATGCAAACCAGTGAGAATCTGTAAGTTTAATTTTCTTTTTGATTGAAAATTTATAAATTTTAAAGAAAAAGTGAACTGATAATGAAGATGCTTATAATGATCGATGATGATTTTGTTTTTCAGAAACCGTAAAAGTGGAAAAGAATGGTATATTACTGTTAAACCTGTTTCAGTTTCGACGACACTATTATTTCTTACCTGAAGACTCCATTTGATAAGGGCAAAATGGGATGGTACAACTATAACATTAGTGACATGAAGAATTGTTACCAATTGAATTCCCGAATAAGGAAGCAGGAATAATATATAGACGAATAGAACGGTACCAATAACAACCAGGTGTTTATATTTGCACATCAGATGACTTTTCCAATGACGACGACTTTTCTCGCTGTAATGTAACCGTTTTAAAATGAAGTTTAATGAGTAGATCTCAAATAGTGAATACCTGTTGTTTCTGCTTAAAACAGATTGCAATGAATTGGTTTTGTCCGAAGTTAGTTTAGAAACTGAAACATTTCGTTTTAAACGGAGTGGAAGAGATAAATCTGAAATAAGTATCATAGTTTGTATTATAGCAAATGTTATTGTTTAACATTTTAGAATTCATCTGCAATGTAAGAAAAAAAAACGAAAACGATACAGAATTTCGATTTAGTTTTTTTTTTATTTTTTGATTTAATTAATAGCTTGCGATAAGGTAACTTACCTTCATTTATAGAGTTTTCTTTACGAAGGCGTCGTATCGTACACATTATTGAACCATAGGAAAACTAAAAAAAGTTTCCGACAAACTTTAGAAAAAGGAATATTACAAACATCTGAGAAATTTATTCTGTAATTGGTTAGATTCAAATTTCCAGGTTAAGTTAATTTTAAACACAGTTTAAAGCTCCAAGCGTTTGTCCTTTTACATCAATCCAATATCGAAATATTTTTTATGCTTGTAGTGTCCTCCCACAAATGAAATATAATAACTTTGTTGTATCCTTTTGGCAATAGAATTTTAACAATTGAATTCTAGAGAATCTTTGCTATTTTTGCAATTAAAAAATAGAATACTAGAATTGATTCTTCTATGGAAAAGAGATTAAGTTTACCGTTTACTGTGTGTGTTTTTTTGTTTTTTTTTTTTTGTTTACTTTGCTACTTACTGTGTCTATTAAAAGAATATAGTCCAACAGAAGATGTCAGTCGAAGCATGGCAGCTAGAAAAGCTCAATTTTGAATTTCAAATGCGTAAAAAAAGTGAAAGAAAATTACCAGCACAATAAGTAAGCTTAAATAGCAGAGAAAAAAGGTCACGAACATTGATGCAATGTTGACAAACATTAGCGCTGTTCGATGATTCATTATGTGCCCTAGAAACATACCTATTTATCAAATGAAATTAGAACAAATTATCTTTATAATTGTTTCAGTATTTAATTTACTTGTTACTTCAATTATATGAAATATATTACATCAAGTAGATGTTTTTTATAAAATAATGCCTACGTGAATTTAATTTCTGAAGGATTTGATGCAATTTTTTTCAAAATTACGTGGAGTCATTTAGTAAGTATTGCTAGAATTACTTATCATAATCACAATAACTTAATTTCAAGATTTCAAGACGCTTTATCCTTCTTAAATGGATTATCATTTCCCATTATGATTTGGGATTATAGCAAAAATCAATGCTCCTAAAGTGAAGAAAAAAATTGACAGAATTAATTTGAGAAATACCACAACCGAACAAATAATTCATTTCTTTTTTTCGTAATCAAAACGAAAAATTTTCTAACTGTATTTAAAGTATTATATTCATCCGTAAATATAATATTTTCAAAGTTTTGGGATTAACAAGCTTTAATTTCCCATAAAAATGTACTGCGCATGCCACTGCTGTAGAAAGTTCCGTTGCTTTGATAACCATTATCGTTACTTATGGTAGTTGCTTGAGAAGATTTGAAAAAATTCGAAAGCAGTAGCGAAACAATACCAGGTATGAAGCTTATTAACCAACTGCAATAATTAGAAATGATGAGTAAATGAAGGAAACACTTCATTTGCATTTAGCTTAAGATTTAGAATTATATAATAAATTAGTTTCCATGAAGTGAAAAGAAAAATTGGTACTATTGATTTGAGAAATATTGTAATCAAATAAATATTTCCATTTCTTTTCTATATGATTGCTAAAAGTTATACTTGAATAATTTAACACTTTAAATAGCTTTCCGTAGCTTTAATCAAAAATTCTAGAAAGTGGATCTTCTAAAAGCTAACATCTAGAGCTACAATTACTTGTTAAAAAATTTCAAAAATATTTTACCTTAAAAGCAAATAAATGAGGACAATACGTCGCCTGAAGCGATGTCTATAAAATAATGGGTAATGTACCACCGTAAATTCATTAAAAGTGAATATCAGTAAATTGAAAATTGTAAGTAAATTGCAGGAACGCAATATCATAGTTGTGAATTTGCTTATCTGAAAATGTTAAAATTATGTGAAAATGCGAGCTAATTGATCATTATTAGTATTATACTAATTTAGGTATTTTGTTCTGAGTTTCTCTCTCAATGATATCAAATCATTTACCTTTAAAATTAACAGACGATCATATATAGTAGTATAGTTACTGATGAGAGTATGAGGTAAGCCCCAAATAATCAGGCAACAACCTCGCAACAAATCCACGATAGAACAGTGAAAAACCAAAATGTAAAAGATATTCTTGAGAATCTTTTTTCGATGTTTAATTATAATACTGATTATAAACAAATTTAATATAATACATAGACAACCCAATATATCACATAGTATTACAGCTCCTGATAACATCTTATTCTGAAAGTAAAAGCACTAGAAAATCATAGCAAAAATTAAGTAATCTAATTTGGTTATAAATTTTTAAAGATGAAAATCTTTATGAAGAACTAGAAAAATAACGGATAGAGTAAAGGATGAAAAGTTAAAGTAATTTTGCAATTATTCAAAACAACAGCCTTTTATAGGTTACTCAAAGTATTTTGCAGAGTATTCCAGATTAAATACGTATTTGTCTTACAATTCTTTTTAGTTGAAAAGTTAATGAATCTCGATGGTGCTGATCAGCAATTGTTGTCAGGTAGATAAAATCTGTATTGTTCACATTATCCGAATCCTGAAGAACACCAAATGTCGAATTTATTTAGCAAATGTGGGAATTAATAAGTACTAATTGGAAAATTCTAAAATTAATTTGACATATTTTAAAAGAATTGCATTAATATTCATTTCAATTTCTTGTTTTTCAATCTTACTCAGTCTTTTAAAAGCTGTTTGGAAATTATCTCTGAAGCATAATTGCAAATTTAAAACTTACATTGTTAGACAGAAAGTGCATAGTTATGTACTGCACAATCATAGATGAACTGAGACAGAAAGACCAGTAAAAAAATCAGCAGTTGACGCAACTAATTCTGTTCAATTGCGCTACTCTCAGATATTTTCATTTTCTATTTAATTTTAATTAGTAAGATGAAAACTAAGAAAAGCAATGAAATTGTATTCAAAACTGCTGTAGAAAGCAAAAATTCTTCTGAAAAATCTGCTACCTACAAATAGAAAAAAACTGCAATCACACACACTAAGATGTGATAACACATAGCTAATCATATTTTCCTATGATAACACATAGCTAATCATATTTTCCTATGATAACACATAGCTAATCATATTTTCCTATGATAACACATAGCTAATCATATTTTCCTATGATAACACATAGCTAATCATATTTTCCTATGATAACACATAGCTAATCATATTTTCCTATGATAACACATAGCTAATCATATTTTCCTATGATAACATATAGCTAATCATATCTTCCTGTGATAACAAATAGCTAATCATTCTTCACTTAGTTGCGCATTTGACTATAACAATGAAATTGGATGACAAAATAAGAGAGAAGGGCAGAAGAAAATTGTCAATGATTTTGCGACTTCTTTCTTACCGATTCATCACTTATCAAAAATGCTTAAGGCTATATAAACTGTCAATTGAAATCTCACTCTATTCTTTGAGCTTCTTCATAATCCACTTTACTTTTCCGAAAATTACATTTAAGCAAGAAAGAATTGTTAGCAAACAGGAGAGATAATATGCTAGAATAAGCAAAAAAGTGGCATTATGCAGTCTTAGCATCATAAACTTCTTTCTGAAAAATGCTCAAAAGAAATTGAATAAACAAATTTTTTTTTTTTTGCTAGCTTTAAAAGATTAGCCTATTTTCTTAAAATGATGGCAACATTTTCTTTTTTGTATTAATTCTTCTTGTCTATCACGGGATTTAATCACTGATAGTGTAAAGGTAAAAAATTGAGGAATGATAAGTGCTAAGAATTTATTTATGTACTAATAAAAAGAATGGCAAGAACGAATCCTAAAATGTATGTGACACTTTTAGTTATTAATTTGAGATTAGAATCATGATAACAAATTTCATTGACATTCGATGGTTTTGGATGATAATGAAAAAAATACCGAAAAGAGCAGTCAGTTGACATTTCTCTTTCTCAAAATTATGCATCTTTGTCATCATTTCTTCCTATGTTTTCTTTCAGGGCGATTTGATAGGCTGCAATGAGTTAAATTAAAATGCTCTGCTGAATTTTCATAATTATTTAGCAAACAGCTAACAAATATTTCTCTTAGATTGTCTGGTATCATCGAAATTTATGGAATCTAAGAGCAACTGATACCTGATATCAACTAAATAAGTTGCACAGAAGCCAATTTGTTCAATTTTCAGATTTTTCATATTTGAATAATAACCAATATAATTTGTGGAATATTTGAAATTGCCTGTAAATATATTAGGTTGATAACTTCGATAAGCTAACTATGCATAATGCTAATTAATGCTAACTTTTCAAATCTTTTTTCCAGGATGGCTTAATTAACGACTTTTGAACTTCTAACATTTTAACAATCATCCCATTCCGATACTTTCACATCGTACTACATTATCACCAAATCAAATTATCACCAAAATTCATGAAATTAATTATGCATAAAAAAAGTGCCATTTATTATTTTGCTGAAATCAAATGAATCGTCTTTAGAATTTATTTAATTTTTGAAATATATCTAAAGCACATAATATATTTTTAGCGATAAAATTTGCTTTCAGCGACATTTTTACACTTAACAAATTTATTTGTGAAATATTCAAATTTAAAAAGGAAATTTGAGAATTTTTTAGAAAAAATTTTTCACACTTTTTCCTACTTTTATTTTACTTTTTTACTTTTTATATAAAAATTGGCATTGCTCATATTACGATTAATTATATTAATAGTTATTTCTCACATTCAGAAAGTTCAAATAAAAATTCAGATAAAAAAACATTCCTCGGAAGTTTAAATAGCTTATTAATAAAACATAAAATTTGAAAGTCTGTTTAGAAAATTTTATACATCTCATTTTTAATACACTTTTCAAATTATTGACTAATTCCTTTCTGCTTGCAAAATACAAATATTTTTCAAAAACTAATTATTTTTGTATTTTATCTTTTGCTCCCTTTGTTACTCTTAATTTTTTAGTTTCCTGTTTAGTAAATGCTGCGTTACTATTACGTTAAAAAAAGGTGACAGGAATTATTAAGAAACTGAAATTTCAAATAAGCATAACCTGATATCGCTGTGAGAACAAATCACATTACTCGAAGAAATTGATTTGAAGAAATTTCTAAACTTTACATTGACCGAATTAATAGGTAAATCGACCCAGTGTAACGTTTAGAAATTTCGCTCTCAAAACTAAAAATTAGGTAAGGAATCCTCGTTAATTATTATGCCAGGTAGATGAGGAAAAATACAGAAAATTACATAAAAACAAATGGTTAACTTGTAAATTTACTATTAAAGCACCGAAAATTAAAAATATGAAATAACGTAATGCTGCACAGGTTGAAATAAGTTTAGGGACGAGAAGAAAGGTAGGAGATCAAGAAGGTGAAAAAATTCTTGAAATGAAGTATTAAAGGTCATTGTCCTCATTTATTCATGGTTGTTGAAATGGTTTGTTCATTGATGTCGACGCATCCAATATTAAACTGTTTAATTGTACCAAAACATATCCAAAAATTTGTCCCCGGCATATTTATCAGAATGAAATTTCTTATCAGCTAATTATAAGATTATCTTCTTGTTTAATATTTAAGACGGATCGAAAATTTGTGTCACATTAAGATCAGCGTAAATTGTTTATTCTTTAAACATCATTTATTACTAAACTTAGATATAGCTGTAATTCTAGGATATTTCAGGCTTTTTAAAACAAGTTATAATAAATTATAATGTCATATTGGTATCTTAAATTTATCATTTGTTTATTTATCAATTTGCAACATATCTTATCCTAACTTTTATCTCCTATTATTTAAAGCTTAAAAATTTACTCCTAAGATTTCTAGAATTCTAGTAAATGTTTTCATTGTTTTCATGCATAATTCTTATCGTTATCACTATGATAAAAGCCAATCACTATTCAGTCAAACTATTCATTTCTAACGTTATTATAAATGTTTTTTTCGTACAAATAAATCGTTTACATCTGGCTTTTTCGTCAATTAAAAAAAAGAAAAAGAAGGCTATTCATGTGTTTAACAAAGTGAATTTAGTGATAAGGATGGGATGGAAATGTGTTCAACAACACATCAATATCACCGATAAAAACCAGTAGACACCATTTAGTGACTGTTTTATTTCGAGGAAATACACATCACAGTTGTTCTGTTTGCTTAAACTCTCTTCACTACCATTTCTTTAATCATTCCATACAATCAGCAATCTCAACTAAAATATTTTTTTTTTAAATTCTATTTCTTCTTTTATTCTCATTATTTTCTAATTTCATAACAGAAACATTAAGATAATTTTCATTATTAATTTAAAAATCAAAAATTTTGCTCATTTTTAGATAAAAATAGTTTGTTTTTATTTTTGTTATTACTTAAACCTATGATATGCTTATTTGTGATATTTGCTTTCATAATTAATATTGTGATAAATTATTAATAACTTTGGAATTATTCAGTTTTATTAAAGGTAACATCATGCAATAACGTTATTTATCCTTTTTTTCAATCTTTTACAAATTAATTCCATTTTACTTTAAAACTACCTGCCTGTAGATTATAATATCATGGAAAATATAGGTTATTGATTGATTTCAAAAATGCGAAATATTAACAATCGTCTTATTTTTCGTAAATTTTATAAGTCTTTTCATTTTTTACATTTTCTTTTAGAGCAATGGTTATTTGAAATTTATGAAATGCTTCTTTTCTTTTCATTATCGAAAAATTTTGTTAGATGCAGAAAATGAGAGAGAGAGAAGCTATAAAGCTATTTGTTGATTTTTGATCGCATCGTTACAGAGTGACATTAGAAGTGAAATGTTAGATGAACGGATAACAATTTGATTCACTGATTTGCTCCTTTAATTTAATTTATTTATTCTCTTCTAACTTCAAAATTTTATTTATAGCAATTTACCTTTTTTTATGCTTCCCATTGAAGTAAGCCTTAGTTTCACTTGGCTTAAACCATTTCCTTTTTTTTTCCTTTTTCATCATACTTGTTACTTAGTCTTTTCTGTTGTTATTTAATTTCGATAAATTAAAAAAAATTATTATGGAGGAAATAATTGTAAAAAAAATCAAAAATGAAAGGGACGAAATGATATTTAGTTTACTTTACTGCTAATATTTGTAACTTCCGTTTTTTCAGTATTTATCTTAATGTCACCTTATTCTCGTTGGCATATGTTATGATAGTAATAATTTTTTGAAATAATAAAATATTTTGAAGAATTTGTAAGTTATTTTTTGCAAAAATTAATAATCAAAATTTTGGAAAGGATTATTTTTGAATCTAATTAATTCAGTATCGAATTTTAACTGAAAATATGCAATTGATTTTTTGCATTTATTAATACTCGGAATGAAGATAATGGGAATCATAAAACAGCGAATATTTAGTATAATTGTTGAATAAATTGCTATTACTTTAAATTCTGCAATTTATAAATTATTTAAAGGGCAAAATATAAATGAGATTTTAATAGAATTTTCGAAATTTGATAAGTTTGAGCATATTATTTAGAGAGAAATGCTTCTATCGTTACATACAATTTTTAAAAGTTAATATTTAATGATTGGCAGCATATGCTACTTTTAAGTTCAACTTCTAAACCATCAAAAAAACATATTTTTGCTCATATCATAGCTTAGAAGAAAAAGTTTAAACGAAAATATATCGATTAATGCTTAGCATCAAAAGTAATTTATTTTTATTTTTCTGAAAAAAGAAAAGCTAACATTGAAATTTTAGGAAGTATTGCAGTCGCCTACAAAAAAAGAGAAAATATTCACTTCTTTTATGCAAACATCTTTTGATTCTAATTTTAAGATAAGAAAGAATCTTGTGATCATAATTAATTACAGTTCCGTTAACCTAGATTGGTAGTTAACTTCGTCAAAATGAGCCAAAGACATTCAACAAATTGTCACTCTATATTGTCTGGTCTTATTTATTAACAATTTCATTTAAATTCAAATTAATTTCTATTAATTATCAATAAATTAAATGTACACGATTGATACACATCCGTTGTCATTTGATAATGAATAATTATAAATATTATGTCATATTCTACATTTCATTATATTTTAAAGTTTGAAAATAAATTAAGTGAGTAAAATTAGGAATTTATATTCCTTGGGTGATAATATGAAATGATTCCAGTTGGTGAATGTAATTTTTATTCACTGTTTCAATTGCTTTCATTTAATCATTCCGCTTCACCATGAAACAATCATTTTTTTTTTCATTTGTCTTACCTACCCATACTTATATATTTGTCTTACCTGCCCACACTTGTGCATTTCTGACAGAAATATACCTTTATAGGAACTTATAGGACATATTAAAATTGGAATGAATTCTGAGTTACCAAATAAAAAATTCTTGCTATAGTTTTCTAGGCGTAATTTATGCAAATTTAAATAATATTTGTTTGTTTCAGTAATGGCGGATCAGATGAATGATGAAAGATCAGAAGGTAATGTTGACTTATGCGATGGGAAATCATCTGGTAATTCAGAATTGCAACAGCTTACATCCGGATACGGTAATAGACAAATTCAGGAAGCAATAAATCCATGCAGTTTGATGCTTGAAGAAGATCTGATGTATCATGACGAACGCCAGAATGTACCGGAAAAAATATCTAATACTAATACTACATGCTTCCAACTAGGATTTCCGTTTATTGATGTTGCAGAAACGGCAAGCATACATACAAATTCAATTTTGGGAAGTCAGAATATATTTCAACAAGAAAATAATTTCTACGCTCAACAACCGTGCGTTACGCCAAATTGTAAAACAGCTTCTGAAACTGGAGCTCAACAATCGGTTCTATTCGAATTTGAAAATTATGCAAATCAAATTTTGGGACAGAAATTGATACAACCGCTTGTTGCGTCTAATAATAGTGCAGCAGAAACAAACAAAGATCAAATGGTTGATGCTTTTGTGTTTTCTCAGACTGCCAGTAATTCGGATGATCAACAAGCGGCAATAAGTGATGATGGCATTTCGAAGTCGGTCGAAAACTTCCATCAACAATTGCAAATTGAGAAACAAGAAAAACTTTGGACTCTATGTGATAACGAAAGCTCGACAAGAAACGAAACAAAAATGAACGAAAATGAATTGAATGATAACACGGATAAAAATTCGGAAAATCGTGATTCCGGACATCAGCAGCTTGAGAAGTGTGAAGTAACATCTACTGAGCAACAACATTCAGTTAACGAAAATGTTGTTCCGGAAGATTTTACAGCAAATACTGTTTTCATCGGGCTTCAGTATATCGATGGAAAATTATTTAACGTAATTGGTGGTTTAAGTAATCTTGCCAATGATTGTAAACAACGGTTTCATCTTCCAATAGCAAGATACCAGAAACTGCAATCAACAGGAATTCTTGATGAAATTCTACATCTAGTACCGGAAAGTAATGAACAGCTTCAAGAAACTCCATTTAATGCGGAATTTTGTGAAACGGATCATTCCGAAGAGCTCACTGCAAAAGAAATCCATGCAGAATTAGAATATTCTATGCCAGGAATTATACCTGAGATAGAAAATATTAAAGTAATCCATCATATCACAGAGGAAATTCCTTTAGTGCAAAACAAACCTGAAAGAACATTTCTCGGAGAAAACTGTTCCGAAAATGAGGGATTTGTTATAGAACAAAAGCAAACTAATTACATAAATGAACCAACGGAATTGTTGATATCGGAATGTGATCCGGAAAATGCAAGACAGGAGATTTTGAGAGAAGAAGTTGAGCGAGGAAAAGAATTTCTACCATCTACTGTTGAGGAAAGATCTGACAATATGAAATCAGTGCAAGTTATGAAAAATTTTGAAGATATAAGCAAAATTCAAAATGAACATAAACAATCGGTTGAATGTGAAAAACTTCAGGAACAGTTACTTTGTGAAAGACAGCAAAAAAAGATAGCAAATGTCGAAATTGAAAAGAATATCAAAAATCCGAGTAAACTTCTGGGACTGATTCCGGATGAGAGAGAAACGGAAGTTTCTGAAGCTAATACTTTGGTTTATGAAAGTGCGCGAGTATCAGAAGAAGAGAGAAAGTCTGATCTTACATCAAATATTTCGGATAATAAATGTGAAATATATAATCAAGAAGGCAATGAAAACATTGCAGTAGATAATGCCATAATTATAAGAAAGTCAATCGAATCTTTTGGATCCGCGAACATGCGGGAAGAGAAAAACAATGGTTCTCTGCAAAATGAATTGAAAAACGTCAATAAAGATGTCACCACATCACTTAAACCAACCATAAAAACAACTAAAAAAACAATACCAGCAACTGGCACTAAGAAGGTGTCAACAATGACAGATGCTATGTCACCTATATCAAAAGATGTAAAGAAAACTAATCGTATGATGACTGATAGAAAATCGGTGACAAAATTAGCTGTCACTTTACCTTCAGTTTCTATTGCGAGAAATATAAAATTGAAGGAGAAAAAAAATTGCGAAGCTGAATTAAAGCATACAAAAAATGGTAATGCTAAGATATTAAAGTCAAATATTACGTCAACAGTAACGTCAAAAATAACTCAGAAAAAACTTCACGAAAGTGTAAATTTCGGAAAAATACAGCTAAATAACAATGCTAAAGTGAATATGAAAAATAAACCAAAAGATATTATCAAAGACTATCGAAAAATTACAAAAGAAATGGAAAATAATGAAAAAGCACTTATTGGAAAGGTAAAAAAAATTGGAATTATTGATTTAGAGCCATTAGTTTGGACAGAAACTTTAATGCCTGCATATGAGCAAATTTGGGAAAATTGTGAATCAGTAAATCAGATCATCGATAATAAAACTAATATAGGATTTGAAGAAAAGATAGAAAATGAAATCGAAAAAGAATTGAAAACTGATGCGATGGTTGCAGATGTAGAAAGTAATAATATGGAATCAATGTGGCAACTGAAGAAAAATTCAGAATTTGTCGAAATTGAAGTTACGAAATCAATTATTTTGTCAGAGAGAAATGAAATCAATGCTCCACAATGTTTTGCTTTATCAAATAATAATGAGGAAGAAATCATTGAGGATTCCTCGGATTGTTTAAAAATAAGCGAACAGAATGAAAATGTTGTTATTGAAGAAGAAATAGTGGTAAAAGACAGTAGTAGCGAAAAGCATGAAATTGAAATTTCTAGCACAGTAGCAATTAAATCTTCCGAAGCAACCGAACTATCATTGAAAATGAACTCAAAAATTCCGCTAGAGCAAAAAACTTCCGATACAATGATGGGACAGAAACTTAATCTATCAGGAATACAAAATGAGATAGAAGCTGATGCTAAGGATGGAACCGGTGAAATGATTATTGACGGAAAAGAAGAAATGATACCATCGGAAAAAGAAAAATTGGAAGTAAAAGTTGCGAGAAATAATAATGGTGAAGAATCAAGCCGAACTGGAAAAAAAGAGTTAGCATTAGCAGGATCAGGTTCTGAGCAACAGACACAACCGGAGCTAGAAATAAATGATGGACGTAGACATCATGGTGAGAAATCTCATAGCAAAAATTATCAATGGAAAGGACAGTTTGGTGCAATGTATTCAGATGTACCGGAAGAATATATGCATAATACTGCCGGAAAAGATAATTCACGTAAGCAACAGGAAACTGGTGGACAACAAAATTATTCACATCAAGTTTACGGCAAGTTTTCTGATAACATCGAATTAAAAGATAATTATCAGCAACAACAAAGTGAAAATCAGAATCATTCACGGAAGCAGCAGCAGCAACAACCGGGTGACACCAATAGCGGATGCAATCAGAACTATTCCGGTCAACAGGGGCACAGGAAACGAAACAAACGAAACAAGAAACCACGTAATTGGTGACATCAATACTGCTACGACAATTTTTTTTCGTATGACAAAAACAATAATTTAACATCACAATCAAAACTTTACCATAAACAGGTATGAATTTTAATTCATTTTTTTTTTCAAAAACATATGAAATTTTCGTTTGCAAGACTTTATCAATTAATTTTTAAACATCCGAAATGTTAACATTTAAAAAGAGAATTAGAGTGTACATTGAAATGTTTGTTTAGAACTTTTCAAGAAGTCTAAAAAAGATTAGAATGTTTGTTCAGAAGTTTCCAAAAAGTCTAAAACAGCATATTTAACCCAACTTGCTTAAATATTTGTTGACTAAACTTTGAAGAACAATTAAATTAGCTACTATTCTGAATTTCATTTTTATAACTTTCATTTTTCTTCTGCAGGTTTGATGGTATTTGGTATTTTGAACATAAACAGAAATATATTCTTATACGATTAATCGTGATCATTGTTAATGATTAGAATTCGTTTACACAACCGGAATGAATTCATTTATATAATCGAAATGATTGCTCAGTGAGTTGTGTTGTAAACAAGAAATTGATGAATTTTTATTGGTTAAAATACTGGTATCGAAGTCATAATGCAATAGGAATTAAATATATCAATTTCACGTCTTATCATCTCTTATCAGGTTACATTATATAATTCTATGTGATAAATTGATTACATTTTGCACGAAATATCGAAAATTATAATTTATTCATTTGTAAGTGTTACATGAAAAATTTGGAAAAGTTTATGTAATGATTTATGCTATTATTATCTGATAAGAGATTAATAAGCAATAGTTTGTGTAATATAATTATATAACATTTTTTTCTAATAATATCTTCTCATCATATTTAACATTTTAGATTTTTAGAATATTGTTTGATCGCGAAATAACTTCCGAAATTCTATTTACACTTAAACATATCGTTATGTATTTGGAAAATTTGATTACTTATAGCCTATGAATCAGTGAAATTCATATCAGCCAAATTATATTTCCGTTTGTTATATAAAACTTTCAGTGCAAAAAAAAACTTTTATTACAAACAATTTATTTTTTTAGAAGTTATCATTTTTTGATTTAAAATCATGCGAATTCCACATTTTTTAAATATTACGATTATCTACAAAAACAAATTATAAATTTTGCAAATTACCAAATGCAATCGATCATTAACTAAAAACAAAGAAAAAATCACATTAGTAATTTGCTTTTTTTATTTTTTCAAGTGTAATACTTGAATAAATTAATTTGTAAGAAAATTTAAGGTATTTCTTCTTCAGCTGCAGCATAATTTGAACATTTTGGACATTGTTAAAAATTATACAAATCTCAGTTTTTTACTAAAAATTTTTTCAATTTTTTTAAAATTTTATTTTCATTAAACTAAACCGGAAATAATTATTTGAAGAAAAAAACGTTTTCGATATACATTTTTGAACTGAAATCAATCAATTTCTTTTATCTGTTTATAATAATAATTTGGCTAATTACTTGTAGACTTTGAAGTTCCTTCAATGTTTATAATTTACATTTCTCCTTTCTTCTTTTCACTTTGTGAAACCATGAGATAAGCGCAAAAATTTTGATGTTTCCTATTGATATTGAGAACGATATTAATATTTTTTAAATTTTATTAAAAATTTCTCAAATACTTCAGAATGAGATCAAATTCATTCTGTTACAATAACTAATATGTTGTCATTGTTCATTTGATAACTGAATGATTAAAAATAAAATTTTGAGAAAACTTTAAATTTGCCAAATTTTATGATGGATTTTTTCCCATTTCTATCTTTCTTGATTAATCTTTCCTTTTTCTTTTACCTTTGAAGTAGACTGATGGTACATCTTAAATATGAAAGGATATATTGCGGCAGTTGCTTAAGAAAATGATTTCTTGATAATATAACGATACTCGGCGGGGATGACAAGATAGATGGAAGATATTGTGACAGCAAAAAATATTCGGTGTGTTCATCATTATCTTTCATCAATATAATCATGTTATGATAACGAATAGAAAATTGTTCATAACTATTATCGTCTCTGTGATATGAAAAATACAAATGAAGATCAAAAGATGAAACCGCTAATGAGATAAGAAGGTGAAATGACATGAATGCAAGCATATCACAGCATGAAATGATTGCAGTTATCAAAGCTACTTATGTCATAAATAATATATCAATAAATGAATGACAGTAAACATTATATGTTTTTTTTTTGTCAAATATAATCATCAAAATTAAATTCCAATTTAATCCTAATTTTGATACTTACCATTGTTTTGATCACTTCAAATGATAAGAGCAAAAGTCAAAACAGATCAAACTAATCAAGAGAAATATAACTGATTTTCAGATAAAACACAAAGCTGTGTGGAACAGAATCACTGATAATGATTGATAATTGAGCTCAATTAATCAATCTAAAATATTTGATAGTGCATTTTGTAGAATACTCGAAGGAATAAATATTAAAATACTTAAAAGAATAATAGTATCATTAATTGTCAGCATATTGACATAATGTAGTTGCAGTAACTTTTATATTATTATTGTAACGGTTAGAAATTAGCAAGTGGAATAGTTTAATTACATTTCAATTTTTGATTAATAATGTTTAGTATCAAAATTATCCTATCAACTATAAAATTTCTTTTTCTAAATATTTCAAATTTAGAAGAAAATAGATTTTTACAAGTAAATAGTAAGTTATTCAAGCAGCAAAAAAATAACTTAATGAGTTAATGAACTTTCAATGATTTAAATCTTGTTTATTAATAGTAAATGCTCGATGCCTCAATTAGTTTGAATAACAATCCTTATGTCAATACAATGACGCAAGGTGTATATCAAAGGGTTATTGTTTAGCTATGTGTCAACTTCATCAGCTTATAATCCTCACTGATAACCTGCTGGAAATTTTTATAAAGTAAAACATCATACGCTTTCATTAATGTTTCGGTTGATAAAACGTCAAAGCATTTTGTAGAAATAATAAAGCTGATAAGTCTAGGTGATAAGCTTTAATACTATACTAAAATAGTTCAGCTAACAGTCTGCTCAAGTGTTGTTGATTTCCATAATGATTTATGTATTAGGTAATTTGATTTGTTGATTACATAGATTTTTTTGATCTTTTTTGATTGCTTTATAATTTGTCATTTAAAAATTTTATTTCTAAGAATATTTTATCATTAATGTAAATATAAGCGATCTTTAAGAAAACGATACGAATAGGATAGAAGAAATGAAATGATATTTAAAAAAAAGCTTTAAATGTAAAATCTATACTGCAAAATACTTCAGTGAAATTAATTTTATTTATTATAACTTTTGAAATTTTATTAAAATTGTGAAAAAAAAGGAAAAAACTGAACTTGAATGATATTTTCATTGCAATTTTTACCCAAACAATAATAATGATTAACAATTATTCTTATTATTTTTTGACTTTCGTCATTATTCTTGCGTGATACGGTAATTGTAATTGTTGTGATACTAAGATGACCTTGTCAACTCTTCAATCTCTTTTGCATCCTTTTGCGCATCATTTCTTGTACAATTACTACATTGAAATAGGCATAAACACTGTCGTCATATGTTCATTGAATCATTATAAGCTATTCAATGGAGATAACCACTTAAGATATTGGATATTTCCTTTTTGTTCTACTATTTTACCATATATAATAACAGCTTCCCGGGTAAACTTATTCCTATTTCGGTTAAATAAACATAACAAAGACGGTTTTTATGGAAAGATATGATTAAGAAAATAGGAAAAGGTAAAAAGATGATGTGGAGATGTGTCCTCGGATGATATGACATGACATGACATTTGACATCTTCTGCTAATCGAGAGCTTCTACAGATTGTTCACCGCTCTATGATTATCTCTTTCGTAAGATAGTCTTGTTAACCTTCTTCTCTTTTCTTTTTTCACTCATATATTCATGTATGTTACCGCTTCAAATTACCACATTTCGGTATCTTTTGAAATATTTTAATTGCTCTAAATCATTTCTATTCTTTATATTTCCATCCTAAATAATGACGAAAAAAACCAAATGCTTTTTTTGTTTCGATAATTAAGCGTCTAAAGTAATTATCTCAAATATTCCACATCATATTATTAATACTAACAAATAGGCTTACCTTATTTGCTTCTTAGAGATATTGCATTGATTTGTTATTCTTCCAAAATTAAATTTTTGCATCAACTACTCGTATTCTTACAGTACATTTTTTCACTCAAACATATCAATTGCTTATCATGAATAATCCACTAAAAATTGACAGTATTATAAATCTATTTATTAAATAATTACTTAACAATTGCTAAAATTTCGAAGAAAAAGTAAAAAACTTTTGCTTATTTTTGAAATATTTTTTTGCAAGTTTCTATTTTAATTACGCTTTTAATCCAAACCGCGTAATCTTGGATGATTCACTTTCAAACTATGATCTTGAAAAAAAAATTTTATGTAGCAAATTAAATTATTAGCTAATTATTTATTTTAAATCAATCTTCAAATTATTTTATCGTGAGTCTTGTCAATATTTTAGAATTAAATTGGGAATAAATTAATTTTAATTTGGACTCAAAAACTGAATTAATACGAAGTGGACATTTGCTACATGTCTGAGGCATATTAGATGAAATATTTATCATCATCATTTGGCAATAAGTGGACGATAGGATGAGCCAAGAAGGAATTTGTTTGTGAGACAGTCTAAAATTGGCTAACCTAATCAGATTAAAAGAGGCAGGCTAATTTATTAGAGGCTTAAGTTGTTTGTAATGACAACATCGCCTTTTCCCCACTTGTATTAAACTGCTAGGCTCTTTTATCTTTCTAAGAATAATAAGAAAGATTTTACTTCATGTTCCTATTGCGATAGTAACCATTTTCTATGAATTGTTTCAGTTTTATATACGGAAATAATAATCAGAATTGCTTTTTTTTAATTTTGGATTTAATGTTTTTCTTGAGTCAGATTTTCTATTAACTTTTGGTTTAATACTTTTCTTGAGCCAGATTTCCTGACTTCTCATTCATCAGATACAATGTTGAATAATTTTTTTAAAAAAAAGAAATGGATGCACTACAGTAATCCTTGAGGTGCTAATTCTGTGCACTGTAGAGCACCGTGAAATATGTCGCACTATGAAAGAGGCGCAGTAGTCGCTCATAGTAAAAGATGAAATTGTAGATTCGATACTATTACAATGATATAATTGGCTTCATGAGATTAAATGGTACATAGAAGGACTGATCGAGTCACCTCATAATTAACAAATAATTAATCTACAATCAATTAAAAGATCTGTAAAGCTGGGAAATACTAAGTAAATCATGAAAGTGTTAAGTGATATAGTTATCGATAAACATGCCATTTAATGATGATAATATTTAAAATGAAAAAAGTTAAGCGAAATGATAATGGCATCCGCTGAAGAGATACCAAAAGAAATTTCAAATAAATTTTGTCACACTATGAATAATTAGCGAAATTAACACAAAAGTAATTATATCGGATAAGTTGGTTAATGGAGTAGTGACAGAGATTTAATTGCATTTAATTATGTAAGACTGTTCATCATGGCAATTTTGCTTACTTAACTGTTACAGTTATGATAACTGATTGTATGACTCATATTTACATTTGATTATTTCAAATCTTCGAATTGTTTACCTGATATAATAACAACCATTGAAGAGTAATTAGGAAAAAGCGAGAATGGCTTAAGAACCTTCATTTTATCTGTAATATTTATATATATTAATACTTTAATGAGCTGTTTTGATCGATGCGCCAATCATTATACATACTACCTTATTGACACCGTAATATAATATCATCAACGTAATTGAAACCGTAATATGACCCTTATCTATCAAATTAAAGTTAATTACTTTTTATCAACCAAATTGTCGGCTTTTTCTTCAAAAATGTCATCATTTTTTATTTAACCGCCATAAATGGTCTATTACGGATAATCCATCTATGCTACACTTCCCCGTTATACATTTATTTGCAAACAATTATCGCATTTTGCTACCTTTAATTGCATTCTCATCCTGATCCGGGAAATATTCCGGAAAGGAAATTATTCAACTGAATCAAAGAGATTGGTATTTAACGCTTGACAGAATCTAATCTATGCTAAGGTGAAAATGCGGCAATGATGCTTGAAGCACATGAACAATAAACGATATTCTCAAAAATAGGTCTTCAAAGATTTCTAATTCTTACAAATATAGAAAGAAGAATAACAAGTAATACTTTTACTATCAATAAACTCAAATAATTTGCATGCAAACTCAGAAAGGACAAGCTGTAATCAGATTGACAATCTGATTAGGACGAATAGTAGATAAAATCACTGAGTTCCTTGACATAAAATCGGATCAATTCTGTAAATTAGCTCTAAATCGGTGCTTTAATTATTCTATTCTAATCATTTTCAAAAAATTGGAAATGCTGAAGATTGCAGTGATCGAAGTATAAACAAGTCAATATTACATAAACAGCGCTTACTAACTGCTTTATATTATCGAAACAGCCAAGTGCAGACGAAATGGAATAATAATTCCGCTTCGCAAATAACATTAAATATTTGGATAATAAATCATTTTCATTCTTTTCTATCTTTCTACTTCAATCGTTTTTAGCTCGCTATAATGGAAGGAGGAGCTTGCGGTGATGCGGTAGTCCATCCCACATTTATCCGACACATCAGGTTGCAGTTGCCGGTGCTGTGATTGCTTCTGCTGTTGCTTGCTCGTTCCGCACAAGGCTATTCGTACTGGTTGTCATCTCCCAGTGATACGGTAGCTAATCTCTCTCTCTCTCTTATCAGTGATAATCAGCAAATTCCACCGTGTCGCAAATTCCTTACTTACCAAGCAGTTAAAACAATAATGTACTTAGTTATACAGAGATTACAGAAGTACTTACTTTTATGAGTAAGTACGAAGGGTTATTTGGACAGGTAAATTCGATGCGTCAACTGCTGAACGTGTTTAAACGTCTTGAAATATGCGCTTTCAGATGTTATGCGTTGCGTTACTCATCGATAGATTTCCTTCACCGATAGGGTATATTCCGTGTTCGGCAACGATACTTTCAAGCTTTATCGAATCAGTTGTAACGGATACTGCACGAATTGTTCCTATAGGCAATCACATTTCCGTATTTATCCCTGCGACAGAAGACGAACAGAAGGTGAAATTTATGGATGCCGCAATGCAAACATCGCCTGGTTTGTTGCTTTCCTCGAAGGATTTCAAATTTTGCTTTATGTTTCATAAAATGAATTGAATTTTAGTAACGCAACTTAGCATGTCAATGATAGCTCGACAATTGCGTGATATGGCTGACAGGTTCGAGTACCACTACAGTGAGGAAGAACGGCACTCTGCATGCACACCTGCGCCATCATCGCCGCAGTCGCAGGTTAGAATTCGTCACATAATCTCTCGGGAGAACTGACTGCTCTATGAAGAAAAAATATGAGTCACTCGAAATTAAATAAATCCCACATTAGATTTTGTGTAAACAAAGCAAATCTAATGCATTGTAATAAAGTCCCAATCACTCTTAAAGGTTTACGGTTACAATTATTGCGCAAATTGCCAAAAAATATACCATTTGACGCACGTTTCTGACCAATCTACAATGACGCATCATTGAAAATTTCTAAATTCTTCACTTTTTCGTCCTGAAAAGATCATTTCAAATGATTATATTTCAAATAATAAACATTTCGTCTTTTAACTCTCAAATTGCGAACTTTGAGTGGTTCAATACGTCAGGAAGTTTTGATTTGAATTTTGCCCAATATTATGCACTTATCATTTAGGTCAAAACTGAAGTAAATTTCAGCTGCGAAGTCTATCGTTTTCAACTTTCGTCCAATTCATTACGAAAAATTTCATCAACGTTTTGCTGGAACGAATATTTGAGCGATTCTATTTGAGGAAAAAGTGAATTGCGTGTCTACTTTGTACCTATTTGCGTGATATTTCCGTGTTACACTAACCGTAATAGAGAAGGTTTGGCGATAACACTCAGCGCTATTGTCCCACAGATAATGTCTACTGGCGGAATGGTAGAAGGCTGTATGATAGAATGAGTCGGCCATCTAATATCACATTTTAATTATCGAATATAATACTAATTATTAATCAATTTATTTTTGTATTTATTTTGTGTATTAATTGGTGCTATGCAATTTTGTTTGAATAAAAAAATATTTAAAATTTTCCTTTACAGCTGTAGAAAGAGCTTTTAAGTTAACAAAGTGTCGTTAAAATTGAAGCATTTGTTTAGTTCCGAGTTTTGCCGGAGTAAGACAACAGCGCGCAACAGTAGTAACTTGAAGACTACGGTATTAATAGCCGAAAGGTTCAATTGTACGGTTAGTGGTTCTATAAATGACGTAATGTGGAGTGACACCTGGTCATTCAACTTTGGCACTTTAATTAATTCAACTGCAAAGAATTCAATAATCTTAAGCCGAAAGCATTTTTTACTATCATTTACAAGTGCCCAGCAAGTGCTTCCACATACTGACCACTCTTTAGAGTCATTACTTTGTCCACATTTTTCCACTATGCAATGATTAATTCGATGAAACTATTTGTTGCGCCACGTGGCAATCATCACAAAAGTATAAAAAAAAGAGAGAGAGAGAGAGGGAGAGAGGGAGTGAGGGCGAGAAAAAGAGAAAGTGCGGTTGAAAAAAAGATTAGAATTGGAAGTTGTGGAATATGCAAAATTTTGCAAAAAAAAAAAAAAATCTTAAAAGCCATTTAAGTATTTGTTTACCATTAAATCTAATCTATGCTCCTTTGCTGGCTGACCCATTTGACCTTTCATAATTATGTGAAAGGATGATAAAGCATATGGTATTCTGTGCAAGTGGTTAATGGCAGAAATTTTTTTGCACTAAGCTGTAGACTTATGTAAACTAAGCTAACGGTGGACAATAACCTTGGGACTGGACAATTATCCAGGAAGTCCTTCTAGCTTGTTGTTTTCTCAATTAAATTCACACCTGCGCAAACGTTCAGTGAAAAATGATGGATGAGCAATTAAGAGAGATGCATTCACATTTGCGCACTCATATCGAATTACATATTGTTAGGTAAGATTTAGTAGCTCACACTTCTAAATAACATCGTTTAAAGCAAATCATTTATCAATTAAAACTCGAAATAGTTCTCTAATGTGAAAATCTCTATATATAATATTTGTTGTTAATCTATGTCATATCAGTTAGGATTTCAAAATACTCTGTTATGGTTTCAGGAATACTGAAACTATCAATCATAATATAAGTGGTCTTTCGAAGATTCAGTGGGGTGCTTTAATAGTGCGATGAAACTAAATAGAACTGTTAAATATAAATTTCTCTTGCAAAGAATGTTTATAATAGCATAACTATTCTATCTAATTTCACCCAATATTTTGATCATTTATAAAACAAATTAAGTAAATTTGCGAAGCGAAAAACTCCATTCAAGGCCATAATGACATACAACTAATAAATGATTATATTCAAAAAACTTCTCAGGCGGTTTTTTCTTTTTTGCTATGTCGAACTTCGTACATTTTTTATCGATATAAGGCATACGTACAATTTTCAATATCAATACTCCTTCAACCATTAACGATTGCCTTTGATGAATAATAATTTATCGGAATACATTATTACAGCAAAAAATAATTCAGTGTTAGCATCGTCCGAATTACCAACGCACTTCTATTGGTCACTAATAAATTTAGTAATATTTCTTATTGTTCAATATATTTCAATCCTCTAATACATCCAAATATATTTATTGAGATTCACTTACAAATTATTATAAAAAAATTCTTCAATTCAGTACCTTCAAATCTTTATCTTAATTTTTACTTTTGTTATAGTTCAGCAAATGCATGGATTTTCTTTCGAATTACAAATTTGCTTTTTGATATTAAATTATTATCCTTTAATGAAGAAGCAATATTCAATAAGCAATTGAATGAATATTGCTACTCATTAATTTGCTTATTTCTAATAACTATCTTTGTTAGGGTTAAATGAATGAAAAGAATATAAAATTGAACAAATCTCAAAATTAAATTAATTAGGAAACATATGAAATGATAGATAGCAATTGGTATAATCATTGGTACTCTTTGAATTCACAAGGTGACAATAGGACAAAGAGTAGTGTGGATTGGACAACAATAGAAAGGATCTCTTCAGAAATGTTATTTTATTTGATTACGATAGGACAATGATAGTTTCAAAACAATTTCTTTAATATTTCATATTCGAAGCGGAACATTAATATGAAATCATTGGATGTTACAAGATAAAACAAAAATGAGAAAAAAAGAATAAAGAAGTGAAAAATAGAGGATGGAATGTTTCAAAGCTAAGACATATTTGAAATATACTTAATGGAGAATATCCATTATACTTCAAAGTATTTAAGTATTTCAACAATAAAATAATTCCGATATTATTATCAATGTGCCATCTTATTCTTATCCATGCTTCGCACAAATTAGTTTTGAATGATAATTTCACTGATCATTTGAATAACTTCAATACTTGAAGTAAAGGTAGTGTTTGTACTAATTTTGTTATTGCTGTAGTAATAATATTAACAACAAAAATATTAATAAAAACAATGACAGTACAGTAATAATGAAATAATAAAAATAATGATAACAATAAAAATAATTAATAATAATAAATAAATAATAAATAGGTGAGGGGAATGGCAAAATTAAAGCTAAATTAAATCAAGTGATCAATGAATTTGTTGGAAAACAGATTTCCAAATTTCAGAGATTTATGCTGGATAAAATGGCAAGAAATATCTCTAATCCTTATTGCAACGATACTGTGCTATGTGCAGCACCTGTTACAGTACTTGCAAAGTATGGTAAAGTAAGCTTTGAAGTAAGGCGATTATCGAATAGATAATTGTAGATTGTGTTGTTTTGAGGACGTACTCAATTGTATCTCATATAATTTATCTCCGTACAATAAAGTAGTTATTTAGAAGATAAGAATAGCACAAACCCTTCTAAATACGACGAAACAATTGATTCAACGATCCATAATTGAGTTGTTTCCTTTCCACTACATCGAATTATAACAATTTGACGCCTCCTTGCCTTATCCCATCTCTGCTCCGATGACCTTCAACAGTTTACATGCTCATTCGAGTAATGTCACAGTGTCTCAGAGAGTATCAACAATAAAATAATTTCATATCAATGTTATTGTGATATATTTACAGTTAGCTTTAGATTCCTAAACTAAAAACTTATGAATTTTGAGGTATTATAGTATTGATTTCGAATTATTTATAGTTTCATTGGTCGGAACATCCACTGATTTTTGCTTTAACTAATCTAATTGTTTATGAATTCAATTAAATTTCTCATCCATTTATTCTTGTTTAGTTTTTTACAAAAACAATGAAATACAAGATGAATATAAATTTCAAAATTTCTCTCACTTAATTTGAATCTAATGTGTTTTTGGGTTTTTTTCTTTTTTTTTTAGAGCAAATGAAATTATGACAGAAAAGCTACACGAGCCATATCATGCCAATCACAATCCTTTCTTCTATAAAAATTGTCATTGGCCATAAATTGAATTGACATTTTTTGGATGAAGCTGAAGTTCTAATACATCGATCAAACTATTTTGAATTTATTATAAAATTTATTGACTAAGAATAAATTTCCAAAGAAATGAACAAATTCGGCTTTTTTAAATGTTTTTTGCTATAAAAGCTTTTGTGAAAAAGTTGAAAAATAAATTCGAATTCAATTTTTACAAACCAATAACGAAAAACTGCTAAATAAATTTTTGTTTTAGTAGATATTTGTTCTGGAAAAAGGAAAAAACTTTTGAAAATTAAAAAATTTTAAAGTTTCATTCGGTAATAAATTTTATAGTGTAAGGGAAAAGTTTGTTAAAGTCAGAAATTTCTTCACAATTATATAATTATTTGTTATATAATTATATTTTCTTTCACTTGTTTTTTGCTTTTTCAATACAGCATTGACACACTGAGGTAGTTTAAATATGCACAAATACAGTTTAACTGAAATGAACTAACTCTATTCCTAATATAACAAAAAAAAAACAAGAAGAAAAGTAAAAGATTAGAAAATTTAAGATAATTTAGGCTCCTGTAAAATATATTTGGTCAATAAATTCTTATTAGATGCTAATATACGATCTTTTAGAAGCACTAAAATCCTTTATATTTTGCCAATAAGTTCTAATTAAATATTAATATAATGTCATTTAGAAGCACTAAAATCATTTATATTTGGCCAGCAATTTCTCATTAAATGCTAATATTTGCCCTTTTACAATTTAATTTTTTTCTCTTTTTCACAAATTTAATACAATTTACATTTCACTTTTTTTTTCTGTTATAAACATCGATTAGATTTCGGAAAAAAAGGGAAAAAATTTAAAGTGTATCTTTTCAGTTTTCCTTTCTGTCCTTTTTCCAAAAACAAACCCTTTCTTTCTCAATCAAAAAAAAAGAAATTGTTGCAATTTTATGCAAATGTGATTTTTTTTAAATGCTTTAGTAGTGATGACTAACGGATATGCCCATCGGTTTTTTTCGGTGGGTTAGCAAAATATAATTTCTTTGTTTGTCCTCAATTAAAATGACCGAATGTCGATCATTTAGTGAATTTCCAAATATTTAATTGCCATCTCCTAGTGTCATTGCTATCATCGTTTCATCCAATGACCATTCGTTTGCATCATTGATGTAATAGTGCCTTTTTTCAAAGCTCATGAAACAGCTATCTGAACAGTTATTGGTTTTGTTTCCTTACTAACTGAAAAAAAAAGAAAGAATTAATTCACAAAATGCTATAAGCTAATTGTTGTCATAAAATTTCGAAATTATTTGAAAATGATATCGTTACTTTGAAAATTTGTCACTTATATTAGCGCTTGATTGAAGAAGGAATAAATTTGCGCGAGATGATTGAAAAGGAAATGTTTAAAAAAAAGAATTTATCAACTATTTTACAGTGCCAACAACTATTTATCAAAATTCGATATAATATAATTCATTTGATGTCATTTAAAAAAGGGACAGTATAATTAATAATTTTAAAACTTTAGAAATAGCTCGAATTACATGTGGTTAAGGAAACAAATTGATTAACTCTAACCTCAGGTAAATCAGGTTGGTCAGCTGATCAGCGCTATCTTTGTCATTATTTAGCGTGAGAGAATCCATTCTTTATCGGAGAAATCTCATCTAGCAGAGAACAGTTAATTGTTAATTGGTAGACAGATGGGTAGAAGGACAACAGAGGACACAGCTTTCTCAGATACCGACCGACCCAATCCAATGACTTTATGTTTCTATTATTTCAGTAATTAGGGAAATTACCTGGGAGTATTGCAATGGAAAGATGAGAGAAGCTTCATTTTTCCTGGAACTATAAATAGCATCAAATCATCCATCCTTTGTGAAGAAACATTTATTCTGAAAACATTTTTGCAAGTACCAAGCATTCCTATTTTCTTAAATATCAAATTACATACATATTGATTATAATAACATCTGCTAATAAATCATTTTTGTTAATGAAAATTAAACATCCAAGAGAATCAATTGTGATGAACTGTAGTGTTCAGTGTTTTCGAATAGGTAAAGATTAAAGATTTTGGAATTATTTCATTCCAAAAATGATCGTTGACTTCATGATAGGAAAATAAAGTTACTAAAAGAAAAAAAGAAAGAAAACCAATGGAACAATTGAGCTGCCAGCATTGTAAGCAAATGTCAAATATTTTTTTTTGTAAGAAAAAGATTATCGATAAATCTCTATCGCTTAAGAACAAGTAATTTTAGTGCCTTAGCTTGCAATTCAACCAGTCAGGAAAGAAAGATAGTTCATTCTATGACCAATAAACAGATAATATATAATGGATTTTCTAAATAAAGTCAATTTAATAGCGAGTAATTTGATTGTTAATGATAAATCATCAAAGCTCTTGCTTCCTTGAGGTGTGAGACGAGCAATTTGCATACCGTAGTGAAATCAGCACTGAATTAATCTCACGAGCGTGAAATTGCGCGAAAAAACAAGCCCGCCCCCATGCATGTATGCGTGCATTGTCAACGATTTAGCGTGATTGTACAAGTTATTTGTATGGATTTGGTGCTTGGAATCATTCTACCGAGATTTCCCGTTGTCTCATTGTCAACTGCTAAGTGCTAATATTTGCAGGGAAATCTGGGAGTTTATCAAACTATAAAAAGTATTTCAAAATAGTGCAAATAACGATTTGAATTGAAATGTTTTAGAATTAAGAAATGTTTCAGAAATTTTAGAAAAAAAGATGCTTTAGAAAAAATTTTCATAGTGTTAATGAATGCAAGACTTTTTTCTAAAAATTTTAATAACAAAAAACAAGAAGTATTTGAATTATTCAGAGTTACTTATACTCTATGCTATGCTGTACTATTCTGTTTCCCCGACAGTATTTTGTACTGTGCAAATTTTGTTCTATATTTTGTACCACACCACGTGTTGTTCTGTTTGTGCCGATATTAAATTTAGTTAATTTTTCTATTTTGTGCTTTCTAATAATTTCACAAAGTGTTATTTTTGAGTTAGCATTTCAGGGTATTTGTATAGGGGCAGCTTCAAAATTCACTTTAAATTTTCCTCTTTTTTATATATGGTAAATATTAACAGTTGAAAGCCAAGAAAGTGTAGTTTAGCCTAGCAATTAATGGGTTTATAGGTATATGAGATTTGCCATAAAACAATATTCGTTGGTAAACAATAATTTAATTATTAACAAAGATATCCCTTCATACAATACAGAAACATACGCACATACACACACTTGCATGTATATATTAATTTATTTATTTAGGTTTGCTGATAAATGGATAAACTTCCTTGGGAATAGATACGTTGCAATACATCATTAAAAGTTTTTTATTTTTTGTTTCGACTAATCAGTTGGTAACAAATGTGTAGTGATTTAGTCTCGAACATGTCTGTGTCAAAAATGACAAAGAAGCTTTATGATGTATCATTAAGAGTTTAACATGTAGAACAAAAAAAGTTCTTAAAAAAAGTTAGTAGATAGTTCCTAAAATTCAATTTAAAATATGATTTGAATTAGCTAATAAAAAATACATGAAATAGTATGACTGTTTAATCATAGTTTAGACAGTTCATGTAAGCGAGAAAATGATATATGAACCATATTGGCAGCCTTATTTATTCTGCTGTATTTCTTTTTTAATTAGAATGTAGAGTTTAATAGAAAGAATGTTTAGATAATGATTTTTTGTTTTCTCATGTTTTCTTTTTTTTTCTCAAATATTCTTCGTCGATGACGTAATTTTGAATTTATTGTATTTTGAATTATTTTTCAGATGCATTACACTGGTGGTATTATTGACAATACTTATTTGAGCTATTCGCATATTCTAGCAGTTTACCCCTGTGATACTGCTATGTCTCTTGGTGATCATGCAGAATGCTGCTTAGAGATAAAACATTATCAGGTCAATTTATTTTTAATTTATCTTGATTGTTGCAAATGAACTACTTACATCCTTATTTCTCTTCATCTGATTCAAAAATAAGAGGGGAAAGGTAACAAAGAAAGTGATTGAGTTTCATTCATTATGATATTACTTATTCTACTTTTTTTCTTCATTTTGATCAAATAAGTCTCACTCATTTTAGGGCTGCATAAGAATGGGACAAGGAAATTGTATGGAAGAAGAGAATGAGTTGGTTATTGGGAAAAATTTTTTTCTTGGCATAAGCTTTGGAAGCAATGAAGCTAAGTCGGCGAAGATCATCAGCAAGTTGGATACAAGGAATTTTGAAGGTAGTACCTGGCTTTTTCCCTTTTTTTTCTCATTTTTCAATATCTAATTTTTTGTTTCTCTTACTGAAGTGTAATAGATCATATTTTCATTAGATCTTTGTTTTATTGGTTGTTTTTTAACAGTTTTTTTGTGCAGGAAAACAAAAAGAATGGAGTGCGCGAGCGATTGCTGAGCAGCTTCAACGCTTAGCTGATAATTTTGAAGTTAAATTTCAGAAAGCTTACAAAGATCGGGGAAAAAGAGGTGCTTTTGTTGTAAGTTCTCTTTGAATTGACATGTTGAATGTGGGGGAATCACATTGTTGATAATAGTTGCTAGTTGGCCGGTATTGTTTAATAAATTAATTATATACGAAAGCAACGTTCTCATTCTACCACAGTTTTACTTCTTATTATCATAATCGTGTTTCCTCAATTGTTATCAAATTTTTTAGGGATACTTATCGTACATTGAAGGTTTATGCATATATTTTTTCATCTGTATATGTTGACTAATTTGTTGTACTTCATCAATTTATCTTTTTGTATGTTCGTCAATTTGTATGCATATTTTTATGAGTTTAGCACACTTTTTATGATAACAATGGTAGTGTCCGGTGCTTCAGGAAAGAATGTGTTCTGTGAATAGATTGTAATTGCTGCTTTTAATAATATATATGGATGAGTTGATTGTTTTGCCGTTATGAGTGATGTCATCGATACATTAGCAGCAAGAATGTAGCTTGTTGCGTCTTCATGTCTTTTTCTTCTTTATCTTAAATTTTGCATAAATGACATTTTTATCCCCTTTGCACCCATTAAGAATATTTTCCAGCATGGAAGGAAATGGACAGACTATCAGCTATTTTAAACACAGACATATCTGAGTTTTGTCACGGTAGCTGATGATTCATCCGTCCTATTTTCCACTCCAAGAGAATAACAAATTGCCACTGATGGATAAAATGCGCAAACGGCATCAACTGGACGGATGAATTGTGACGACAGTTGTGACAACTGAATATTGGTAATTTGCTAGATGAATGATAGTTCACAATTTTTACTTATTTTAAAGAACATGAAAAAAAAACGTATTTTAATAAGAAAAAATTGATTGCTTTTTAGTACAATCTAGAAAAGTGAAATTGCATAAATGTAAAAAAATTGTTAGTAAGAGAGATAAAAAGATTAGCTTTAATATTCGTTTCTACGTAATTTTACTCTCTTAATCTAATGCACTTTTTCGAATTATGTAACTGCCGGTTGCCATTTCATTTTATAATGGATGAAAATAATCTGTCAATAATTTTCGGGATTAAAATTTAATATGGAAATCATAATTAAATTTACATCAGTTAATTGAAAGGTTGTAAAAAAACGATTTAAGGCTATGTCATAGTTCAAATAACAATCTGATTATAATTGAATAGAAAAGCTTATTACCATTCACTTACTACATTTACTGTAAAATGATCCTATGTAGCACAAGCTGTTTCCTTCTTTATTTAGACTAATAGATCAAATGTATTTGAACATATGCTAAATAGCAATTTGGCACATTCGATGGAATGTCATTCTGAGCAACAGTTATTAATTCCATTAACTACTAGTTAAATAGTACTATAAACTTTGCTTATTAATTTGGTCACTCATTTTAGCACCACTAAAGGTCATCTGGACTTTGGGATGAGGAAGGTGAAAGGAACACTGAATTGTTATAATTTATGAGATGAAAAGAAAAACAATTCAATTGTGATATAGTTATAACCGGTAACCTCTATTTCCTGAACAATTAATACTTCATTGTATGGAAGTAAATTATACGAGACCTATAAGCTTAGTGTTACTTTGAGAACAATACATTCCAAATTATTCATACAATTATCGGATTACTTCAAAGCTTACTTTATCATACTTACAGCAAACTGTAGCAGGTGTTTATAATGAGATTAATGAGCATGAAGGGTAAAGTTCATTTGTATTTTTGACATTTTATGAAGCGAAAATTCATTAAACTTGGAACTTTCCATTTTAAAAATAATGAACTGTTTGATGAAACTTCAATGTTCAGTGCTAGATCAAAAGATGTAATCTGGGAAGATGCTGCGAGTTTTTAGAAAAACATACTTTTTTCCATTTATGAATTATTCTTTGCTCTGCACAATGGAACAGAAAAATAGTTAGTAAAATTGATTTGAATCATTCTTGCAATCTATAATTTTTAAAATTTCTTTTATGCTTGCAGGAATAGTTACTGCTCAGATTACTTCAAAATTAGGTGTAAAAGAACAGTAATACAATAGGAAGGAATATTTAGAAATGATCATGCAAATGCTATCAGTTATTACTCTTTCCATTTCGATTTATTTGTAAATTTTATTGTCTTTTCTATCTCTTTTCGAATTTTTTTTTTATTCAGCAATTATTTGTGAAATTTCTAAAAGTGATTTGAATTATCTTACAACCGAAAATTATCTTATAATTAATCAGAAAAAAAAGCAAGTGTATCAGTTAATTTATTCTTATTTCGAACAATATTCGAATGTTCTCATTATGCAGCAAAGTATAAGCTTTAATTTGATGTGACATTTTTTAAAAAAATAAATGAATATGAAAAAGATAAATGAAAAGATAAATGATGGAGATGAATATGTTCAATGATTGAATAATTGTAATCGAAATTTGATTTAGATTATTTTTACAAATTAATCTTTCTCTTCTTGAACAAATATTATTGCATTGACATTTAATTTGCATTTGAAAAAGAATATTTCAAGCATGATTAATCTTTGTTATATTTTCATTTGTAATTTATGCTGAATTAAATTATTTCATTAACTAAGAATTCATTAAATCTACTCATAGTAAGTTCATATAATATTTTTCAATATTTTATAAATTGGCTATTATGCAGCCAATAATATATAAATGATATAGGAAGTGAATACGAGATAGTGCAACGTAATCATTCACGTACGAAATATTATTCCGTTAACTCTAAAAAATAAGTAAAATATTAGAAACCTTTAAAAAAAAATGAAATAAACTTGAAAAAGATTTGCATCTTTCTTTTATTACCCAATATTTTCAAGTTGTGTTAAAAAAATTATTTCTTAAATGACTACCAACAAAAAGAAATCGTTAATGCTCCACTGAATAATACTTTTAGTAAGTGTGTGTGTGTGTCTGAGCGTCTATGCCTGTGTATGTGTGTATGTGTGTGTTTTTGCGGTATATTTGGTTGATTATAGCGACAAAGTGAGAAGGAATGATTATTAGTTGATCGTTCGTTCGTTGTAATATATCAGAAAAAAGTTAAAAATTATGGACACAAAGAACAGTGTGAAGTGATTGCCTATCAAAAAGAAACGGCGGCTTTCGCAGCAAACATTAAAATAAATAACTTTTTTTCCTTTTTCTTTTTTCCTTCTTTTTTTGATCGTAATCAGCTTACTATTACGATTTCTAATGAAGTTTTTGTAAAAATTTATTTGATTTGATTTAGTTCGAAATTTCATCACTTTTCTAACTAACCAAAAAAAAGGGCAAACAATGATTAATTTAATTTTTTGAGATAATTGTTGTGAACTGTAAAAAGTGTTCCATTTCATTTTAGAGGAATTGTAAATATAATGAATATAAACGACTAAAAAGAAACAGGAATTAGAATTTAAAGAAAGTGTGAGGGAACAATTATAATAATTAGAAGATTTAATCATTGTTAATTTATTATTTAAAATAAAACTTATTTCACTTTCAAAATGGATTAACATTATTGTTAGCAATTATCATAGAAACTCTGATGAATAATTTCGTTAATTTTTCTCAGTTTAGAGGAAGAAATTACAGATTTGACAGATCATTCTAATTTGTAATTAGTATAGATGTTGTCATTTTGCATCACTTTGCTGCATTTCAACTCTATTCATTCGAATTTTCATTTCAAATGGCTGAATGAGATATATGAAGCGAATAAATGGCCTATTCCCTAAATGGTACGATCCGATTATGAAAGAGACATAGACTGGAATATAACAACAACAACAATTGTAAAAGTAACAAGTAAATTTATCGTATGAGATCTCTTCAGGTGAAATTCTCAGATAAGATCACCCAATAAACAAATAATGATTCATTTCCATTCATTACGAAATGGAATCATTTGTGATCTGATAGGTTGTCGGAGTGGAGGAGGAAAAAGTGAGAGAAAGATTTTTCACTCGCCGTATTGTTTTGCCGATCGTTGAATTTTTTTTTCTTGGATTAAACTTAATCATCAACGATTCGTACGAATTTCATAATATCATTGGAATCTTACTAATGACAGCTTTTTTTGACCCTTTTCTTAGATTGATTGATAGCTATCGAATAAATATTACAGCTCAATACTGTATCTTCTTTCTAGATTTCAATCAAATATTTTTTAACTTTACGAAAAAAATACCTCCGAAGATTTCGAATGTATAACTTTAAGAATTAACATGAGAAGTGATGCATGAAATAAAAGATATTATAATTGAAGGAATAGCTAATGTGGAATAGATGTGGGAATACAACTCATTTAAACTGAAACATTTCGATTTGATGAATTTTTAATTCAGACCCTATTCATTCTAATTTCATTCAAAATGGCTGAATGAGAGTTATGAGTCGAATAATGGCCAGTTCGATTATGAATGCGAGGTAGACCGAAATGACAATAACAGCATCATCAGCAAGAGTAACAGGTAAACTTTTCATATGAGACCTCCTGGAAGGCAGTAATTTAACAAACTTCAATTAACAATCATTTTATAAAAGGGATGAACAAATTAACAGAGTGAAAGGAAAAAAGAAAAAGTGGTGATTTTCATTTGTCAAGTTGTTTTACTGACTGTCCACAATTTCTTCACCATTAAATTCAATCATTAGTAGAGGATATCGATTTCCCAATACTTTGTCAATTTAATTGTGTCAGATTTTCCTTGACCTCTTTCTTAGAATGATTAATATCGAAAAAAAGTTATGAAATAATCTTTATTGTGAATCACTTTCGGACTTTAAACTTAGTTTAACTTCATGATTATAAATAGATATCGGAATAAGACTCATTTACATTGACTCCTTATATTTCTATAAATTTTTCATATAAATTAATTAACTTTGAAACAAATAAGACACACAGATGATAAATGATTTGCTTTAAACGATGTTATTTAGAAGTGTGAGCTACTAAATCTTACCTAACAATATGTAATTCGATATGAGTGCGCAAATGTGAATGCATCTCTCTTAATTGCTCATCCATCATTTTTCACTGAACGTTTGCGCAGGTGTGAATTTAATTGAGAAAACAACAAGCTAGAAGGACTTCCTGGATAATTGTCCAGTCCCAAGGTTATTGTCCACCGTTAGCTTAGTTTACATAAGTCTACAGCTTAGTGCAAAAAAATTTCTGCCATTAACCACTTGCACAGAATACCATATGCTTTATCATCCTTTCACATAATTATGAAAGGTCAAATGGGTCAGCCAGCAAAGGAGCATAGATTAGATTTAATGGTAAACAAATACTTAAATGGCTTTTAAGATTTTTTTTTTTTTTTGCAAAATTTTGCATATTCCACAACTTCCAATTCTAATCTTTTTTTCAACCGCACTTTCTCTTTTTCTCGCCCTCACTCCCTCTCTCCCTCTCTCTCTCTCTCTTTTTTTTATACTTTTGTGATGATTGCCACGTGGCGCAACAAATAGTTTCATCGAATTAATCATTGCATAGTGGAAAAATGTGGACAAAGTAATGACTCTAAAGAGTGGTCAGTATGTGGAAGCACTTGCTGGGCACTTGTAAATGATAGTAAAAAATGCTTTCGGCTTAAGATTATTGAATTCTTTGCAGTTGAATTAATTAAAGTGCCAAAGTTGAATGACCAGGTGTCACTCCACATTACGTCATTTATAGAACCACTAACCGTACAATTGAACCTTTCGGCTATTAATACCGTAGTCTTCAAGTTACTACTGTTGCGCGCTGTTGTCTTACTCCGGCAAAACTCGGAACTAAACAAATGCTTCAATTTTAACGACACTTTGTTAACTTAAAAGCTCTTTCTACAGCTGTAAAGGAAAATTTTAAATATTTTTTTATTCAAACAAAATTGCATAGCACCAATTAATACACAAAATAAATACAAAAATAAATTGATTAATAATTAGTATTATATTCGATAATTAAAATGTGATATTAGATGGCCGACTCATTCTATCATACAGCCTTCTACCATTCCGCCAGTAGACATTATCTGTGGGACAATAGCGCTGAGTGTTATCGCCAAACCTTCTCTATTACGGTTAGTGTAACACGGAAATATCACGCAAATAGGTACAAAGTAGACACGCAATTCACTTTTTCCTCAAATAGAATCGCTCAAATATTCGTTCCAGCAAAACGTTGATGAAATTTTTCGTAATGAATTGGACGAAAGTTGAAAACGATAGACTTCGCAGCTGAAATTTACTTCAGTTTTGACCTAAATGATAAGTGCATAATATTGGGCAAAATTCAAATCAAAACTTCCTGACGTATTGAACCACTCAAAGTTCGCAATTTGAGAGTTAAAAGACGAAATGTTTATTATTTGAAATATAATCATTTGAAATGATCTTTTCAGGACGAAAAAGTGAAGAATTTAGAAATTTTCAATGATGCGTCATTGTAGATTGGTCAGAAACGTGCGTCAAATGGTATATTTTTTGGCAATTTGCGCAATAATTGTAACCGTAAACCTTTAAGAGTGATTGGGACTTTATTACAATGCATTAGATTTGCTTTGTTTACACAAAATCTAATGTGGGATTTATTTAATTTCGAGTGACTCATATTTTTTCTTCATAGAGCAGTCAGTTCTCCCGAGAGATTATGTGACGAATTCTAACCTGCGACTGCGGCGATGATGGCGCAGGTGTGCATGCAGAGTGCCGTTCTTCCTCACTGTAGTGGTACTCGAACCTGTCAGCCATATCACGCAATTGTCGAGCTATCATTGACATGCTAAGTTGCGTTACTAAAATTCAATTCATTTTATGAAACATAAAGCAAAATTTGAAATCCTTCGAGGAAAGCAACAAACCAGGCGATGTTTGCATTGCGGCATCCATAAATTTCACCTTCTGTTCGTCTTCTGTCGCAGGGATAAATACGGAAATGTGATTGCCTATAGGAACAATTCGTGCAGTATCCGTTACAACTGATTCGATAAAGCTTGAAAGTATCGTTGCCGAACACGGAATATACCCTATCGGTGAAGGAAATCTATCGATGAGTAACGCAACGCATAACATCTGAAAGCGCATATTTCAAGACGTTTAAACACGTTCAGCAGTTGACGCATCGAATTTACCTGTCCAAATAACCCTTCGTACTTACTCATAAAAGTAAGTACTTCTGTAATCTCTGTATAACTAAGTACATTATTGTTTTAACTGCTTGGTAAGTAAGGAATTTGCGACACGGTGGAATTTGCTGATTATCACTGATAAGAGAGAGAGAGAGATTAGCTACCGTATCACTGGGAGATGACAACCAGTACGAATAGCCTTGTGCGGAACGAGCAAGCAACAGCAGAAGCAATCACAGCACCGGCAACTGCAACCTGATGTGTCGGATAAATGTGGGATGGACTACCGCATCACCGCAAGCTCCACCCATTGTGATACGGGACTGAGTGTGTATTGCGCCAAATTGTTGTTCATTATTAGTGGAGATTGGATGGACATACTAACTCAGATTCCTCCCCATTCTTGGCTCTCCTCCCTCACAATGCAATACTAATTGAGAGGCTAACAATTATGCACCTGGCAGTTGGTTACAAACCGGAAAGGCTGATTATTTTTCTGGAGTTGGAAGGAAGTAATTACATTGAATGGAATATATGCACTCCGGATGTACCGTAATGTATTGTTGATGGAAGTTATATGCACTGATTTAGAATTTAATTGAGGAAGTAATTTAAAATTGATATTTGGATTGAATTAATTAGTGAATTCAATGTTGTTTATAATTTCTCATCATAACTTAGCTTTAAAAACAAAGTCTTGATTTCATTACACGAACTAATCTCTAATCACTTCCATTTTTCTTATTTGTTGCTGCTCTATACCGAAATATTTTCTTATTATTTGTCTTTTATAGTTTTTTTTTTTTTTGTTACTAACATCAAATGACTTGACTTATAGACAAATATTTGACGCTTAATCACTGTGATTACTAAATATATTTGAAAAATTCGACAAAACTTTTCTCAAAAAAAGTGTTTGTCATCATCAACGCTCCTGAAACAAAATATTGTAATGTAGTGAAATTAAATTAAAACATGTTATCAAGTATCTCACTTCAGTTTGACAAAATATTTTTTTTTTACATTTAGAACAACAACGTATCAGTGAATATTATTAAAAAAAAAGGAAATTTTTGAATGTTGCAAACGTACAACGTAATGTTACGACGTGTACCGTAATGTGTTGGTAACACGAAGTTAAGTAGCATTCTCAACTACTGCATCAGTTTCTTATCAAAGAGAAATTAACATTGATAATGGGTGTAAAGACTTACATAACAATAGCATATTCATTTTTCGTTAATTATCGCACCTTAATATTAATTAGCAACTTTTAAATACTTCCAAAGAAAATAAATTGAAAATTATACTTAAAAAATTAAATTAAATTTCAAAAAATTTGAACCACAGCTTATTTTCTTTACAAGTGTTTAAAAGTTGATAATTAGTATCAAAATGTGATAATTATTGTCAAATGAAGGTCCAACTGAATAAGATTATTATACAATAAGATAGTAAAAATAATATCTTTTCAAAGGAGCCGACAGGAAATAATCCGACTGGTATTTCCTGAAGGTAAAGGAAGGTTAATTGTATTATTATCGCATCATCCGTCACATGGATTATACTCAAAAGTTAATTGGCACGGATCAATCCTTTACCCGGTATATCGTTTATGAAAAGACAAAAACGTTTTTATAATTGTTAAATGTGATAATCTAATGTAGAAATAATTGAAATTTGGTGTAATAAAAGAATGAAACTTTAAAGTAATATTTGAGAGTTACTTATATTTATTAAAAATTTTCAAATTTAAAACAGTACAATTTAAATTTCGAAGACTCTAATATAGTTTTATGGTAATAAGAATTATTAGAAATACTGAAGAAAAATAAATCACTGATCGTTCGTTGGTTTAATTCATTATACTTTAAATAGTAAATCATATATTATATTTATATAGATAGAATAAATATTTATATAGAATAAATAATAATATATATAAATAAATAGTAAATCATATATTATATAGTAATTATGTTTTTTAAATTTTTGAAAAGTAATTAAATATTTTAAAATTTTAAATATTAATTTCTTGATTATATTCGTATTTTGATATCAGTTAGATTAAATTTAATTGTCATACTTAAATAGATCATGAAATTTTGTAGATTTATAAACTGCGAATGAATTTAGAAGAAAAATTAAACTTCAAAAAAAGAGTGCAAATTCCTTTATTAAGTGAATTTTTTTAGAACTTTCATCTTTTTTTGAAGTTTCTTTCTGCATATTTTTTTATTTTTTATTTTTTGCATAAATCAGTTAATCAATTAGTATTGAGATTAGTAAATATAAATAAGCTTGAAATATTATAAAACATATTTAACTGAGAAATTCTGCTTTTGAAATATACATTTGTTGCTTGTCTACAAAATTCTATAAGAATTCAATTGTCATTTTAACTAATTTATTTTATTTCGATTTTGATGTATTTTTTATTTTCTTTTGTTTTATTACATAATAAGAGAAGTAGACTCATTTCAATTAGTTCCATTATTACTATTGCTGGATGGATGACATTTGGTGAATTGTATGTACAATGTTCGTGTCAACCAATTAGTCTTGTTTAAGATCCATAAACAATGCATCGAGTTAATGCTACCACTTCTACTGCACCTGCTTCTTCCGATTTGAAGCAACCAAAACTGATGATGTGGTACTCCAGTAAGTAATGAACGGTATGCTTCACTGATTACTGTAGTGCAATAAAATTAAGTAGCAAATTCGTACTTCTTCCTTTCCTGATTACTTTAATGATGGACTTATTGGTTGAACTTCATCTTTTTAGCAATGAGTATAATTCGATTACTAATTTCATATGTAGCAATAAAATTTGATTTAAAGACTATCTTCAAGGCCATATTCGAGAATTTTAGAATAAGTCAATGGTTTATTTATTGGTTATAATTGATCCGTTTCATTTACATCAAATATCAGATACTTTATAAATAATCCAGTAGTATCTGTCAGGGAGGATGATTTCCCGTAATTAAACACATTTCACATCAGTACTCATCAGAAGGAATGATTTCCCGCAATTGAACATATTCCATGCTGAATTTATTTTCCAGAACAACAAAAAAAAAAAAAAAAAAAGAACTGAGATACAGATTTATTTCATATTGCATGTTTATTTCGGGGTTTTCAGAATTTCAGACTTCCGGAGAATGAACTTATTAGCATACGCTTCCTTAGCAATTATTTAGAAGATGACGTAGTAGGCTGTGTGGACATTTATTAAAAGTAAGAAATGAATATTTTTGTATACTTTAACCAATACCTCAGATACTTACTGATAGATGGTACTTGTTGGAAAAGTGTAACGGAATAAATAGTGAAAGTGAAACTGAACAAATATTAAAAGTGGAAATGAGCAGGTGGGATCACTTCATGATTCTTTCTCACCACTCCTCACATCCTTAAAGATAATAGAAAAGAGGTCAAAAGAGATGAAGAGTATCCTAATCATAGCAAATATCTTAATTTCTTCAACAGATTATCTGTTCTTATCCTCATTTGCATAACTAATACCATATGAAGAGCAAATCCATTTTCAGGTCATTTTTAATTAACAAAGTCGAGATTTTTTCATCCTTTTCTCTGTGATTCTTTGAATAGACTGAAAAGAAAAAAAAAATAAAAAAAAACAAAAGGGAAGAAGTGACAATTATGGTGCGTCAAATTTTATGCATTTTAATAATAATGCTTATTTGATAATTAAATTTTTCATATTTTATTAGATTTTTCAGGAATCAAATTTTATTTTTATTCGTAATTTGATATTAGGATTGATGTACTAATTAAGCAATCCAGTAGTTCGTCATTTTCTCAGCTAATTATCTTATCCACATGAAACTTAATTAGGTCATCAATCAGGTTCAGATCTCATAACATACAATTTCCTGCATTTATCAAATTGAAGACTACTGTAGAGTTAGAGGTGTAAAGAACTAATTGTTCAGAAATGTATTTTGTCTAATGATGACCTTTCATAATGTTGGCTACTACTTCTTCCTGTTATATTGTGTTGACCATTCATTGTTCGTATGGATAAGATTTGGGTAATTGGTTGGATTCAGTTTACATTAATTCATAGTTGGGAAATCTGTTGATGGGTAACAACAAAGTTCGTCTGAAAATTTGATTCTTCGAATAACTACTATTACCATATTTCCTTCAATAATCTACTTGAACTTTAATGAACTTTGTTGTTCCTTTTGTTGTCATATAATAGCTTTTGGAAATGTATACAGTTCTTTTGCTATTTTACAAATTTTCAGACTATTTCAGAAATAACTAATTTTTTGTCCGAGGGACGAAGAGATATGAAATGAAAGTACACAAGAATTATTGCACAAAATTGTTGACTTTCCGGCCTAAGCTAAAGCATCATTTATCTTTTTCCATATAATTAGTCTATTTTTAAATAAAATTCACACATTTGACAATGCATCAGCAAATATTATTTGATAAAAAACAGTATAATAGAATAATAAGCAAATGTAACTTCATATTTTAACACATTTCAATTTAATAGTAACTTATATTAAGCAAAGAGAAAATAAATTAACAATATATAATCGTAAAGATAGAAGATAGCAAGATTATAATTAACCATAGAACAAGATGAAATTGGAACTTGCATATATTCCACAGGTAAGACTCATCCAAAGTTGGAAATCAGCAAGGAAAGGACGAAAAGTTCAGTAGTAATTAAAAATTTCATGGACTTTTTATGAATTCCTTCAAATTTTATTAATAATGATAAGATAATGAAATGCTGAAATAGAAACTTGTCACTCATCGAATTATAAAATTAGCAGAGCTATTTGACTCGCTTAAAATTACTAACAATATTTGAATGATTTTCAAACATTGTTTTCAAACCAATGAAGTACCACATTACCTGATATAACAAAAATTTTAATTTTAAGGTTTTAATAAAATATTAAATTAAAAATTTAATCTTTGGTAAAAAATTGAATTGATGTTTGTAGTATTAATGAAGAATAGGAAGAGATAAAAAGAGTGAAAGCATTAAAAATGTATTTCCATCTTTTGACTTACTGATAGCAAACATAACATTATTGTTACTAGAATATGTTAAATGATTACGGTAGAATTATAATTACTATTCATTTAAAAAAAAGTAATTTAATAACATTAAATTGTTTCCAATTAATGATTTAATTAACTGAATAGGAAGATAAATAATGTTTCAAACAATGAAAATATTTTATTGTCAAAAGACACCGACTAATAGTAATTTGAAACGAAAATATGTATTCAGGGTGAGGATGCAAAGAGAAATGATTTTACAAGCACATCCTTGAAAAGGATAATCACAAGGCGGTGAATAATCTAAGGAGCTATCTAGTAGCTATTGCAATAGGTGTCAAATGTCTTGTCATATGAGGGCATGTCCTCATTTGTCACCTTTTTCATTTTGTTTAAGTATGTTTTGTTATTCACTCATCATATTTTTGCTATGTTTATTTATCTGCAAATCAATATGGTTGCGGGTTTGATTTGAAGCGCTTTTTGTGTCGCTAAAAAAAAAGGAAAAAGGAGAAGAAAAAAGAAGTCATTCATTTGATACAACAAAAACTTGAAGTGTTAAATGACTATGAACAATTCACTGACTCATTTCGCTATCTTTGAAATGAATAGCGATTGTCTTTTTGAATGATTTCTTTCATTTTAGTATAAAGAGGGGAAACTGTGAGGCAAACAAATATTGTAATGATTTTTAATTTGTCAGATAATAAACAAAATTATATAAATTAAAATGTGTGAAAAGCATTTCAATGCTAAACGTCAAAAGTTAAACTGAAATAATGCAAATGAAATCGAAAAGCCAACAAGAAATTTTAATATTGAAATGAATAAATTTATAATGAGTGAAATTAAAGTGTTAACATCAAATTGGTATTAATTACTGTTAAGTATTTGATTTAGTATAAATGTGACAACAGAATTGAAATATTTTATTGTAAGGAATAGAAAAAAAGTGCAAACTTCAATAAAGTGCTATAAAATAATTTAAAATGGATTGAGTTGTGACATGTCCTTTAGTTGATTTATGACATTGACCCATTGAGTGAAGGATTGATTATTCGTGTAATTAATTGATCTATTAGAATAGTTATTTATTACACAATGTATAGCTCATCTTCCAGAGCAGTTAATCTGCAAATTTTCCACACACCACCAGGCGCTATTAGCACTTCATTTCCATAGTGGTACTTAGGTTTGAGCTGATTAAATTTTACGATGTACATTTTACAACTACTTTAATGAATGGTTCATTGGTTGTTTATATAGTCTATCATCTTATTTCATTGGTATTAAATGAAAACTAATCATTATAAAAATGAGATTTATAAAATCATTAATAAAATCAATAAACCAATTAATTGGCTAATTACTTATGGATGGATGAACCAAATCACTCTAAATTAAATTAGTTGCCTGTGTTTTTTTTTTTTCTTTTTTGATTCGGAAAAAATTTACAAGTATTCATTAGTAGCGTTTAGGATGAAAGTATAATATTTAGCATTAATTTTTTTCAGATATTAACTTTGTCGCAATAAAAATTAATGCATATTAAATAGCTTGCAAATATTAACTCGTAATTTTCGGTTGTTGAATTTTTGATGTTATTTTCCAGTTTTGGGCAATAATTCTAGACTTCTAATTGGATTAATTTTCCATGTTTCATCTTTATTGAATTATTTACTGTAGAATTTTATACAGTTTCCATAATTGCTATTATGAAAAAAATATATATATATACAATTTGAATTATGAGCAAACCAAAAACATTTTGGTAAAAAGCAAAAGATTGCATTTTGGCAAATTCAAGAATTACTCAAATTAAATAAGTTAATAAAACTATTTTGATAAAATACTTCGAAATAAATATCCGATTGTTTAGAGATGTTGCGTTATTATTATCAATATTATCGCATAATTTATGATATACCAAAATAGATAAAACATCTTTATTGCTACAATTGTGTATAGTTGTTAACTGATAACAAAACAAGAAATAATTGAACGCAATAATAATTGTGCCATATAATTTCTTTTTATTACACACATTTTATATTCTCATATACATATTTTATTTATTTATTAACCTATACTTGTTTAATTTATTCACTTTCACATGCATATGAAGCAGTATTACTCATACAACAATATAACATTTCTTACTGATATTATCATTTCAACAATTTCTAAATATTTACTATAATTTATTAAAGTGAAAAGTATGAATTGTCTCATACGACCACGTACGACTACGTGTAAGTTGAACAAATAGAAAAAATGTTTATCGATACTATCTGTCAAACTATACCATTGCTTAAATTATCAAAGTTATTTTGTTATATTTCATTATGCATTGGCTAAAATCATCTAATATGTGCAATTTATGCATGCATAATTAACTTGCATAGAACAAGAAATTATGGGTGAGAAATTCCAAAATAAAATAAAATTTTTTTTTAGTACAAATGTGAAAAGGTTTATGGAAATGATTGATGAGATTGTCATATAATATAAGAGTGACATCTACGCTCAACTCTAAAGGTTCACATAAAAAGTCATTTCAGTAGAATGCTTTTTGTTTCATCTAAATAAAGCTTATTTATTTATTGTTTTAGGTAAATATCTTATGATCAAAAAGACTTTATTACTATGATAAATTGAAAAATTGTTGAGTTAGTTGAATGAATGTATTTTAATATATGGATGAATGATTATTTGCATAGTATTTGGGCGATTAGCTGGGTTGACAAGATTGAGATGCAGGTGACTGCATGCAGTTTGCTAGAACGATTTGTAATTCGATACAGCAGCACATGTCACACTGCTTTCTACAGACCTTTTTAAGGGGAACAATAATATGGATAACTCGATACAGTCTACCTTCTATATTGTAGTCTTATAGTCTGTTCACACAAGCTTAGATTACTGTCAAAGTAATGGTAATGAAATTCAAAAGACAGCGATCTTTTTTAACTCTTTTTTTTATTCCGAAATGTGTTACTTTTAAGTTTAAGCTTTAATACTCACTTTATTGGCTTTATTTTCAGTCATTTATCGATTTAATATATTATTCGATTCATATTTTATTATTAAAATGCTCATTATTCTTGTTATCAGATTAACTTAGCATTTTAAAAGAAGTGATCATTTTCATTGCATGTATAGCTTATTTTAAATTATGAAAAATTTTTTTTAGGAGTTTAATAAAAATGTGCAAGCGATTGATATGCAAACTAACTTTAGGAATATGCTAAGTGGATAAGAGTAATTGAAATGATTATTTTTGTAATACGGTAGGAAGTATTTTCTCTTTGCCTACTGTTGTTTATTCACTCGTGCATTATGACCTTTCACGCACGGAAGGTCAACACTTCAGGAATTCGTTTAAGTGGCTCTGTTCAGTTTCGTTAGTATTATCATTGCGTGCCGCAACACTTACTTTCCGTATTAATCGTGCCGACTTTTGATGTGATGACTATTTGATTCGCATTTTTGGTACCCCAAAAGTCACTTAACTGTGTCAGCAAATATTTTACCGATAAAAAAGGGTCACACAGAGTATTTCCACTTGTTGCAACACTACTGCTGAGTACTATAAGATAGTTCTAAATAAATAAGCCAAACTTTGATGATTACCGCCTAACCTTTTGACCTAGTGAAATATATAAGTATATGATGATATTTTTCCAATCTTATTCATATCATTGATACGCTAACCAATGAAAAAAAAAAGAAAATTAAGATAAGATTATGGTCTATTTTGCAAACCAATTTTTTTTCTGCTGTTTTTATTCACAGTTCATAAATGTTAATAATAATCATTAAGAATGAATTGGAAATAATAAGCAGATTGTAATTTGCTTATTCCAATCTATTTGCTTCATTAAAATTATGTTTTCTTATTAAATGCTATTTAATTGTAATAGAGGAGAAAACAACGATATATAAAAATTGTTTGGTGAAATAACTGTTGGAATCTGTTTGGAATGAATGTTCAATTTCTTTTATAGTCATTTTTTTTATATTTTATAGCTTATTATCTCAGTGAAATTTGAATATTCTCGAGATATTCTCGAGATTTTCTTTTATTGACTTTTTTGTTTTTCGCGTGGTTTAATATTCTAATGTTGAAACTATAGTGTGATGTAAAAGAGGTGGTAGAGATCGTTAACAAAATATATTATTGTATTTCTATTGCTTTTATTAACTCGTTCCTTAATTTCTGTTCCATTTCTCTTTGTATATTGGTAAGAGTGATCTGATCAAATCTCTGATTAGATCACTTTTTCAGTATGACTGTTCCTTTCACTTTCAAATTTGTAATGATGGTTTTTCATTTCCCATAGTATTCATCCTTCTGTCATATTTATCTATGAAATAGTAAATTAAATGAGTTCAGGCTTCCTGATATCTAAATGATAAGAGAATTCCGAGGAATACAGGTAAAGGTTATTGAAAAGAAAACAAGCGGTTTGCATTAATGTCTTCTTTACAGTTATAACTTTCAGTATTGGAATAAAGTAAGACTAAAGAAGGAGGCAAAGATAATAATAATTATTGCGCCATTGCTTTCCTACTTCACTTCAATGTCCTAAATCGTATGGCGTTTTTTTTATCACAACTGAGACATACAATATTTGAGGATCATTTTACTTTATGTAGTTCGGCTTATCGCGTGACTATTGGTTGATCAGTTGTTCATTATGGAAATTGGAAATTCGAATCACACCTGCGGCATACCTTTCTTGTAAATTGTATTAGTAATTGTATCAAAGATATTATAGCTATGCGATTGGATTACACATTGCACGATCGAACTATCAAATGTCGGTTGTACTTCTTGAAATATAGTTAGACAGGTGTTTAATTGGACGAAAAAGAAGAAACAAGAAGAAAAAGGGGGAAAAAACGAATGGTAGGTAATGAAGAAAAATATCAGAAAAGTGGTGAATAAATATGACAACCAAAAGGGTTATCAAACATTTTATCAGACAGATAAAAGAATTTAAATGAATAATAATAAATATAAAGGGAGATATAAAGGTTGAAAATAAAATAACAAAAAGCGCATTATCATGTTTATTAATAAAATTAATTTAAATAATAAAATGATGTTCATCAGAAATATAATAATTGATGAAATTCACTTCATAAATAAATTCAAACAATAATCGAAATCTTTAATAATATAATTTGTTTTTTTTTCATTCCCTTCCGACGATTCCCTTTGATTTTTTAATTTTGCTTTTTAATTCTAATGAGCTAATGTGTAGATAAAGAAAAAATCCACCTTTTAGAAAACATTAACTAATGCTTATTATAATAAGTTGGCATGAAATTAGGTAACGATATACTAATATCATTTGCGAAACTGATTGACCTGATTGAAATTCAATTCAAAATTGACCAGTGGTAAATAAAATAAGAAACAAATTTTTGGATTACCTTATCACATTAAACCATATACAGTGAAGCAATATCAAATAAATTGGAAATGAAGATAAAATAAACAAATAAAACTTGGTTAAAAATAGGTAAATAAGAAAAAAAATTCAGTCTAAAATTATCTTTGTCACTTTCGGAAAATTTTATTCAACAATTCTATAAAGTTTTATGAATGTCCTATTTGGAAAACGAGTTGTTTCTGATCTTAATTAATTTTAATAAGCTAATGCACACCAAAAAATCACCTTAATTATATTTGGAAAATTAATTATGTCCATTGTGACATAACATATTACGAAAAATGTCGTAAGACGTAACATAAAATATTTGTAAAAACTTTAGAATTTCATCTTTGTAGCCTTATCATCTTCATTTTTTGATATTTTCCGATTGTCAGGAAGGAGCCAATGTTATCCTTAATTTAATGGTTAGTGGGATAAGAAATTTTCACATCGCCTCCACTTTTCATTAGTGATAGTACAACGCAAAAGGTTTACGGTAAACTGTTTTCGCATTTGCTTTTTACTTTTTCGGGTTGTGGTTGTTTAGGGAGAAGAAGGGGAGGAGGAGAGCTTCCGGTTTTCTGATTTAGGAAATGAAGGAAAGAAGGAGATATAGGTTTCGTTAGAAGGAAATGATCGAGTCATAGTTCCGTCAATGATTTGAAATTCTGGAAGTCCGGTGATTTTATAATTTGTTCTGATGCTGTCAGTAGTGTGAACATGCAAGTACATTTTGAATTTCTGTGTCAGAAATGAATTTGAGAGCAAACAGAAAAGGGAAGAAGTGATTTTGCGTTTTCGAGAATCCAGCTTTGAAGTCTCATTTTGGCGAGAAGAGTAGCGAAAGAAAGCAGTTTGATTCAAATGGTAACATTTCGTAGTAGTCTTTGAAGTGATTTATGTTAATCAGCAAGGCAAAGATTACTAAGCTACCGATCTCTTTTCTAAACTACGGGGAACTGAGGGAGAGTATTATGATCTTTAAGCTCAGATATAAAAATGAAGCATTGAAGTATTTTCTTATTATATCTTATAGAACTTTTTTCACCAAATTTTAAGAAATCATCATGTGTTCTTGATCATCATCATCAAATTTTAACAAGAAATGTTCTTGAAAAAATTCAAATACTTTAAGCTACTGACTTTGAAGAATTACTTGCAGATTTTTGACATCAATTTTTCAAATTAAGTTCAAAAATTGAAAGAATTTTTGAATTTCATATTTACTGGAGCACAAAAATTTGACGATGAAGCTATAGGAATTTTCTTCCCATGTGAGTCATTAAATTGCAGTCCATAAGTCACTTTATCAGCATACATAAATTAATAAATTTATAGCTTTATATAAATTAATAGGTTGCCTTTATAAATGAATTTCTGCCGCTGTAACATTGGTGTATGTCGAGTTTGTTACAATCCGAAGTGTTGACTTGTTTTCACCTAACATACTTGGTTAAGTAGATATTATAATGTTGTTACTCACTGTTTTTTTTTTCCAAAATAAAATTAAAATCATCTTTTCTCTTTTGGATATTCTTATAAGTGAAACTGATTTTCCAATCATTTTCATTTGCCTGAAACACTTTGATAAGTAAAATGTTGGAAATATCCGCGTTCTTTAGAGCTTTTAATTTGGGTTTCTTCAACTTCGGTTGTTTTCATTTTAGGTAGTTCCTTGGTGAGTTGAGTGAAGAAGTTACGTCAACGTGGGGATGACAAGTGTCTGGCGGCGAATACAAAAGTCGAACAAAAAATCTGTCAAATATCGTTTTACAATTACGCCGCAGGAATTATTAATTATTTGCTCAACAAAATGGCATCCGCAAACTGTGGTCGTAACTTGCATGCACAGGTCAATGGTACACTCAGATTTCAGTTGCATTTCACACTTCAAAAATAATACAGAAGATCTGGAACCGAATTTATTCTCTTTTGATTGCTATGGATCCATTGGTAGTAAGAGGCATATTTCATCATGTATCTCGATTAATACACTGAAATTTTGAGTAATGCTGTAATGTGAAGTGAATAAGTAAAGCACGTAGTTATCGGATGCTGCGACATCAGATAACTGTACACTGTTGCACTATTGCAGTATTCTATGCAGATGTTCTGATATTAGATTCTTTGATTTTACTTGGATTCAGTGCTTAAAGAAACAAAAGTTATCAGTACTTGCAGGAGACGAAAAGTGGAAGGACGAGTACGACGATGGGAGAGTAGCATGATAGATCCTTGTCGTGGCTTAATTGTATGGCCGTCACAGACACCGGATCCATTGTTCTTCGACACAACTCTGTATTGCGACGATTCATCCCATCATTACAGCGATAAAGAATGGACTTTGTTGGTGGAGGAATGCACACGGAAAGGCAAACGAAAAGCTATCGCTGCTGTAAATTTAAATATGCCTCTTTTCGTCCAGGTTTGTCGTCACGCACCTTCGTAGGATGGATACTTTGGTGCGATATTCATGAGTGATTTGTTCCTTGCTACGTATAGGATTTGAGATTAGGTGTTTATTGCTTACAATTTGTTCTTGAGCTCATTTGACTACTACCTTTTGTATACTTTGGAATATCGCTTTATATACCTTTTATATAAGCATTCAAACTATCTTTCGGGACGGACCATTTCTCTTTTGTAAAGAGATTAAATTTTGATATGTGAGGTCCTTCCGTAGTACTTTTAGAGACTTTTTTCAGGATCCAGAAACAGTAATCGAACTGAAATTAAAATTACGACCACTTTGGCCAGAATTATCTCACTGTTCAATGCAAATTTTGATATCATCAGTGCTTATTGGTGATGAAGAAACGAAGTAAGCTAACTGTTCCTTATGATATTAGTAATATGCTATACAATATCCCTATATACTATTATATAAGCGATAAGTATCGATGCATACTAAAACTAACATCTGAAACCTAGTACTGATGTTTGATTATCAGAGGCCATTATAGTCGAGGGATGTTTCATTCAGTGTCCTAAAGTTTCATACTGCTGTAGTCTTGGAAAAGTTCATTAGAACTTTGACGTATGAGCATTTTGTTTCTTTTTCATTCCAAATTATTGTTTATAGCGATTTCGATACGAAAAGAGAAGTATCAAGTGTTAACGGTGGGCACAGAGCTAGCATAGCAAGTGATACTGCAGAAACGGAACAGCGAGCCAGCAATATAAAAGGTGAGGCATACATTGGATTAGAAATGGTATTTAATGTCACTTGTGCCCTCAAATGCATTTCATGTCCGATTATGATTAAGTTAAATTGAAAACACAAATTTTTATGGTAAAAAAATATCTGTTCAGTGAACTGAGACTTTGATTGAGAAACGATGATCTCAGAATCGTTTGGATCTTTATTATTGTCTTTTGCAATTAAGTATAAATGAGAGGGGTAGAAAATTTACTAAAATTTATGGTTTTTGAGCGTTTACTTACGTTTGTGGGGAATACAATATAACAATATTTTCAGACGGTACAGTTGTTACTAGTTATTCAATGAATTTAAATGACATCGAGAGGCAAAAAATGAGCAAAGAAGAAAAGAAGGTAGATCTGTTTTCTCAAACTGAAGATGCTTATAAAAGTAATGGTGTTGCTGATATGCTTGGAAAGTTCCTTGATCACAATCAAAGCCGTTCTACAATTCGAGATTCTAGGATTACAAATGTTGCTGAAAGAAAAAAATCGGGTATATCCATTTTGCATGATTTAAAGTAAACAGACTTTCTGGAGCAATACATTTAAAACTGTTGAAGACTACTTTCTGAAACATATTGTTAACTCTGTGTCCCTCAGGAAATGCACAGTGAATTCTTTTTAGTTGGTAAAAAAATTTTTGCATAATAACATTTCATGTATTCGCTATTTTGTCTCATTTCAAATGATCAATGAGTCGGTAATTTTCATTTAAATCTCGAGGAGGTGGTGAGCTGCACACGCAATTTGCCATATGTGGGAATGCTGATGAACTTTTAGAACATTTTATTGTGGATATGATGTGATATATTAATAAATTCGAATCATTATATTCGAATCAGTTTATTGTGCGATTATGGAGCATTTTGCTTTCGATAGTCTTCCACAACTACATTTCCCGGCTGTTGCTGACGCGTCGAAACGATGCTAAAAATTAAGAAAACATAGTGCAGATTTTCTGCTTCTATCATAAAGATTTCGATATTTTGGGGATGCTTGAAATTTCTTGGTTTCCGTATTGTGAAATATTTGAACATTTCAGTACACGCGGATGTTAATGAATCTGAAGCTGGGGAACAGAATGCATCCCAATCGGTAGTAAATGATCACATATCCCAACATGTATCAAAATTCAGGTTTGTAATTTTGTTGAAGTTTAGATTCTGCTCAACGATATCTGTCCTCCGATTTCGACAGTTATTTTAGTTCATGTCCAGATGTTACACATTGCATATCAAGTGATAATGTGTTTAGTCGATAACATTTATATTGCTGCATGGTAACAGTAAATTTTTTTGTGTTTCATGAAATTACTTATACAAAATTAACGAAATATTTTTTCGCCAACGGGAATAAGTATTTAGCATATTTAAACTTTCGTTATGTTCCAGCTAACTTAAGTTGCTTTTCATTTTTCACACTAATTCATTTCTAGTGAACGAATGGAAACTGAAGTTGCCGACGTGGCCTTTCAAACGAAGAAAGAACCGAATTTAAATCTGGAAAAAGAACCTAAAGTATTACCTGCTGTCGTGGAGGGCGAAGATCTTCTTACATGGTGTCAGAGGGTGACCAGTGATTATCCTTCAATCAAAATAACCGATTTTGCGTATGTTTTTATTTTTGCAGTAGGACTTAATACAGTAGATGAGGTTGGATTTATTGTCGTCCCTTTTCAATGTTTAGTCTTAATTGTGAAATTAAAATTGTATCTACTTTTTTTGCAGGAAAAGCTTTCGTTCAGGTCTTGCATTCTGTGCAATTATTCATCGTTATCGCCCAGATTTGCTTGGACCGTTTAGCAAACTGAATTTTACAGATTCACACAGCAACCACCTTGAGAATTGTCGCAAAGCACTGGATGCTGCTGCTTTGATTGGCGTTGAAAAGTAATCATTTGTTTATCTGCTAAAGTCATTTATTTGAACCGCATAAATTGCTCTTGATCTTGTAAAGTACATATATACTCCTTATCGTTGGGGAATATTTCTTTAATCTTCACAGTTCTTGCTACTTCACTTTTGCTATGTTCTTTCATGTTTTATTTCTTTGTCTAGGAAACTGGACCCTGGTATAACTGTAACATTACCAGATCGACATGATATTCGATGTTTCTTGTCTGAATTACGCATGCTTCTTGTGGATGTTCCAGCTATTAAGCGTGAATCGAGTGTGAATGAATCGGACTATCGAATATCCTCACTTTTCAATCTGTCAGAATCGGAAACAAGTGTAAGTATTTCCTATGGACGAAGTCTTAGAAGTGACGAAATATTAGTCTTATAAGTAGAATTTAAAGTTTTGATAGAAAGGACATTAAAGCAGTGTTCAGAAATATTTTTAATCTTAAGTTTTTTATAATGTTCTAGTCTTGTGAGCTTTTCCTTTGACTTAAAAAGTTTTAAATTGTTTCCTTGTCCAAAATTTTTTTTCGCGGAACACATATTAAAAACTGTTCAGGTTATGAGAGAGCTTGAAATTTTACGTAGACAACGTGAACGCGACGAAGCCATCGATCTAACCAATGTCATTGTGAGTTACCAACTATTTATAAGCTTACTCATTGGAAGCTTAATATTTTCTTGTCTTTATAAGCGGTTAATTTTTAAAAGCGAAACAATGATTTTCACATTTTGACACTTCCTTTTTTTACTTTTCTGACCAAGAAGAAGGATTTTTCAACTGTTTCTACACGTCATCCCCTGGAAAAAAGCATTTTTACATGTGCAATTGTACGAAATATGCGAGTTTATGTTTCTTACAGTTATACTGTGCTATTGTTGTTGTATTCCTCTTTTTCTCTATTTTCGGCTTTACTTCCATGAAATGAGGTTATTTCGTTTTGCCTTAATTACAAATAAATTTTATCCGGAAATTTGTTCAGCTTAAATTTCAGGATGAGGACCGCACAAAATTCAGCGCCGTTGTACCTGGCTTCCAGAAAGTGGAAGATATAAGAAATATGGAAGCCGGAAAAAGATCAGGAAAACTGAATGATCCGTTTGATTCTGATTCTGATTCCGACACTGCGAAGTAAGCAGATGTTTTTTTCTCATTTTTAATCATTTTTGTTAATGATGAAAAAAAGTTTACGACTTGAATCGTCCTTAAAAAATAGCTTGAATTTATTATGAGGATCGTAACATCGCTGATGATATTACTGTTGTTCCTTACAAAATAATTTAAAAAAGCATAGATATTAACATGAATTAATTCTCATTGTACATTATTAGTGTTTCAATATAGTCAAGAGCAACACATTGGATGTCAGGTAGCTTACTCTAGAAAAGAGTATTATATTTTAGGTTATTTTTTCAACAGGTATAAATTTTTTGTCGAGGCTATTTGATTGTTATTTTCACTTGAAGTGGAAAAACGCTTTTATTCTCTCATTTGCATGTACTTTCTTCATGTGGAAATTTGCACTTGTTTAGCAATCCCGCGACGTATATACCGGTGGCACATCAGTCAAAAATTAATACAAATGCAGATGTTAATGTAAATATTAACACAGTTCCGATTTCATCGGTTGTTACAACTCGTCATGAAGAGTTGATGAAAAAACGTCAACAGATATCTTCTGTTCCGTCTGTAATTACTGATTCTACGGATTCAGCTGCACGTGAGAGGTAAACAAAATTGGAAGCTATTTTTAAGTCGAATTTATATTTTTTTCCATTCGTTATATATTACTACTGTTCACAGATTTAGAGTTAGTTCTTAGAAATAATGAGGGATCTTTCTGGAAGATTGTTTTTTTTCTTTTTTTGAGTTTTGACTTTGTCCTTTTCTAATTTTCTGATTAGGATTTCAATCATAAATATGATATTTCCGCAACTTCATGACAGTTTCCCTGCTTTAATCCATTAGGCTGGAGTCTCTACTTTCATTATAGATAATAAACGTTGTAGCATGCGATAAATTCTGAATTAGAATGGACAAAATGGTAGTATCATTTGTTTTTTTTTAGACGACATCGAGAGGAAGCTCGACGCTTAATGAACGATGCCGTTTCCGATGGTGCAACAGTAATAATTGGTGGTAGTGCACCAACAACGGCCCATCAGTCTCCGGCAGGTTTGTTTAATTTCTAAAAGAAAAACAGGTTAAACGGTTTTACTACGTTCTGTTTTGATATTAGTGTTTGTTGAGTGAAATGTTGTCGGTTTTTGTGATGCAATTTTATATGGCTTAAATAGGTGAGAAGTTTTGAAATATGAATTCTCCTAATAGAGTGCAAATAAGGAAATTAATTTGTTAAAAGTGCAATGGGACATTTTTTCAAGCAAATTAACTAGCGATCATCCCCATGTGATCTAACTGTGATAAAGAAGTAAGGAATATAGGTACCGTATAAAGTACGACAACAGACTCAATTGCTTAAATAAAAAACTCCAGTGTTGAATTGCAAATACGAGATTCTGATGGTGACTTAAGTCATAAAGTTCCATCGTAGAACTTAACTATTTTTCCATCAATAATTTAAGAACTTTTTTGTAAGGATTAAAACGAACTGATTTTTATTTGTTCCAGTGTTGTATTTTCGTTCCCTTTTTTAACTTTTATTCGCTTCTTAATGACTCTAATAACTGTTGTTTGTTGTGTGCAGTGGCAACTACGTCTGGCTTGCTTCGAAAGCTGTCGCCATGTGTCAGTAAAGATGTTGGAAGAAGCAATTTACATACACTTGGTGCGTATACATAATATATTTTTAGTCAGTAATTCTTTGTACTCATAGCATAGGTGACTTCTTTAGCAATGGAATAGTTTGGTATTATAGATATGCAAAAGAAAGTTTATTCCTGATTTCGAAGATAAATTGAATTTCCCAATTTAGTTTCTGCACGTGCTTTCATTTGGATAAAAATGTAGAACTGAGTTTTTATTGGCGATATCCACGAAGTCGATTCAAATGTTCTTTTTCTCCATCAGTTTTTTTGTTTTTCACATTTGCATACCAAGATTTAAGGGGTATGAAAACTTTTACCTTCAGCTATTAAGTCAGATTAGATATGTCTTTCAGGTAAATTTTGTCCATCTGCTGCATTCACTGTATGAGTAACTTATGAATAACGCATTGATGAAAGACAAAAAATCATTTGTTATTATCCTTCAATTGTTTACTTTCTTTTCAAAGTAGTTTTAAGAATTTCTTCATTTCAGTTGTATGAGAAAAATATCTGTGATGGATAGCTTATGTTAGGTATTATGAGATACGAAAATTCATATGTGAACTCATTATAACATTCTTAAAGAAAATGAATTTTGTGTCTTATTTTCATACTGTATGCTCTATAGCAAATATGAATGCGCTTTAATGCATATTTGTAGAATTGGTTACTCCAACGGTGAAAATTTACAACTTCAAAAAAATTCAACCTTCTCCAACGTTTCAACGTGAAATATGTGCGTTTGTTGTGTTTTTTCTTTTTCCGTAACTTTTTTCTACTTACCTTTGTCTCATTTTTATCTTTTTTCTACATTTCTTTTTTTGCCTGCGCAAGCTTCAAAAGAGTGTTAGTGGATAGTTAAACAAATTACTTTAACCGAACGTCAAAACTGTATAGAGTATTTTCGTCGTTTTTCAATGAGCTATGTTGTGCATGCCAGCTATCATTTTGCTGCTAAAAATATTACAAACAATCGAAGATTGCGTGCGTTAGTACTTTGTTTTAATGCGTTATATTTTATTTGCTGTTTGCAAGAAAAAATTTATGGCTTCATTTAGCACTAGTGGCTACAAAGCTTATTTTTATTAGAAAGGTTGTTACTTGGGCTGGGATTTGGCAGTGAATATTCTTTTTTGGTGAAATAATATGAAAAGTGTATAGATTTGATAGATCAAAAATTAATCTGAAGTGGTAAGTCAATTTACAGCACAATAAATTAATTTGTTTTAAACTAGATCCAGTGTTAAAAGTCAATAGATTCTGGACAAACGTAAAAATGTAAAATAAGTAGATTTTTAAATACATTTCAGATGAAACACCAGTATCTTCGCCACATGAAAGATCTACTGGAAGATTGTCAAGCAGTATTACTGATGTAAAGTTTTCATTTTGTCTCTTTTGTTTTCTTTAGAATGTAACTCATCCATTAAAATGAAGATGCTCAATAGATAGGACCATTGCTCTGCAAGATATTCAATAGGCTGTTAGTATTTTATGTGTTGATGATGTATTTTGGTAGATTGTTTAAGAATATTCTTACTTGCTCGACTTTTTTAATTGTACAAATAAAAAAGATTTCTGTGGCAGTTTTATTCAAATTTAGATTTCTGGACGACAGATAAGAAAGAAGCCAGATTTCTCAGTTATATAATTAATCATTTTGAACTGCAGTACTAGCCATATGCAGTATGATGAAAAATATACTGAAAGTATTGACTTTGTTGTTAATTTATTCCAGATTCAAAAAAATAGCCTCGGTGTCACGCTAGATCGAGCGAAAAGGTATGGCAGCATGAGAGGTCAGGAATTAATTGAAAGCGTTGCAAAAGTTGCTGGGCGAGCGGTTAGTAATATTAGTTTTACCTAAATTATTTATTAAGATATTAGTTTTAATTAATTTTGCCAATAAAAGCTAAAGCGATTATTAAAGTGCAACCTCTCTTCGTCATGTAGTCAGTAGGCGATTGAGGTGAATTATAGAAACTCAAACTTGAGTGGTTCTTTGTGATTGAACGTAGTTTATTTCATGATTATTCTGGCACCGATAGATTTTGAGTGCTTCCTATTCGGTGTGTGGTATCCCGTCGTTGCTCAATTGTAGTGGAATTAGGTAATAATTGTGGATTTCGAAAAAAATCCTGAGATTGGTTCGATTTAATTTTTTCCAGTTCACACCATCTTTATCAACTTCGGATAATCCTGTAAGTGCAACACCAACGCGAAAACTGATTTCTCAGTGGGAGGTGAGTTGTTTTCAGTTTGCGTCTTATTTGCTTTTTGGATTCTCCTAAAATAACTTTATTCGCCATCTCAACCGGGCTTTTCTGTTTTAAGAGTCCCAGTAATCGAGAGCCTTTCTAACTTGGCTAGACTGACACTGTCCCTTTCAGTTCTACTACATATAACATAATTCTTGAAATATTCGGGGTTGGTGAATTTATTTAAAATGTTTTGTTTTTTAAGAAAGATGGTGCGGACTTGGAAAAGATTCAGGCAGAGTTAAACTGCCTTTCGAAACGTTTGGCGCAAGTTTCTGGTGAAGATGAAATTATCTGTTCACAGCTCATGAAAGCAAGTTAGATTTTGTTTCACTTTGTTTTATACTTTAGCATTCGCTTTTGGTTTTCCGAAGAAATATTGAGAAAATCGAATTTCTCAACTGCGTAATCAGTATGATTTCTCAAACTCGGAATTTTCCAGAAGTTTCGTCGGAAGAAGAGGAACGTTTATTGCAAGAACACATGAGGTTACTTACAGAGAAGGATGCTATCGTTAGACGAACGGAATATTTTAATGTTCTGGAGCAGTTACGTGAGGTGGAAGATGAAATAACAAAATTGCAGCATAAATTAGGCTCTGCTTCTGTTATTGATCGTAAGCTCATCAGTTTTTTGTATATTGGGTTCAATATTTTAAATTCTTTAATTTTCTTTCAGGTTTTGGATTTTGTTATTTTCTTGAAATCGTCCTGTTGTTCCTTATCAGGTGTTCTAATAAACCATCGGCATATTTTCTCTTTAAAAATTCCTTTTTGAAGATGGAGATGACCTTCACTGCAATGCCTGATTTTCGTTAGCACTAAAGGACTGGTCGCTTCAAATAATTTCACTTGAAAGAAATAATATAAAAAGTGTTTGTTTAGCTTGCCGTACAGCTTTTATTTGTAGAAATTGATAAGACTGAAGATGACAAGCAGAAGATTGATAAAATGATGGATGATTTGGTTGCGCTAGTGAACAAAAAAGATCGTTTATCACAGAAGTTGATTAGCCATGAAGCCGAGTAAGTCTGTTGCTAGTTTTTCTCTGATAACTGGTTTTGTTAAGTCCACCTTTCCAAGATGGAAATGTTGCTTTTTTAGTGTCGAACATATTTGAATAACAAAAAACATGTAATACATGGAGGAAAGTAATGTAATACGTTAACCACCATTCATGGTAGTTTCTTGAATTTTTCACAAATTGTTGCTATTCTAAGTTGATTACTATTTACCCTGTTATATTTTGCTTATTCACTATTATTTTCCTCCATGACTGTAAAATGGAACGTTTTGATTTTGTTACATTTTTGTAACAAAGCTATAAAATTTTTTTGTAAGCTATAAAATGAAAATAATTGCAGAGATGAAGAGATAGACGAAAGGGATCGACTAACTCTAGAAGCAGCTGCGAACTTTTCACGTAGCACTGAACAACCATTATCAGCTTCCAAAAGGATAATAACTTGGATTCGGTCAGAAATTAGTAGCTGAAAAAAAATCAAAAATGAGCATTCGAACCTCTTTTTGTTTTGTTTTATTATTAATACATATATACAAACTTTGTTTTCTGCTATACTTCTCTATTTGTAGCTTTCATGATGAGCAATTAATTCCACCAAGATGCTCTTTGGTATATTAATCATTTTATCGTAATTCACATTATACTTAAAATCCATATTTTCAGTAGTATCATTTGCATTTGTCAAGAGATTATTAATTTCGAGCTGGTTTTATTTAGAAATGGAAATTAGTGAACTGTAGTTTGCACTAATTTTTTTGCCGAAAGCATGGGTTATGCACCCAGAAAAGTAGAATAATTGCTATTAAAAAGCCATAGCTCGTTTAAAATTTGGCAAACATGCGTGTCGATTTCATGTAAATAAGTTAATAATTTGATTAATTAGTTGGAGTTTTTAGTCGTTTAGGAATTTTATCAGACATTTAAAATAATGTACCGGTAATATTTTTTAATTTTTTCGATATCTTCGTATTATGTTTTCATTATAATGACTAAACTAGATGAGATTTTCGTAATCATAAAGGTTTTAGATTATACTCTACACTATTTTCTGCCATCTTAATTTTTAAATCATGATATCTCAGTGGAATTTTCCGAGTACATTTCTTGACTGGATATTCCAAAAAAATCTTGATTGGATATTCCCAGGTTAAAAATATAAAAAGTTGCTCACCTGTGTAATAAGTGATTATCTACTGCCATAAAATTGCTGTAAATTTTCAAAATATTTCAATCATCCCTTACTTATTTATTCCGTATTTTTCCTTTACGATGCCACTGCAGTGCGACAGTGCATTATTCGGAAAGAACTCACGTTGTTAACCGTCAAACCATTTCAGTCGTTTGATATCTACTCTTTTCCTAGATTATCGGTTTTTAATTCGGAAATTTTCAAATTCATTAGCTGAAGTATTGCGAATGATTGATCATAAATCTTGTCTTTTTTCTCTGCAAAACCCTTCATTTATCTCTTTCCTTGATCTCTGTAATAATTTTTTTACAAATGATATGCTTATATCTGTAACATTCACAATAGTTAGTATATATTTAGCTTACGTCAATTATGTTTCATGCGCGACTGGTTGATTTGTTCGATCTCACCAACATTCGTTCTTCGAGTTTTTTCTTCGCGTTGTCGAATTGCTTGTTGACCTGGATGGAAATGATTTTAGGTGTTGTTAAAGTGATAAGATAAATCATTGAAAAGTATATATATATATATTAATCAGTGTTTTCGAGCTATAGTGCTTGTTAATTGCTTCATTATAGCCTAATCTGTACAATATGCATCATTTTGTGATTTATATGATACTGTAGTCACGATTTTTTAGCTGAAATTTGAAAGTGACACAAATGATGCATTTCATAACATGGAAATTAAAAATCAGCAAGTGAAAATGTTTGTGAAAAACGGTCATTAACTTCATTGCCAATATACAGAGTTCATCTGTTCAAAACTTATCATCTTCTGTTATTCTTGCTCTATCAGCCCATACCTACCTAGTATGGGGGATCATTTCATTGCTTTTATAGCTGCTTTTAATTTCTTTCTTGCTATGATCAACTCTGCATAGCACATCCTTTCTCATTCTGTTCTAGTCCTTTATTTAAATCGCGTTTAATTTGTATATTTTTCATTTTCCCTATCTTTTTGCTTATACTTTTCTAATAAATGATCCGTTATCCTATGAACAAAACGAAACAAAGTTGACAAATGCACATTTACAACTATAACAGACACATAAGTAAACAGATACACACATACAGGTAAATATGTGTAAACGTTATGAGGGAGTAGTTTAGTGTTGCAGACGAAGGATTCATAGCAGTCAAGCTTGTCATTTTAATTCAGCAATTTAAAAACTACATTACTTTGATCATTTGGAACGACAAAGTTATATACATATTTTGAGAGTAGTTACTCTTGAAATGTGCTTGACATTTTAAAATGCAATTTCTAGACCATAGAATCAATAACTTTGATTTTAAGCAAAGACTGGTCAGGAAAGCTGTGCTAACAAGTTCTAATTATTGAAATAGTTAAACACAAACAACCTGTCCGGTAAGTAATAAAATTGAAATAAAACGAAATTTTGGGTCTATTAGTTTACTGAAAGAGTTCGGGAATTTTCATGAATTTCTTCATCTCCATTGAATGTTTTTTCTTTGATTCCTGATAAACAACCATTTATTACGATATCACCTTCTCATCCGTTATCACTTTATCATTCATTAATTAAACTGTTCATTACTTGTATTATCTATTTATCACTGACAATCTTGTGCAAGCATAGTTGAACTTTTCGAGAATATCATTTTTATTTCTTCCATTTCTTTGCCATTTCTATATTAAATTTTAGGGTATATAAACATAAATACTCTGATAAATTCTCTCCTTATCGTGGAGACGAGTCGAAAATCTCTGAAAGTTCTCGTGAAATTAAGAAACGGTGCAGATTTCTGTGTATTGTACAAGTATAAAATTATAAGATGTAGCGCTATTGTATAATGCTTATGGTATAACTGAAAATTATGGCTCATTTTTGAATAGCCGCCATAAGTAAACTGCCAAGTATCAATATTGTTATCATAAGGTAAAGTTTTAACTTGAAATAAGAACGAAAGGAAACCAATAGCGATAACTGATAAATATAAAATTATACGATGGAATATTGATACCTCTTAAATAGGTTTTGTTAAATTTATATAAACAAATCTGTCTCATATATTTGAACCATTTTGGCTCGACAGAGCAAATATAAAGAAAAACTTCGTTGATTCAAAAATGCTTTTTCTTTTCTTATATTTAGTTACTTTATATTTAGTTACCATTAACGTGATGTAGATTTAAAAAAGAAAAGAAAAGAGTCCAGAGCAAGTAATAATTTCTGTAGCAATTCTATGATTTAACACCCATTAATGAAATAATAAAAAATTGAAATTAACACATGATCTAATTATTTTAAATTTACTGGGTTCATTAAATAAGTTTTTGATGAATAAATCACACTCTTTCGATTACTCATCTGCATCATCTCGATCATCGGATCACTCTAGTTAATTCATCCAATTGATTTGACAAACTCGAAATGAATGCACATGCATCAATATTTACATTGGAATTGAATATAAATTAAACACTGATTAACTGGAATGCTAAAGTATACCAAATTTAAGTATATCAAATAAGTAACTAAAAGAAATTGAAAATTTTCACTTTTTTTTTTTTTGGAATTTTTTTAATTGAAATAAGTTGAACTAACTAGACAATATTTGAAATGAACACTATTAGAATAAAATGAAATAAAAGTAATATGAAATGTTGTAAAGCTCTTATTCTTTCATCATAGCAACATATCTATTGATTGGAAAAGATGAACCAATTTTAATTCTGATATTGATTTCAGTTCAATTTCAGTTCTTTCTCAAATAAAATAATTGTTGTTTGATCGGCTGTTCTTCTCTCTCTGTGCTTGCTTGTTCGTTCTTCCAATGTGTTTATGAGGAAATTTTGTGCTTCGGTGGGATAATAATGACAGCATTCGCTCTTGTTGCACGGGTGACATCGAAAGTATTGATTCCGCTTTGCCATCCATCTATGTATGCATTTGTCTCCAATGGACGAGTACTTAGAAGAGCCTAGGATTTGACCGATCCAAAGACATTTTTCTGCTTCAAATAAAACTCACAAGCCTTTTTTGAGGTTGATCCGATGCATCGGTGTTGATGCTCGTTCAGTGCTTCCCATTGATACCACTGCTCAATCCTTTACTTTCATTTTCTTTCTTTCCCTTATTCTCTATCCTCTGTTATCCCTCTCTCTCTCTCCTTTTTTTTCCAAAAAACTTAGTATATATAAGTTTACAAGCAGAAGAGGAAGGGCAAAGAGGAATTAAATTTTTCTTGATAAATCATTTCGAGGAGTTTTAATTTTAAATTCTCACTTTTTAAATTACTCATTCATTTTTATATTTACAAACGTTTTATTTGCACAAAATGTTCATCCATTTTGTATGCTTTTCTAACAAGCTATACTAGCAATTATCATTGAGAGGAATACGAAAGAATTTATATGAAAAACAAAATTAATTTCTTTTTTTTTTGCATCCTTAAATATGCTATTGCTGTATAAGCTATCCTAGTGTACAAGTTAAACGAATCAAGATATTCTGGTCAGTTGGATTCATCTGAATTACTCCAGGTAAATTGGGATGATTGGACTTCAGTTGGGATCATCTGAATTACTCTAGATAAATTAGGATGATTGGACTTCTTAAAAGTGGTTAACTATATTAATAGCCAAATGAATTCATTAGCTTTTTCTTTGTATTAATTAGCACATGCATGCTGCATTTTTTTTGGCTTTTTTCAAGTTTTCGCTTTATATTTTATCTTTTGCTATGTGTAATTTTATCATATAATGCTTCTGAACTTAAAGTTACTTTTTCTTCCCTTAATTTCCTGACACTTTTCATAAAAAGTTTTACCAATTTATAATCACAACAGAAATGTTGAATGCTTGCTACTTGCACATTACCATCAACTGAAATCTTACCTATGCGACCAACACATACATCTTTAGACTTAAAGATTGTGTATTTTGAATGATTCATACCGAAATACTTCAGTTGAAGTATTATTTGCATATATTCTAACTAATAATTACATCATAAATATTTCATAAATTTAAAAAATTCCCGGAAAATTTTTGCCAAAAATTTTTTTTACATTAAATTACTGACCGTTATGTTTTCTTTAAACACTCTTTCTTCTTATTTTTAACAATTACAATTAATACTAAAGAGTTGTTGAATGATTGCAAATAATTTATTGCTATTTATATTATATTAATGGAATATTATAAGACTTTTAATTTGTTTTCTGTTTACGATTTGTCGTCTAATATACAATTGAATTATACATCGATCATTTAATATCAAGCAGATGGAAAAAAGAGAGAATAATAGAAAAGAAGGAGACGACAAGTTAAAAAGAAACGATCTGAAGACAAATTACATTTTAACTTTTATTCCATCACCTGGTACAATTGAATTCAATTTATTACTATGCTGAAAAAATTGCCACAGCAAGTGAATTGCACATTATTTCTTTAATAATCTTTGAATTAATAATGGTAATCATTATTATTTTTATTATTATTACTATTATCATTATCCAAATGATAATTATCCATTATCCAAATGTTATTATTACTATTATCATTACTTTCATTATTATTATTATTATCATCATCATCATTGTTATTATTATTATTATTATCATTATTATTACTATTAATATTATTATTACTTATTACTATTATTATTATTGTCAATGATTTTTTTAATTTCAATATTTAAAGTTAACCCTGTTTTAATTATCGAACCAATTTTAAAATTGGGTTTAGTTCACTAAAAATTATTGATACATATTTGTTGAAAAAGTATTAAATATATTTTAAAATGTTAAGATGTGTTTCAAATTGGATGATACGGTTGGTTGTAGCCTAAGGATAAAAATAATGATAAGCAAGCAATTCTTATCTTTATGACAACAACCACTGTTAGCCATAACACACCTCTTACTGTACCTCAACTTGTCCAAATTTGTATCACATTTTTTGGTTAGTTCATTTTTTCCTTTTTCTTACAAAAATCAAATGAAGTTTTAATTATAATAACAGAGATAAAATTAAAATATTGTTAGAACAATTTAACGATGTAAATTTTCTATGAAAAATCGGATGTAATAAAGTAAGTGCTCAACATATTGAATTAATGATAATCACTATTGCTCAGTTGTTAACATCATGATATAATCTTTGACTTTATGAAAATTACACTATTATTCTGCTTGTTATCTATCACTAATTAAAAATTGTATTATAAAAAAATGAAGATGTCAAGCTCAACAACTTATGAAATCAATGATAATTCAATTTGTTAATGTTTTCATGCAATTGATAATTTCAATTTCAGATGGTGACGAAGATGTAGGAAAAGATTCTCTTCCATGGGCATTATTTCATGTTCACGAATGGTTTGTTAACAGTTGCGAGCTGATGGCACATTTCATATCAATTTTTTTAGTTAGTCAATTTTTTTTTTCATTTTTATTTGGTTATCAAATTTCAATTCTATCTTTATTATAATTTCATCTTAAGGAGTATCTCTTGAGTTTTCACACTTTTTTTTCACTTTTCATGTTTGATTTGTAATTCACAATATTCATTGCTATATTGTCATTTATGTGGTTTGAATTAAAATTACAAAGCTTTTCCTTAAAAATCATGAAGTGATCAAAGTGATTAATTTAATATGCGACTTAACTAATAACCATAAAATTTGTGAAGAGAAATGTTAGTGATATGATTTTCTTAATTTATTAATTTTTACACAATTCAATAGATAGTTAAAGTGAAGAAAGTTCCATGTAAATCTTTTCCAAAATTATTCAACATATAATCAATCAATCAATCAATCAGTTTGATGAACTTACTGAAAAAAAAGAAGAAAGTTTTATGTATGCAAAATACTTCATACACATTTTTCTTTAAATTTCAGTGAAGTTCCATTTAAATTTTTTCATTCCGAGTTCTGTTTGAAATATTAGTGCTGCAGTAATAGCTACTAATTTTTGTCAGTAAAATGATCTTTGAATAAAAGAGCAAGAAATTACAGTGATACTTTATACTTTAGCTAACTGAAAAATTTATTTAGGATGCGGTGAATGATAGTGGTACTCGTTTACGGATATGTCGAGCAGTTGGATACTGGATCCGGATATGTCCAACACATTTTGATGCACCTTTATGTAAGCTTGTTGAACGCCTTAAATTATTAGCTGTATCGAGGAATGTACCCAATTCTGCAGCACTTCTTGACCTCTCATCATTGTATGTTTTCTTATTGTGACTTTTTCCTTATGTAATTAAAACTTTTCTATGTAATTCTAAAATAAGTAAAAAAATGTTATTTCTAATTTAAATAATTTCTCTCATTTGCTATATTCAATTAAGTTTATCTTAGTGGTGTCGACAATTTATTCTCTATATCACAACACTTTCGCTGTTTTCATGAATTTTTTGAAATTTACCCGTATTTATTTTTACAGAAAATTTTCTGCAAAATTTCAAAAATCAAAATTTTTTAAAAAATTATATCTGATTGATAAAGTTGTTTGTAATGTTATCTAAATGATTATTTCGGCTCTATTCCATCAAGCTTCATTTTTAACTTCTTTAAAATAAATAATGCTTGAAATCACTATTAATTTGTTGTCTGAAAAGTTTTGCAATATTACAGTAGGAACTAAGATAAATATAATTAAAAATCAACAATTAAAGTGTATCTGATGGAAGATCCAATGAAGAAGAGCCTCGAAGCATTATCTATTTTTGACGTTTTCAAGTTTTTCTCGAAGATACTAATTGATTTCAGGCCTTCTTATTCGTGGCTTCGAAATGTCTCGATTAGAAATCCTGTCAGCCGCCAATGTTCATTATCATTTGATCAGTGGAGTCCTGAAGAAATTGCTGTATCATTGAGTCATATCGATTATAAAGCTTTATTCAGGATTCCAGTGAGTGATTTCCAAAAAGCTTTCTTATAATTAATTCAATGAAAGGCATTTTGTGAATTGCTTTAATAATTTTTATAAATTTTAGATCAGTGAACTGAAGCAGTATTGTATAGACGGCAATCTTTCACGTACGCCCTTTTTAGAGAGATCTATTTCAATTTTCAATGTAAGTTATATGACGACTCAAAACACTAGACTATGTTGCTAGAATGAATCTTATTAATGATACCAATTGCTTAGCTAATATAAAGCTGTTCAATAGTTGATTTTTATAAGCTCCAATGAAAATATGATAAAAATTCGTAATGATCAAATTTGGTTATTTTAAATTTGATAATGTCAGAAAGAAAATATTATGCGTATCATTTCGATTACAAAATACATATTTCTCGTTTCTATATAAAAATAAATAAATGAAGAACGTTGGAGTGATCTTTCAATCTATAAAATTAAGTGCTGATTACTCTTCATTAGTCTTCTAATTTCCAATTTCCAATTAGTTTAATCACCCGACTCATATATATTCTGAAACAATCCCTTAAATGTTCCGGTTGCAGAGTTTATCAAACTGGATACAATGTATGATTTTGAATAAAGGAACACCTGTTGAACGTGCTGAAATGATTACTAAATTTACTCACGTGGCAAAGGTCTGTCACTACTACTGTCAGATAACGTAATTTCCGGTTTCCAGAATCAGGAAATTTGGATATTTCAGATTATTTCAACATTTTTTTTTACTTACTTGTATCTATTCATCGATGTCTATCTTTTATCTTTTTCTCCACTCCATATTTCGATTTAAAAATTCCCTATAATTTTGTTACTATATTACATAATAAAATTAATTTGCAATTAATTGAAATCCATATATTAAACAAAAATATAAGTTTAGCAGAAAAGAAAAACTTGCTAGTTCCAATCATTTCATCGTAATATAAATTATTTTGATATCAAATTATTCATTTACTACATTATTCACAATAGTATGATCCAAATGATTTCAACATTTACTTTCCTTCAAGTCCTTCTTGGCTTCTGTATAGTGCATTTCAATATTTACATTGATTTGCAGTGCCTTAGACGAATGAATAATTTCAATACTTTAATGGCTGTTATTGGCGGTATATCACATAGCAACATTGCTCGATTATCAAAAACAACATCCGCTTTATCAAGTGATTTGAGAAAGGTTTCTTTTACATCATTTTGATCTTTGTTCTTTTCCTAATTACTATCTTAGGTTAGTGATTTTATTTGTTTATTTAATTATTTATTTATCACTTGTTTGTTTAATTAATTAATCGGTTTATTCAGTTACTTGGTAACTAATCAATTTTTTTAATTTGTTTATTTACTTATTTATTTGTTTTGTTTATTTGCTTTCTTATTTATTTGTTTATTTGACCGATTTATTTAATTGATTAATCAACCGTTCACTTATTTATTTGCTCATTTATTTCTTTATATAGCTATTTATTTAATTTTTTGTTTACTTACAATAAATTCAAATTTCTCAAAATCCTCAAGAAATAAATAAATAAAATTAATTAATCTTATTAAAAAAATTTTATTAAAAAATTGATTAATTTTATTCATTTATTTTGCAACAAATCCATAACTTTTATTGTAAATGACGGAAAACTTGGGCAAACGATCCTATAACTTCAATTAAATTAATTAATTGGTTAAAAATTTCGTTATTCCTCGAAACAACTATTACTCATTCTGATTAATATTTGTAAAGTAAATTTCATGAATTTTTTCATCATTGATAAATTATTTAGAAATTATTATTCCTTCTGAAAGTTATTTTTCGTCATTTTCGTCATTATGCGATTATTAATTATTAATGATAAATTGGTCATTTCCTTTCTTCATACCTTTATGTAATCAAAATTTCTGGTATAGAAATATTTTAATAATACTAATTTATCATGAGTGATTTTTATAGCATTTAAAGTATTTCTATGTAAATTATACGTTTTGTTTATCATTTTAAAAAAATTGAAATTTTAAACAAATTTTTTTTCCAATTATAATAATTATTGTGATACTTCTCACATTTTTATGATTCATATTTCTAGTTATCCTATAACGATGATCATTATTCTAGGAACTTAATCATTTTACCCAACTCCTCTCTTCAACTTCAAATTTTGCTTCTTATCGGAAAGCACTGCACGAGAGTTCGGGATCTTTCTGTATTCCAATCATGTAAGTCTTTCTTAATATTTAATCATTAAAAGGTATCTATCTCTCTTATCTTTGCAATCATAACATTAAGGTTATGAATAAAACTTCTCTACGATATTCATTTTTCTAAATAATACTTATTATATTATTTAGTGATATATTTGACATTAATCAAAATTCGAATCAAAATGCAACTATTGGCAAAGTTTCTTATCTTTAAAATATTTTCATTAGCAATTTTCAATATTTATCAATCATATCAGATGATCACTTTTAGGGGTGTCCATCTGAAAGATCTGATAAGTTTGCTGATAAAAAATAGAGACTCAGAACATTGCTGTTTTGTTTCATGTCGAAAAATTCCATATTTAGCGGATCATTTATCGTATTTTGTCAATTTTAATCGTACTCCTCACAATTTTCCCGATGCTAATATTGATCTCATTGATACGCTCAAAGTATGAAAAATCTTTCAAATTTCCTCGCAATTAAATTCCAATTTACTCGAATTTTTGGTCTGAATATAAAGAAAAAGAATATACATAAAAAAAAATTTTTTAACGATTCGAATAATTGTCATATTCTCCCAAGTATTTAACATATGGAATTAATTTCCAAATCTACAGTAATTAAATCTTTTCTGCTCTTTCCCTTTTTTAAAAATGATATTGTCTACAGGTTTCATTGGATATCAAGTATAACGAAGATGATATTTATCGCCTTTCTCTAAAACATGAACCTCGTACAATTCTTAGCGTAAGTTTATATTTGAAAGTATTACTGTAAATATTATAGCAAATAAGCAGTCTAACAAATTGCCTTTGTGTAAATGAAAGAAAAAACTTACTGACTTATTCCAAATACCAAACGACAGAATATCGAAAAAAGTAGAACAAACTAAATTTCCTTTTTTGTGCATATATATTATATGTGTATTTCTTTATGCATAATTAATTATCACTTTCTTTTTTCAGTTTCAAAGTTCAACAAAATCGGTATTATTTGCTGATTGGGCATCAGGTGTGAGTAGTACGTTGGATTCAGAAATTGTCAACAAACATATTACCGCAATGGTGGAAGCTGTGTTTAAAAATTATGATCACAATAAGGATGGTTCCATTTCTCAAAGTGAATTTCAACAAATTTCAACCAATTTTCCATTCATTGCTCCTTTTGGAGCTATCGATACTGATAAGTAATGTTTTCATTTCTTCTATATGCATTTATTAGTATTCTCTTAGAAGGGAAGAATTGAAGTTCTAAGAAAATGTGGAAGAAGAATAAAAGAAAGTGGTTGTTTTCAACACTCATCAAAAGTTTTCTAACACTTCTTCAAAATGATCAATTTATTGATGAAAATTAGATTCGAACTTCCATTATTAGATTAGGGATAATATAAATGTTTCATTGCTAGTAAATAGGATACTAGCAATGATAATTTTGAATGTGAAATAAGAATTGAAAATTTTATGAAATAATGTCCTGCAAGCGAGGTATATGACTTTTGCAGATAGTAATGACATTAAGATCGATTAGAAATGTCGCTGTTCTAAAAATTTGATATCTAAATTCTACTGATAAAAGTGATGTGTAAATAGTAATTTATACCATCTGTAAAATGTGAAATAACTCCAAAGAGTTGTAAAATAAACAAATATTGAATTTGATGTGAATTCACACACACACACGCACATACACACACACACACATACACACACACACACGCACATACACACACACATACACACACACGCAATTTATTACATGACAAATCTATAACTGTTTCCAGTAATACTTTTTCATATGATTATAACTGTATGAATAAATTAAATCCTGGAATTTCTTTTTTTAAATTTAAAAACATAAAATGAATCACTTAATTGCAAAATTAGCAAAAAAATAATGTTTAAATTTTTGCAGGGATGGAGTTATTAGTAAACCTGAAATGAATGCTTATTTTATCAAAATTTGCAAGCAATCCATAGATTTTCGCCGTGAATTTCAGCATAATTTTCATGAAACAACTTTTTTGACACCTGCAATATGTGCTCACTGCGATAAATTAGTAAGAATTATTATTTTCTAAAAAAAAAAGAAATTTTCTGTTAATCGATATTGATACTTATGATTACATTAGATGTAATCGATAGGTTGCGCTGATATTTTCTTTTTAAAAAAAAAATTCCAAATATTTATTGTTGTTGAAAATTGCATATCAGAAATACTTAAGTTTTTTTTTTTCAGAAATGTTTCATTGTTTTTAATTTTTACATCTTTACGATCAATTTGTCTAATTTATAATGGATGACTTTTAAGATAGAATGAAAGTTATTTCCTTTAGTATTTGAATATGTTGTAGTTATGGGGTATAATTCGACAAGGTTTCAAATGTCATGACTGTGGACTTACTGTACATCGAACTTGTAGAGGCAGTGTCGTTGTAGAGTGTCGTCGAATTAATAGCTGGAAAACTACAGTAACAGAATCAACAAGAACGACCCGGAAGCTTTTACCTGGTATCAAGTATGTTTTGAAGTTTTAAAACTTCCATTTGTAATTTCAGTTTTATTTTTAACCTTCCAACAAAATGACTTTCAAATTGCATTTCATTGTTTTCATAGACCCATCACCAAGACCTTACCAACTTTTAGGTTGGAGGGAACGGTTATTGCTATGGGCTACGTTTGAAAGGTTTCCGTATGTTCGACGTCCGATAGTGGCGTCGCAAATGGTAGAAGTAACTCGCTGAGTGCTATCAGAACCAAACGTTACTGATAGTATTCGCATATGCGTTAGTAAAACAAAACTCACTAAGTTGACGAGGTTACAACGACACATTTTGTTTGCCCTTCCTCATCTATCTTCCCTCATATTACTTTCATCATCATTTTGGATTGGAAATTTCAAAGTTCAAAATTTCGATTTTGACTTTAATTCTTATTTAAAGTATTCTTTTTCTTTTTGTTATCACATCTATAAATGTTATTTACATTCTGTGCAAAACAAATCTTCCATCATTTCCAGATCAATTTCTCGGATACGAGCAACAAGTGCCACATCAGAACATGATCCAACAGATGATACGACAACAGAATGCTTCGCATCTGCAGCATGCAAAATGCTATTGCATCTACGACCTCATTCGAAAAAGAATCCTTCTCGCTTTGATGCAGGATGTTATTACCGGTAAATTAATTACTGAATATTTAAAGATTTGCTAATTAATCTTTAGAATTACTTTATTATTACATTATTCGACTGTTTTGCTTTCACTTAATGAAGAAACATTAGTTACATCGTTGAATATTATGTTAAACATCTTTTCATTACCATTTTTTACAATCATTTTTAAAAATGTGATCAAGTAAGGAATGGGCAGCAGTGTTAGTATTTACTGCAATTTCCTTGAATCAAACATTAGAAGATAATTAGATATGGTTTAATTAAAATATTTAAGGGTAGCAAGTTCACCTGAATCACCGAATACAGATGTGGCACCATCTTTGGCGTGCGAAGAAGTATTCGAAGATGAATCTTCATGCATATCTCTTTCCGAAATGAATGATCCTAGTAGTACTTTACGGTGATCGATGAATATTTTTAAAATTTCTATATTTTGTTCAAATTTGTTAGATTATTGATCAGAGTTATCGATTGGTTTCAATGATATTGGTAGTTTATTTCAGTTTAATTTGTTATGAAATTAGTTTTAATCTCATTATGGTTAAGTGCAGGGGGAAATCGTTTTCCGAATTATAACTTGTACGTATTACTAAGTTTCTTATCACGGTAAGCTTTAATGAACCAAATAGTTCAGCAATTTACCAAATTTCATTAAATCGTATTCGAATCTACTAAGGAATCTCTATCACTCAATACGTCAAATCAATGTGTTCAATACCGTTTGTTGATCCTTCAGAAAGATGGTTGTTTTTAGTTGATTTAGAAACAAAGTTGCTGAACTCTTTTATAATTGCCAGATTTTATATTCTAATTTACAATTAAACCAAAGGAATATTGAAATCTGTAATTACAATTGATATGTAAATTGTATGCTGTCGTTTATTACGGGTATATTTTTGATTAATTTATTCATCATTTTATTTCATGGTACTGTTTTTTCTTTGAATCATTGTTCCGGTAAAAACTTTCGAAAACTGACTTTCGTATGAGTATTAACAAGTAGTATGTTACTACTTGTTTAAGATGTTTGATAATATCAGGAATTTCATTGAAAAAATCTGTGATTCCGATAAATTATTACGATTTACACAATGAGGGATATCAATTTGAATTCATTTGTGGTATTTACTAAGCGAAAGAAATTATAAATTTGACTCAAATTTTGAATCGATAAGTAGCCAAGAAAAACAACTTGGTGATAGAAAACAGGCTTTGTCCACTTTAAACTCAGTCTACTGATCTACTAAGTTAGTTTTGAGTCTAATCAAGTAGAATGAAGCCTAAATAATTATGTCTATGGTTGTTCCTTTTTTTCGCTTTTTCTGAAATCGTATTTTCAAAGTTTTTCTCATATAAATCTTCTCCCTTTCTGATATAAATTAATATGGAGGAAATGATACAGTCAAAAAAGCCTTTAAAATATACTTTTATTGTATTTTGAGTCAATTCATATAATTATCAGTTATCAGTTATATTTTGACCTAAACGATTGCTCTTTATTCTATAATAGTTTTTCAAATTATGAAATTAATGTGGTAAAAGTATATTAAAGCTGCTTTTCTCGACTTATTATTCAGTTACGAAATTAAATGATTAGAGTGGAAGAGATTACCATAAAAGTTTGGATAGTGAGATGAATTTAGATCAAGGTAGTGAGTCAGATTCAAAGATGAATTGGGTAAAGAATGAAGAACCGCGGTACTGGCTAATCACTGAATAGCTTGGAGTGGCGGTGACGGTGACGGTGACATGTGTTGTGGAAGAGGGAGGGAAAGACAAAAAGTGAAGAGATCTGACCGATCGTGTGCAACCTCTGGTTGAAAACAGGCGGTTTCTGGAGAGAAGAGGAGAGGGGAAGGGGAATAGCATGAAAAAATATCGTTAATTGTATCCACTATTGATTCAATGCATACCACTACTGAAACAGCGTTCATTCCGGTTCTACTATTAACCTTCCTGAATTGTCCTTTCTTTGCTGGATCCGAAATTTGCTATCGATGTGCTAACGAATTCATTGTTATGGTTTGATGTTTTTTTTTTTTTAATTTATTTTAAATGAATTTTCATTGACCATATGGATGTCAAACGAGTAGAGACAAAAAAATTATTTGTTAGCTGGCTAATACTAGGCTTTTCGAACTGACCACTATTTGACCTGTTAATTGATCAATGGAAGTAATCTTAGTAAACATCACTGTGAGTTTCTTCAACTTTCCACTAAGCCAAACGGAAAATATTCTGTATTGATTCACCAAATTAAAGTCTTAATCATTGTTTACTATGTGCTGTGTCTTGGTCATCATCCACTATGTGTTATGTTTTGGTCATTATTTGCTATATACTAGTTAATAATAAATTATTTATATTTCTTACTCTAAGCAAATTGTTTCATATGGATTTTTTTTCAAATTTTGTCAACAATTGCAACACGTAAAACAAATGAGTGATATTACTTCAAGGCTTATTATGGAGCTAATTTTTCATTGTTTTAATAATTGCATTAATTTTTGCTGAAATTTTCAGTATTGGGGGCATTTTCTCCCAATTCAAGCAGACGATGAATTAGTTGCCGATTCGATATGTATTAAAGTTGATGAAAGATCGGAAGAAGTACAATGTGTTGGTCCATGTCTAACAGTGAATGTCACTATTGGTGAAGGTAACAGAACTCGAGTTATAGGTATATGTTACTTCCTTTTCACTTCTATCAATTAATAAACTGAATCTATGCACAAGGATAATATTATTATCCAATAGTATGGTTTTCAATTTAAAGAATTATTTAAATACTGGAAGTGATTTTCTTTAATAATTTTAGTACTTGAATTTTAAAAAGTTGATTAATTTTTATTAATTCTTTGAAAACAAATATGGTAAATTGTTGATGGTATTTGAATCAACCATAAAGCATAACTATGTGGCAATCAAAAACTTTTCTGCTCTTTGGTTTAGGAATGATGCGAGATTGCCAAAAAAAATATTACAGTCGGAATTCGGATAACGATGTTGGAAATCGAAGATGCCGAAATCAAACGGTTAAAGTTCGTCAACATATGCTGAATGCTGAATATTGCTTTTGTTTGGGTAGTTACTGTAACAGTGATGGTGATCGAATTGACAGGTCAGTGAGTGAATCCCGGAAAAGACAAAAACATACGAAAATTCGAAATGATAGACGGAATAGTACCAATATGAGATGGTCCTTGTGCAATGTTCAGTGTTTGATACTTATTTATTTATGTAGTATGTTTAAAATTACGTTTGGTTAGTTTGTAGAATATATGAGTGATATGCAGGATGCGTTATTCTTCGATATTGTTGCATTGTTGTGTGGTGACTTGTTGCTCTGATTGTTTGCAAAATATAATATGAACCAGCCCACAGCAACTTTATAAATCGGAAATAGTATGATGTTATCAGTAATGTAAGGTAAAGAGGATAATAAATGAAAACTGAAGACTGGGAGCTCCTTTCCAGCTCGAAGGAAAACGAACCAGCAAAAGGGGAGGTTGACCTTTCATTTACCTTCTGTCCCATTTTCCGATTTTGTAATCATATAGAGGATGTTGTGTCGTCTTATTCAGTTGACTTATATCTAAAAGCATGGGCGCCAATGATTCATCTGTTCTTGATCTAAACAACTCGTGCTACCTTAAAGATTCCACTGAAAAGATTTTTAAATAATCTCATCTTGTAATCGCTCTTCACAGCTTATCCAGTTCCTTCAACATTGCAAATACAACCATTCTTCCTGTTGACTTCTGACGCAAACCAATGCTACGGCATTTCATTCTCTTTATTATTTAATACCGTTGCCACCGAATGTCACGTCACGTCACGTTTGAATCCTTAATACCTACCAATGGTCATAGTTAATTTGCATCAAAAGGTACCATCTTCAGTCTCTATTTTACAAAGTTTGTTTTCTTTAGTTCTTTGTTTTTATTGCCCTGAAATGTAAGAGAATGAATGCCTAACAAACTTCAGAGCTTCAATGAACTTTTCTGTAATACCTTGTTAAGGCCTAAGCATCCGTTGATGTGATAGTAAATTATTCCTGTTGTTTCGCTGCACCTTACTTTTCCCACTCCTTTTCCAACCAGATTTCGAACATTTCTAACAGTACTGTTTGAGTGGATCTGGATTAAATCTGAAGAAATCCTGGTATTGGCCTGGACTATAAGACAGCGAATTCGGAATTGCTTGTCAAATGTGAAATAATTCATTTTAAAAGCCAGTAATATTAGTCATCTCTTCGTCGAATAATATTTGAAAAGTTTTTCTATGCTAATTGATTATTCCTATCTTCTTTCATGAGATGACCTTTCTGGCTTACAGCTGATTAACTTCTTCACTTCCGTACTAATGCTGTTAAGAGAATATTACTGGTCGGAGAAGGGGAGTGTTCCAGAATGATAGTGTAAAGCTTAAAGATATTTGTTATCACTTTGTAGTTCAGTTGATAATGTAAAGTGATATCAACCACACTTTAGAAGAAACTTGTAATTAAACATGTAAGGACGAGCCAAAGAATAAACGTGATAAGGAAGTATCCCTCATCAGCAATCTCTATCCCTCTCCTCCCTTTCTCTCTCTTTCCCTTTCTTCTCTACCTCCTCCTCCGTCAGTCATTAAGTCATATCCGAGAGCGAAAAAACGGTTGGAATGATCTAAACACTGTCACCAAAAACGCTGCAACAAGAGGAATGATACCGAAAACAGAAATTTGGGATACCGTAATGAGCTAGTTGGTGACGTTAAGTTGTCGTTGTGTACTGCTCTTATTCATTGATTTTCCGGGACGGGAATGGATGACTGGTTCAGGTCACATTGATTCATATCTATAAGTCTAAATGGTAATATTATTTCAGGTTATCGGTTCTAAATGAGATAGGTAAAGTACTTGAGATGATTTCAAATATGATAGCATGATAGGAGTTCTGTGTTTGCTCAATTTTTCGTTTCTTTCCTGCTAATCACTCATTTGCAATATTTTTCTGTCTAGTTTTATCATTATTTCTGGTTTCGGATTTGTCCGTTCAAATTTTTAAACTTCTTTGTTTTAATTGAGTCGTATTTCTATTGGTTTCAGGAAACAGTAGGATTGTTTGTATTAGTAATGTCAGATCCAGTTGCGGAATTTTTGGCACGTGAGCAAAATGTTCTGGCTGGTATACAGGATGATTCGCTAGGAACTAGTCCTCCTCCGTACGTCAATAGTATCAGCAGTAATGATGCAGTTGATAACGGTACGTTTTAGAGTGAAGGAAATCTCTTCTATTTCAATGATTTTTGCGTAACTACGAGTTATCAAGGAGGCATACGTTGACATCAGAAACAGTTTAGATTGAATGCAGGATGGGATCATTGTGATATCTTCAGCCAAAACTTGTCGAAAGAAAAAGTAGGAACTTTTGGAAAGTGGTAAAGATTTTATGAAGTTATCTTCGTAAAGTCTCAGTTGATGTGCACTCAAAATAGTTATTTATTTTGGATTTAGTTCTTTGGTGGCATTCATAAAGTGAAAGAATTTCTTGATTGGATGGATTGTGCCGATACGATTATTAAATTTATTTTTGAACATATTTTGAACTTTAGGAAATGATACTGCTTGTGTAAACGAAACCCGTTTATTAAGCGGGACTAGTGATTCTGGTTTGGATCTTCCGACACTGGCAAATGGTGTACGGCGCTTAAGCACGACTCCATCACCTTCTCTTGCAGCAATGAATAATGTATCGAAACCGGAACCGGAGAAAATAAAGAAATGGCGAGAAGAGCAGAAAATAATGTTAGAGAAGAAAGGTATGAGCTCGTCGTTTGATTTTTTTCTATCTTGGATAAGAAAAGTTAGGTGACATTTTTGTTATAATTTATATTTCATCTAGATGACATTTTGAAACTTTTATTCTTGAGAGTGTAAAGGATATTTCGAAACATTTTGCTGTGAGCAGGCATTGTTAATTACATAACGAGTAATATTATGTGAAAGAATTAGATATTATTCTCTCTGATAATATGTGCGATTGTCGTTCGAGAATACGAAAATTTTGTTCCTATACGACAGCGATGGTGCACTGAACTTTACATTCATTAGTGAACTGATTGAGATTTATTAATTTAGTGATTAAGAAGAAAAGAGGATATCAGGAAAAAATTTTTGAATAACTGTAACAGAAATATCATAGAAAAGTGAGAAACTGGTAGCATATGATGAAGTATATCATTTTCTTACAGTGCTTTGCATATTTGTTTAGAGATGGTGCTTTTGTAGCAGGTTGTTTATGCAACACGATATAAATGGATCAGTTTTTATACAGAATTAACATTTCTCGATTTTTTTTTTTTTGCAGATAAAAATGAAGAGAGAAAGAAGGAGGAAATGAGAGCTGCTGGTAAAAAAGAATTAGAAGAATGGTATGCGCAAAGGGCAGAAAGACTTGCAAAAACCAGGGCAGCTAATCGGTATTTTTTTTTTTCAAGATTTTCTGCTTATTCTGTTTATAAAGGTAGGTAGTATAGGTATAGATGAATTTTTTAAAATAAATGATGCTTTATTTACATTAAGTTCTATAGTGTACCATGATTAGTGAAGGAGATGTAAATTACACGGTTTGAATAACGTAAAGATTTCGCATCTGTTAAAACCTTAATAATCAAGCAAACGCAGAAAAGACTCATTCATTTTCGGGTTGAGTTTTGGTAATTGTTACTTTATCGATAGTGTTCTCTTTGCTTAATACCTGGCTGATTCAAGGAACCAAAAAGACAAGAATGTCGTCATTCTCTGTATAGTATGTAGTATGTAGAATTTAAATGACAGTTTTTGTACCTCGTTCCAGCTTCGCATTAATCTGGTATTAATGTCGTCTGTTGTTAAGCATTTTTTTATAAATTTTAAGGAAAGCCGAAGAGGATTTCATTTCTGATCGTGAGGCTTTGAAAGATGGAGCTGAATGGGAACGTATTGCTAAATTATGCGAATTCAGTGGTAAAAATTCGAAAACATCAAGTGATTTATCGCGACTAAGGACTCTTCTTCTTAAACTTAAAACGCAGAAGGAATAAATTATATGGATTGTATTTTTTGAAGGTGCTAGTCGTATGCTTTTTCCCAATGATTCCATAATGGTGAATGTTTTCCTTCTGTAGGACTTTCATTATGTTTTTAGTAAACCTGTTTTACCAGTTCTAATATTTTCAAAATTCAATTCAGTTACTTCCTGAAGTAAATGTTATTATAATAGTTTTGGATTTTATCGTTCTTAAATGCATAAGGTTAGTGCTTTGAAACGATATGAACTTAGGTCCAAAACATAATGCTGCGAACCCCATTTGCAATCCATAGAGTCTTTGCTGAGTTTTAGATGTAAACAAGCTTATGTGATTGAATATTCAAGTCTTGTCACTATGATATTTATTTCTTTTTTTGCCCGAAGAATCTTTGGATTTTGTAAAGTTAGATCCTGAGGATGCATAATGCCGGACATTGGGATCCGGACCGGTCGTCGTTTCCAGGCTTGGTCCTTTGCTTTCAAGTGGTAGTTCTCTTCGCATTCCCCATTACTTCGCTTATTTCACGAGCCAACATTTACATTAGTGAGCTTTCCTTGCTGATTTGCTGAGCAAATGAGTTTGAAATTGAGGCCGACGTTGTACATAGGATGAGATATGTGATACGTAACGAGGGGGATAATTTTTCGACGGTTTCAGGGACGGAATATTGAGGGCATTTCATCTATTCCATTAATTTTTCGTGAAATTTGGCGGTTTTATACTGATATACTGCATCTCAAGTGGCTGTAAAATTATGGATAGACATTTTATTCATCCGCTTTTTCATGAAATGACAGCTTTTTGTTTGTTTTCATCCTCTGTTCACATCACTACACAGGCTATCGCGGCAGTGGTTTACTATATTCATCTGAATTATTCTCTCACAGAGTTTCGGCATAACTGGCTTACTGTATCTGTGTAGTCCTTCATAAAGGCGTTATGGTAAAAATAGTTTCGATGCTTTTTGCTTGCACAGCTGATGAATGACTTGTCGTGATTCTTTCATAATCTTTTTAAATCTTGTTATAAATTTTTCTTGCACAATTTATTTATAAGCGTCCTATCTTTCATTTTTAAGCAAAATACTTGAAAGTTTTTTTTTGAAATTCACTTGTTCTTTCCTCCTTTAGGTTCAATGTGTGTTTTTCACTGTTTCCTGCCTGCATTTTTTCTTTTTTTCTTTCCATAAAAGAAGGGAAAAAGGTGATTCGTTATTGTCGAATAAAAATATCATTTGTCGCAAAGCAGTTTTTAAAGAATTCTAATTTCTATTAGAGGAAATTTGGTTGTTTGGTTGATATCCAGAGAATTTTATTTCAATTATTTCCTCTTTTTTATTCATTCTTAGTTTAAATGAATCGATTTGAGAGTTTTTCAATGTTTTTATTGGTATGGTATTACGAATGATGCTAAATGAATGGTTTCAACTATTTTGAAAAGTATTTTCGTGAAGAAAACGAAGGGCACTGCTAGTTTTTTTTTTTTTGGAATATTGTTGTGAGATTTAAGGCTTAGTATTTACTAAGTAATTTTAGGATAGGAACCTATCTCATTTCCAGTCAGTGGTCGAGTTTTTATCTGTTCTACTAATAGGCTTCATAATAACAATACGTTAATGAATGACATCTCTACAGGCTGATGGAAAAGTGGCGGTATTGTTTGCTGTGCATCGCTGAATTACGTTGTTTCATATTAGGCAAATACATCTCTCACTAGTATAACTCATCATGATATTTATTAGGTTTTTAGTTTGTGGCTTATTTATTACTTATTTAGACTAAGGGAATGGTGTTAGGTGAAATCAACTTCCAGTGATTTTCTTTATTTCAAAGTTGTTCGTAAACTCCTGGGGCATCTTTCAATATCATCAATGAATTTGGCATAAGAGTTGCTTATGAATTGCAGTGCATTATTGGTTAAGAAGTTTTCTAAAGCAAACAAGAGCACTGAGAATGAAGAACTGCAGCACTACATTTCATTAAATTGCCATTCCCAATCCAGGTTGAGATCAGTAATAGGAACTGTTAATTAAACTTATTGGGAAGGTGTCGGAAAGCATAACGTTAGCTGTCCGATGACCATCCGGCAATTCTTTTGAACTGAAGTTTGTCGGAGAACTTATAAGTTGACTTTTGATCAAAAACGTTTTCGTTTTGAGGTGTGATCTTGTGCAACGTAAGGAGCGATTTTCTCGATTGGGTTATTGACGTATAATTAAAAATGGACAACCGTAACGGCTATTTCAATTGTTTGAAAGCTCTAACTCAGTTCTCAAAATAGAGCTTGTACAGAAAAAGGTTTTATTAGTTATTTTCAGAATTTTGATAAAATCATTAGGAATTGCTCATCAGTGTGTAGTGCTATGCCTTCAGATTAGTAATGGTAGTGAAAGGATCTAATTCTGTACTATAGCTGACCAAACGTTTGAATATTAACACCTCAAGTTTTGGACAAATATGCCATAATCTTGCCACATTTGCCATAATCATGTAATCACTCGTCGAATCCTTTATCAATCTTTGCTGAGAGTACGTAGGAAATTTTTTTCCAAAAGTTCGTAGAATCCAAAGCACCAAGTATTGTAAAAACAAATTTGTTGCTCTTCGATAAAAATGTGTTGACCGTTGCATTTCGAATTTCTTTCTGATAAAAATATCGTTAAGTCAGTTGTAATAATTGCAAATTTAAACTCCGAAACTGATGTTACTTTTGCATCAGCCTAATATACAGATGTGGTAAGGCTGAAAATAATGGCTATATCTATTTGATATTGTTTAGTTCTGACTGCTGTCCGGTCCTTATTTCGATGAATATGTGTTTGTCAAAATCACTTTGGGTCCGATTAAAAAAAATGCCATCCTAAATCTTTTCCGGAACTGCAAATGACTGAAAGCTGCAGTATAGTAGGTACGTTTCGCATGAGCACGTGTCATGTTTCTCGAGGACGTCTTGCTTTTTATGTGTTTTTTCTTTCTTTCTTTTTGATTTTGATGTATTTTTATGTGATTTTGTTGAACATTTTCGGACTGAACTCAATAAACTATAACAATAACGGTCGGTTTCATTACCTTATGCAACTTTGTTGGTATAGAATGGTGGTAGTGATGTCTTTATTTTTCCTCTATGTACGTATAAATTGTTTCAACCATGTTGTGGGAATGTGATTCACTTTGATCCACACACTTAACTGATTCCGGATCATATCTAGAATTTGAGCCGTCTCAAAGGGTGGTGAATTCATCCTTTTTTGCAGATGTGGCTGACACCAGTCCGAACGTCTTGGAACTATCAGCATTGCTGGACAAGCAAAACAAAATGCTGTCAGCATTGCTTGGTGAATTGGAGACCTGTAAATCAGAATTGCTTATCCTTCGAAACGGAAGCTCCCAACAGATTAACAATAGCGATACGAAGAATAAGGTAAATTCGAATGATATTCTAATTTTGGCTATTGCCTATTTATAATTTTCAAAGTTGATAAGTAGTTAAAACCAGATCTCGAAGTTGAGTTTTATGTGGTTCATTGTCTGTTCAATTTTTCGAAAATATAGTGGATAATTTTAACTCCATCTGCTTGCAGAAGCTGGCATATGCGGAGAATTTGTCCAAAGAAACTCCGAAAATTGGAGGAGTCTTGCCTAATGAAGCTGAAAAGTCACTGATAGTAGAGAATTGTTTGGAAGAGATAAAAAAAGCACGTCTCAAAGCAGATAATTTATCACAAGAACTAGAAATTAAAAAAACGGAATTATCCCATGCAGTTGAGGCAGATTCATTAAAACAGGTTTGTATTGTAGATTGTTCTAACTGACTTATATATCTTTTACGGATACAAAGTATGCATTATAAACAGATTCAGCAATTTACTAATAGAATATAATTCATATTGTGCCTCTGTAAATTGCTTGTTAAAAATAGAACAAAATGCTCTTCAGACTCATATTGACCATTTGAATGAACTTATGGAAAGAGAACGTGAAGCAAGGAATAACGAAGTTTCACAGCTAAATAGTCGTTTGGTTGGTAAAGTGGAAGAATGTGATCAGTTAAATGCAGAAAACAAAACTATGAAGGTAAACTTGTTATCGTCCAGTCAATTTATAGAACATTTTTAATTTATTATCGTTCTCCTCTATTTTGTTCTGAAGTTACAGTGGGATGCATTTGTACAACTTTTTTCACGAATTTACAACTGTTAAATCACGAAAACTAACAAACTATACCTAGTCCATGTGAGGTTCAGTTTTTACTGCACAAAATATTGCCTTTTATGAAGTTACGAATCCGCTTCTCCCCAACCATTAACTTTGCATTTTATTTAATTTCTTTTCACTTTCGACATATCTTCGTCATAGTCATCAACTAATTGTTTAGTCAGTACATTAGTTCCAAAGATTCTCTATTTCATATTGTATTTGTTCTGTTTGCTAACTTTGCTTGTGATTTTTTTATTTATTCATGAGCTTCACCAACTGTTGAATAATGTGTGAATAATGTTGTAAATTAGAACGGGATGACATTTCTATAAACATTCTCAGCATTTGTTATCGAAGTATTTTCAGGCACAGTTGAAAATGTTGGAGGATTCGATTGTTGCCAAAGAAAAACTTCTAAATGATCTTACAAAGTCTACTGCGAAAGAATTCGCAAAACGCGACGAAGAAGATAAATTGCTTGCAACAAGATTATCCATTTTAGCTGATGAAAACATGACATTACGCACTTCACTTCTTACTTTGGGTGCAAATGAAATATCACCACGTTAGTAAACTTCTACAACATGAAGAAAAGATTTCTTTTTAACTGTAGACTATTAAGATGAGTGAATCAGGAACAAAAAAATTCCTCTGAGCATTAAAGAAGATTGTGAAATCATTTCTGCAAATATCTGAGACCGCACAGAGTTTATACGAGAATAAAGAGAAGGTAAACAAGGATGTGGGATGTTCTGCCGTTCCTTAGACCAGTAGTTAATGAAATGAGGCGATTAGGTTTCGTGAACCTGCAATTTGACTCTAATGCTGACTTTTTGCATTATTCCGCATTTCTTTCTTGAAGTTCGGTTTTTTGCTGGTACACATTTAATTTTCCAGAATCAAAAAAACTTCTGGAACAGCAACAGAATTTTATCGAAACACTGAAGTCTGAATGTGAAATTCTGATGAATCGTTTGGTGAAAGAACGAGATGAACATAGGTGATCAAAGATTTTTCAAATTTCTCACAGGAATTGGAACAGAAGTTGAGCATCATGTATCATCCATTTACTGACATTTTGTAGGAAGGAACGGAGACAACTGAGACGACAAATACGTAATCTCAACACACGTCTTGAATGCCTTATATCTGGAAAACAAGAAATAATTAATGCATAATTTTGTTAGAATTTTTTTTTTTTTTAAATAGTGTATCAGGAGTTGAATGCTTTGAATTCTTGAGAACAAAATTCATATTTTCATGCAAATTATTTTTGTTTAAAAGGTTTTATTTCATGTTTGGTACAATTCTTGCTTTTAATTTCTTGCCTTTTTAATTGCTATTATATTCCTCACAGATTAAGGAAAAACTCTATAAGAATGTTGTAAGAATACAGGCTCTTCATTTATGATATATGACATCCATAATAGTCATCTAGACTACAATTGCAAAGAAAGTTGAGCTTTTTACTAGAAATGGTATGGCACTATTTAAAATAAGCATTCATTTCTTGTAGATTCGATCAGTGCGACAATTTTTCTCAAAAGAAACTCATTCGTGATTATGATAAATAATAGCAGTCGTAGCTATGACTTTTGACCGAGCATTGGTCTTGTCCAACGTATGTATGGTTACGAGGGAATCTCAGTAAATAATCCGATTATTTCTGACAATTATCTTGATAATGTTTGTGACAATATTATCATTTTGAAGATTACTGAAAAAAGTATATATGGAAATTTGTTGAAAAAATAATAGGAAATAAAATTTACCTTTGATATGATTTTCCATGCTATATAAAAGGATGCATTCCAGCTTACTATGTTTCCTCGATTCAGTTATTACTGTTACATCATGAAATTACCAAGCATGCTCTCATGATTTCCTTATACTATCATTCTGTCTGGTTTGTTGATGGTATTGTTTGGATAGCTTAATAATCATGTCATTTTTACTGGAAGTTTCTGAAATTGATAGAAGTAGTTCGTGCAGTTCGATGGCGAAAAGAAGTAATTTACTGCATCGAAAAATATACCACATCGGAGGGCTTTTTCCCACATTCAGTTGAAAAGGAGAGAAATCACAATTGTCGAATTATGTGGAAAAGGAAAGGAATGATGATTTGTTAATATGATGTTAATGATGTAGTGTGTGAGTAAGCACTAACCACAAACAAATACCAATTTTAATATTACAAAGTACTGGATATGAATGGGTGGGAAACCTTGTACATTGTTTAACACTGAAGTGTAGTCTGTGAGGGTGGTTGCTGAATAGCTTAACTTCAATCCACTTATACAATGTCCGGAGATACGTGAATATTAGGCACTTTAAATTTGAATTTCTTGATTAATGTTGTTTTTGAGTGATGTCGAAAGTTTGGGAATTTCATATTTATTATATTCACTAATTTAAATTAGCTAAAGGATATGAAGTAGGATGATTTTTTCTTTTTTTTTTTCAAATATATCACTTATAGCAAATACAAGAAAACGATTATAAAATCGTTTTCTTGTATTTACTCCATAACCTTTTTCCCTGTATTTGGAAACTTTTGAATATGAAGTATCAAATATATTTCCTTCTTGTAGTAGTGATTGATGTTGCCGAAATTAAATAGTGATGGGAGTGCAGGGCACTTCACTTTATATTGATTACTGAATGGAACGGATGACACTGTTGACCTCTCTGCGAGTAGGATTGGGTAGCTCCAAAAAAATAAGTTTTGAAATCACTTCATGATCAAGGAACCTAGAAAAGCAAACGTCCTTGATAGATCATTATTTTGAAGCTCAGTCGATATATAATTTTAGAATACTGGTAATTAAAATCGAGAATATGTAGTGTGTACCCTTTCATTAGCACTTTTGTGTGCATAGGCAGTGCATTGCAGGAATGATGTCTGAACATATTGTCTCCACCATCTTGGAAAATGTCGATGGAATAACGGATTTGGCCCAACGAGCTTTGAAAATTAAGGATGAAGCTAATCAGTTTTTTCACGGTAATTTGTTTTTTTTTTTTTTTAATTCGAATCATATGAGAAGAATGCATGTAACCTGTGGTAGTTTTTTTTTTTAGTTTTTTAGATTATGTTTAGCGTGATTTTACGTACTATGTGATAATAATTGAGTAACATCAAAAGTAGTTAGATATGATATTAACATTAAACTATACATGAATGAATGCAGTAAGTAGTGAGTAATCTTAAATAAAATTCTCTTCTTTATCAGTACATTTGATCAATGCTATCATTACAGACCAGGCATACGAGATTGCAATTGAGCTGTATACAAAAGCAATCGAACTGGATGATCAGCAAGCGTTGTTTTATGGCAATCGGAGCATGGCTTATTTGAAGAAAGAATTATATGGCAGTGCACTAGAGGATGCAAATATGGCCTTGAAATTAGATCCTGGTTACTCGAAGGGTTATTATAGGCGTGCGACAGCCTATATGGCTTTAGGAAAATTAAAACTTGCTCTAAAGGATTATGATACGGTATTTTCCTATCGTCAAAAATTTGATTTTCATCTCGTATCATGGTACTAACAGTGAAGAGTGTGTGTGACCCATGAAGTGTGGATGATTTATAGCGAAGGATTAGTTGACTTCACTAATATGAAATTTGCTTCTTTAATTTTTCGACTGGGTTAAACTATATAATTTTTCACGTGAATTAATCATAACCGTCTGTAGCTAGTAAAGCGATTTATTTATTAGTTCACTAATGTTTGTGATAATGGATTTATGAGTGGAAATAATCCTGTATAGATAGAGTGCTAATTAGAAAAGCTTTTATGAAAATAAAAAAAAAAGTACTAGCTGAGTAACTTCTGCTTTTAGAAACTTTTGCACTAGTAATGGTCTATATTTTTAGATAAAAATTCATGGTTTTATGTTTTTAGATAAAAATTATGTAAATGTTTCTGAATAGATTCAAGGTACAGATTAGGAAATGGAAAAAATGGGTGCTAACCATCTTGCTTCACCTCACTCTTCTTCGGTACTTCTCTTATTTGCTGTTGTTTTCGTCTCATTTTAACTGAAACCAAAAACAGTTATAAACGGCAATGGAATTTTTTATGATGAAGAAGTATGAAATGTCAATAACAAAGGTTGATGTTGATCTTATCTGGATAATATGAATAGAAACAGTTCTGTATTATTTTGAGTGATCATTGCATTGCAGGTGCGTAAAGCAGTACCGAATAATATTGATGCTAAACAGAAATATGATGAATGCCAAAAACTTATGCGAAAGATAGCATTTGAAAAAGCAATATCGGTGGATCATGATAAGCGCAGCATTGCGGAATCTATAAATGTTGATACCATTGGTTATAGTTTTCCTTCTTTTTTCCTCTATTTAAGTGATTTTTAAAAATGCAAGAATTGACTTAACTGCACGAAGTCGAAGGCTGTTGTGGAATAGTTTAAACATAATAGGATCAGATAGTTCAACCAAATTTAGAAGTTTTAAAACATGTTAAAGAAACACGAATTCATTTCTTTTCAGAAGTGGAAGCAACATATGACGGGCCCGTTCTCGAAAATGATATCACGTTAGAATTTATGAAAGAATTGATCGAAACGTTTAAAGCAGAAAAGAAACTACACAGAAAATACGCTTATAAGGTTTCGTTTTCTTCAATAAGCGTTTTTTGTATGAATTTCGATTTTCATATTTTTCAATTTGTTCATTTTTGATTTTATTAAATAGTTTTCTTTAAATCTGTTCAGGATTTGTGCTGTTAGAATTTGCCCACTAGAGTCTTTTAGTTCCTATTTGACACATTAATTCCTATTTGGAATATGCAGACTTTTTTTTCGAAATTTTGGCCAAGACATATTTGCTTCATTCACTCTCAAAACTAGCATGCTTTTCTCTTTAAATTTTGTTTAAGATATATTTTTTTGCTTTTTCATTCCATAATATCAGGCATATTTTTCATAAATCATAAATGTTTTGTTGTTTTAGCATGTAATTTCTGTTTTCCAGATACTTCTTGCAATTAGGCGATTGTTTGGTGAATTACCAACACTAGTTGAAATCACAGTACCACCGGAAAAGAAATTTACAATTTGTGGTGATATTCATGGACAATTCTATGATCTATGCAATATATTTGTTTTAAATGGATTGCCTTCAGAAACTAATCCATACGTAGGTTTTACATTTGAATTAAACTATTAATTTGATTTCAGGAAAAACCAAAATTATGTTTAGCATAATTTTTTTAGCTTTTCAATGGTGATTTTGTTGATCGCGGCTCATTCTCAGTTGAAACGATATTTACTTTGTTTGGATTTAAACTTTTATACCCTGAGCACTTTTTCATGTCACGAGGTTTGCTATATTTTATTAAAATTCTTTTGATGTAGCAGAAAGTCTTTGCTAAAAAAAACTTAGTTGAAATACAATCAAAATGCAATCAGTACCGTTTTAATTAAAGTAGTTCTGACGAAGTGTGAAATCTAAAACCAGAAGTTTTTGTAACTTTTATCACGGTTATAGCTTCTATTGCAGACATAACTTTTGTAGGTAATCACGAAAGTGACGTAATGAACAAGATGTATGGTTTTGAGGGTGAAGTGAAAAGCAAGTATACAGCTCAAATGGCAGATTTTTTTACGGAGATTTTTGATTATTTACCGCTTTGTCACTTAATCAATAATAAAATATTTGTAAGTGATTTCTGATCGAATTTCAGGAATTGACTTTAAATTCTTCCCTCTAAAAATTTTGATATATTTCGTTGGATCTAATTGCATAGTCTTGTTTTGTTGATAATCAAAACGCTAGCTTTTCCTGAGTTGAAATACTGAACCATTTTTGATGTATTTGAATAACTCTTTATTCCTCTCATTTCCCTGTATTTGCATCTCAGTTATCGCAAAAATAATTACTTCAGTAATATTTGCTAAGGAGATTTGGACTCTCCATTCTTATCATAGTAATTTTAAAACTTATTAAGAGTTAGGTGTTTACATACTTTTTCCTTGTGGCAAAATATTTTCAACCGTTTTACTACTTAATAGTACAACAATAATTGTATGGTTAAGGAATATGATTTTATATGTAAGAAAAAGATGAGGTACTGTACTTCCTGTAAGTTTGTTCCTGATTTTCACAGATATTTTTATTTTTTCTCTACTTCTATTGGCTGGTGTTTGAATTAAATTCAGGTTTGCCATGGAGGTTTATTCAAAGATGACGACGTCACCATGAATGATATAAAAAAGACAAATCGGGTTCGTCAACCACCGGATGACGGTTAGTTTTCCAACAATTTTTGAATTATCATGCTTTTTTATGTCATTATAGTCATCAAAATATCTCCGAATTTTTTTTAAGGATTATGTTTTGGAAATGTTGGAGAAATTTTGAGTTTTGAGATCAAGGAATATACAGAAAATGAATTTTTAGTTTGAATTTTTAGTTTAGCTGGTTGATTATTTCAGGTATAATGTGTGATTTATTATGGTCTGATCCCCAAGATATGGACGGTAGGTCAGCATCAAAGCGTGGAGTTGGTTGTCAGTTTGGTCCTAATGTAACACATAAGTTTTGTGAGGCAAATGGTCTCGACTATGTTGTAAGGTATCACTTTTGCATATTCTAATGATCTACGATATGTTTATGGATATCTGATTGAAGTTTCGAGATATTTCATGTATGTCTTTATCATTGCATTTTACTGCTATTTCTTGCATTTTTTTTTTATTTTTCGAGATTTTATTTTTTTTATAGAAGTCATGAAGTCAAACCAGAGGGATATGAAGTTCACCACGATGGCAAGTGTATAACCGTATTCAGTGCTCCAAATTACTGGTATTTTTTTGGTTGCTTTTAGTCATTCTTATTAAATTTAGGTGTATTTTTTGCATTCAAACTTCTGTTTCCTAATCAAGATAAAATCTAGCTTTTTCATCTTAATTTTTTCAGTGACACAATGGGTAATAAAGGAGCATTTATAACAATAAGAGGTGATAATTTAACACCACGTTTTACTTCCTTCACTGCAGTGGATCATCCTTCAGTGAGTATTTTTAGATTTGTTTTTAACTATTTTAGATCGGTAAAGTTTTTTAATTACCATGAACCTGAATCATTTTTGAATTAACCGTACAAACCAAATTAGTGGAAGCAGTTTAAGATTCAGCGTGCCGCAAATTTGTAGCTTAGTTGTCCGTAACTTGTTAATTGATTACTCATCTCTTTTGAAGTTTTAGCTTGCAATTCTTGTTGTTTTTTATGACCTTTTTAAAGCATTCATTCCCACTTTTAAACCTTGACTAACCAAAAAATGTCAATTGTCAGTCTGCTTTGCATTTTTAGAAGTCATCAAATGTTATCTGTCATTTGCCACTCTCTACTACACTAAAGTATATGGTTGAGTCTTTTTGAATATTGATCATGGTTTAAGCAAACAGTTTTGTACTTTGCAAAGTTATAGGACAGTTTGACCATAAATGAACTATTTTCAGGTAAGGCCGATGGCATATGCGAGCAGTTTATTTGGTTTTTCATAGCAGTTGACTTAATGATTTGCCCATGTTTGTTTGTTTATGAGTATGCTTTTACGTTACACATACAAATGGTGAAATATTCAGGGGTTGAAAATGCAAGGAATAAATGTTTTCAGTAATCTTGGTTTCATCACGTTGTCATACAATCAATGTGTTGTAATCAATAGAAATTTCACCACTTATTCGCATGGACTGCCATGTCGCTCTGCTCCTTATGTGTTAAAGTATTTCATAGTTGTTTGTAATTGGGTAATTGTTGTACAATACCTGTAAAACCTAAAAATGCGTTGGTTCAGATCCACAAATGGTGGGTTACCATTAACAATACTGCCGGTCCTAAATTACGATAAACCATGTAAAACTTTTTTGATTCTGATAGCTTTTTCATTGTGAAGTGCTATCACTAAGCGAAATATGTACCAAGGAGTATTAGCTTAGAAGTGAAAATATTGATGAAACCAAGCTCAATTCTGTACTTTTGTGCATACTAGCATGTAAAGCATGGTGATTTCATCGCTTTACTTATTTAGTAGGAAGAAGGAGGGAAAAGAGGGAAAGACACGAAGAAATGTTTGTCCCCGAATGGAGCAGTAGATTAGTAATACTAATTAATAATATAAGTAATACTAGTACTAATTAATTTAGGTTAAATTACAGTGAGTTACAATCCTTATCCCTCATCTTGGCAGGAAAAATACCTTCGAATTGTTCTCGCGACTCGAAATCATTTACAGGAAGTTCCACGGTGAGATTCACTACAGAGTTAGTGAGGATTCAGCATGCAATGGATGGCGTGATGTAGTTTATGTGCCACGCTGGAGTGATTGCACGGACGTGGACGTGGCATTGCTGTTGAATTCATTGTATTCTAAGTCTTACGGTTTCTTGGTGCAACTGCTTACGGATGGTAAGTTTAAGATCGAATTATCGGTTATCTTGTTCTGACCAATAGTAGTATTATTAAGACAGTCGAGACGTATGCTGATTTAACTGCATACATATCGCAGTGCGATTTCCCTCCTTGGTAAAGATATTCAATGATACAGAAGCATTCAATAAAATGTTGAAGGCGATATTTATGACATCACTTTTTACATAGTTGATTTAAATCTGAAGCAGAGATTGAAACGAAATTTTATGAGCAATAAGATGCGAAATTATCATGGACGAAGCGAAATAGCACCCAAAAAGTATGGAATTCTGTTTTATTTTGGACAGTTCTTCATGGTTAAGGTGACTATACTGCCGACTTTGTCACCGCTGGCACGGCGACGAATTCTTTCGGTGCTGAATGATTGTCTCGAAAATATGGAAAGTCGAGGAGCTGTAGCGTTTGTTAGAAATGTGGAACCAATACTGCAGAATGGACCTCAGTAAGCTTCATCTCGTGGTTTTGTTCTGTAAAATTCAGAGGCTGTGCACACCAAACATTATCGAGAAATACGTCTAAGAAATAAATGCTTAAAGGAATAAACCAGACTATCTTATTTTATCTATCTGTTAATCACTGTCTGTTTGTTGTGTCTCCTTCATATCAATATCAAGAAATTAGGTAAAGCACTTCCTGATTTGTTTGGAATAACTTCTCCTATCCTAAATGCTTCCGCCTATTATTATTCCTATGTTTCTGTAGCTTTTCGGTTTCTTTTCATGAAATTTCTCAAGATTTTCTAATTAATAACACATAATATATATAGGAGGAATATTCAGTAAAGGTAAAAGATTATTTCAAATAAAGAGGACATCTTAAATCAATTTGCCTTGATCATCTTTCAGCTTTAACTGGTTCTTTTTTAGCATCTGAAGCAATTTGCCAGTTTCTTTTAAAGTAATACTATGAAATAATGGAAAATAGTGAATTAGAGTATCACAGCTCGGAAAAGTTTAGATGTGGTCTCGTTGCTGTGCAAATGGTCGCTCAGGCATACGGTCTTCCGATCCGAAATGTAGATGAAATCTTCCAATATGCTAAGCAGAAAGGATACACAAATCACGGGGAAATGTTTTCCGGTATGCTTAATATGCTCGTTTTTAGATGCATTTGTCATATTATTTAAATTGTTTATTGATAACACTGTAAGCAGTATAATATTTGTTTTGAACAGTGTTCCAATATTTTCAAAGTGTATTTCTGAGCAATTTTCAGTCAAAAAATACTAAGTTTATTAATTGGTGAAATCAGTTATCAAATCTTGTCAGTTTGAAAGATCCAAACTGTCTTATTTTTCCACTCGTCGTCTTTCTTGTTTTTTCTTAGATCAACGATAAGGAAATGTAAAGCAAATGTGTTTTGTTTTGCACTTATTCTAGCTGATTGGTTAGCTGATGTTGCGGTTTCGTTGTGGCCAATGTTAGATGTAGCAGTTGAGAATGTTCCATCTACAGCTCAAATGGAGCAACTGGTTCAAGAAAATGCAGTACTGTTAATACCATATGATTGTGGCAAGAATCATCAACCAAGCAATCGAGGAGGACGTAGTGCTCATTGGTGCCTTATTGTTAGTTTTTTTTTTTTTTTTTTTTTAAAGATTGAAAAAGAAGCTCAAAGGATTTAAGTAAGAACGAAAGAACATATGAAACTTTTCTTAACACTAGTTTTTTCTATATTTCAGTTTCTTTTTTCAGGTAGGATTTCTCTGTCCTATAAAAGAATTGGAAACGGTGATATGGAATGAGGCAGTTGCTCATAATTGTTCAAAAGCTACGCACGTATTTTGTGTTCATGGCAAAAGTCGTCATGTAGCCCTTTGGAATTATTCACAGCTCGTTGCTAGTAATTTTAATCTACATGAAGCATCAACGAAAGTGATGGATTATGTGATACCGTCAAGTGACCTTTCAACACTTCGAAATCGTTGTCTTGTTGTTCGTTGTCATCGTGATACCACTGCTTTTAGTACTATTTCCTAGTTTTCTGATCTTTTTGAGTATTTCACTATTTCAAAATTGTTCTCTCTTCTTTCATTCGTTATCAAGCTTCAGTGATACAGCATTATCAAATACTCAGTATTAATCCTCAATGCATTCAGTCTTCGAGCTTAATAAATCAGCTGATAATGTTATTAATCAAATTATTTAAGGAATAAAATGAAATATCATCAGCGAAATGAAAATCTTCCTCATAGATATCGGTTATGTACTATGATAAATGGTATTACTGGTATTCGTGTGGGTACTTCCTACTGCTCAATTATGATTCTTCAAGGTAGGGAACTGTTCAAACTGTTCAAAATTCCGAAGCTGAGGTAAACTGGACGTTAATATTGGAATAAGAGTTCCCAGTATTTCGAAATCATTGAGAAATGATTGTTGCCGATACAGTTCTTCTATCGATAGCGATAATATCAGGTTGTTTGAGAAAGGAAAGTACTACTGTTAGTTATCAATCACATTTTAATGAGAAAAGACTAATATTGATAAGTGATCTCACAACCAAAGGGAAATATTTTAAAGAAGACGATGGATTATATTCTACTATTTAACTATTAAATGTATGATTTAATGTTCTGGTGAAAAGTCTATAAAAATTTGAGAGATTTTTAAAATGTTAGAATGAAATAATCCTTCGGTTGATTGTTTAAATCTTTCGAGTAGGATTCGATGAAATCTTTGCAAAGTCTCAAAAAAACAAACAATGTTCTTTAGTTTTTTTGTTCTTTATCCATATGGTATTCTCGAAGTTGTAAGCTATGTTTAACATCAATTATCATCTATTAATATTTTCATTAACACTATTAATATTGATGAATGACTTGTTGAATGTCATGAATTTTATGCTTGTGATTTACCAACTTATCTCTAAAAATAAAAAGTTACCAAACAGAAAGTTTATAAGAAAATAATTTCCTCAAAAACTTTTTTCGCGAGAAATCTAATAAATTTAATATGAAACGGAATTTTTTGTATTAGTTTTGTAAGAAAAGCACAGTGAATAGGTTAGATTCACAGTTGAGGAGAGATCATTTGTGAGTAATTAGACTTATTGATGCTGAATTTTAACTGTTGAGTTTGCTCATTCAGTAAGTTTTGACAGTAAGTTTGCTCATTCAAAAACTTTGTTGTTAGAAATGAATGCAAAAACTTTACATAATTCACAAGTTTTTTGCAATTTTTATTCAATTTTAATGAATTAATCAATCACTTCAATCTGTGCGTCATTTTTAATTTGCATATCTACAAGTATGATTCATTCGGACTTTTCCGATTTCCATTGATTACATGGATAATCTATAAATCAAAAAGAAGAAAGCAAACTTATTTATCAAGTCTGAGAAAATGAGAAAAAATCTTGAAAGTAAGCATCACTGCAAGAATCAGTGACAAGATGTTTGTAATAAGTAAATAAACAATTTTGTAAATAATATAGGAAGACTTGTGAAGAAGCAATGTAAAATTATATAGGTTAAAAATTAATATGTTATAATAATGATAATAATAATAACAGTAATAATAATTAATAATAATGGTAGTAAATAATAATAATAAACAATAATAAATAGTAGTGATAAACTTACAGTTTCTCCAGTATTAGTTGAACTTGATGATTTATTTGATAGCGGTGTCTGTTCTACAAGGGGATGAATATCTAAATGTTGTTTTTGTCGGTTTACGCCACTATGTTGTACCATTATCCTGCATTGTTAAGTAATAAACTCTTAATTCGCATTTCTCAAAAATTGATAATAGAATTGTTTTGAGAATTCATAAGTCTAACCTTTCTTTATTATAAGGAATTTGAGAATGAGTTTTTTGTTCCATATCAAGCCTTTTTCTAGCTTCTTCAATCCATGAGAAGCCTACATTTTCCATTTGTGATATCTGAATAAGGCTATTTGAGATTTTTCAATGAATACAGTTAATTTTGCAAATATGATCCCTGAATGACACTTTCTGCAATCGAATTTTTTTTGGCTTAATTGAAGTCATTTTCGAAGTGCGAAGCAGAGAGATTCATTTCTTAGCAGTTTTGCATAAGTAAGATGTATCTTCCCAGAGTTTTGAATATGTCTGAGAAGGAGCAAGGAACACTTCATACAGGTAAATGAGATAAAATTGCCAACCTCTTTATCATGATTTTGCTCCATCGGTATCTCCTGTTTCTGTTTCAGTAATGTATCAACTTTTTGAGCATTACTGCATTTCTTCTCCATAATTGTGTTAATTTGATGAATGACATCATTGTCATCACCGATGTTTCCAAATTGTTGTTTTGTTTTTGATACCATCACAGTAGGAGATTTCATCGTACAAAATGGCTCATCTGTCCAGTAAATGAAAAATAAGTGTTTTTTGACAGATGAAATTAGAATTCGAATTTAAGTTTCTAGTGTAATTATGCTTATCACAAATTATAAATTAATAACGCACCGGCAGTAAAGTACTTAGTTTGCATACAAAAAATTGGAGGAAGACAGGAGGACATTCAGTTGCAGTATTTTCCCCTCATAATTTTTCATTTCAAGTTGAATTCATTTTTTAGAGCGCTAAGAAAAGTAAAAAGATGATTAAGAGATTCGAGATAACAAAAATCATCATTCCTCAGATCAGAATGCAATTATTCAAATTTCCACTTTATTTTCCTAACTTTTAATTCGAAGTATATAATAGATGTCAATTGAATTGAAAATTAAATCTGAAACTCAAAATTTTATTTGTTTTCAGAAAAGAACTTTCCCAAAAAAAGCTTATTTATAAATATGTTAAATAGCATTCTTAAATCTAACAAGAATCATATTAGACAGATGACGATAGAATTTTTGCATAACAAATAATCAAACAGCCTATACTTACTTCATTGACTGCCATACTTTATGAAATATTTTTGAAAGATGACAATAATAGTGTAATAATAATTATCATTTAATAATAATAAATAACACTTATAATAATAATAAAATACTTCCAAAGATTTGTTTTCCGTCTGTTGATTCCTCCGAGAAACTTTTGCATGTGGAAAGAGCACCACTCCCAACACTACCATCACTTTTCTTGGCTTCTTTACGAAAGATATTTGTTGCAGAACTGATAGTACGATGATGACAAGTTCGATTGTCCTGAAAAAAAAAAAACGGAATGGAAGTTAAATATGTGATGAAAAGAAAAAATGAGAGCATCAATGATGTTAGCAAAGTTGTAAATCAATTTAATGAAAATTGATAAATTGAAAATCTTATCATTACATCATGAAATCGTGTGGATGCAACTTTCAAATCTTCCTGATTCTCCTCAACCCATTGTTTAGTTCGATTCATCGGTGATATCATTGGGGCAAGCTCGACAATCTCATCGTTCTTCCTAGAATTTTGATAACTTCAAAAATTGAAAAGTTCATATATATAAGACAATTTTTCTTACATCTAAATAAAAATATGAAAAAATTAGTGGTACATCTCAGTTTCAGTATTATTGATATATTTCGATTTCAGTATCGTTGGTACAGGTGATTTTTCATTCATTAAATTTTTCATTCGTTTCTTTCTCACTCAATCTTAAACCTTATTTCCAAATTCAATATTCGAAGAAAACATTTGATAGCGTTGCATTGTGTTATCTGAGTAATACTTAAATGTTAACACTCATTCATTCGGTACTATTCCTAACACCAAAGATTTTTTTTTTTTTTATTAAATTTCGACTCGATAATGATAAACCGTTGATGATAGAGTCGAACGTTGAATTTCTGTTCTGTATCCTTCTGTTCTCTTTCATTATTTGCTTCATTTGATACAGCACGAGCACGAATTGTTTTAAATATTTTACGTTCAATCATTAAAGGTGGAATCTGAAAAAATAAAAGAAAAGAATAATTCTTATAAAACATTCTGTACTGTAAGTTTATTGCAACATCACAACAATCCTTTCGATTACTTCTGATTGCTCACATTTCATATTAATACAATCAAAGATAAGGGTCACAAATTAACAATATTAGTCTTTGAAAAAAAAATTCTCTAAGGGAATGTATTGATTAATTCTTCTGATTATTATTTGAATCGTTGCTTATCAGATCAAACATCATCTCTACTTGTATGAAATATGTGATTTGTCTCCTGATTCATTCTCATTTTATTCAACCTTATCAACATCAAATGGAAATATTAGGAAAATTTTATATATTTGAGAATAGATGCTAACTAACTTCAATGATGAAAGCTATGAGAGAAGCAATAAACAGAGATAACACTGATATTTCTATTGCAAAAATGATAAAATAGGATGGTGAAAGTGCTATTATAGCTGAACGCCGCGTCCATATAAAGTAGAGTAAGACTGGTTCATGTGATAAGTAAAATCCATAAGATAATCTGAAAAAGTACCAATTCCAATTTTCATTTAAATTATTAAATTAAGCATAGTTTGATTATTATAGAGATTTAACGAACTGAATGAAAGTTAGTCATTAAAGGAGGTTGAATTGAAATTTCCTTATTTGCCTAATTCAACCTGGAGAAGACGATCCATTTGTCCCAAGCAAGAAATGAATAAATCATGCGCATGTGGCCTCGTTCACATAGCCAAACAAATAAGGCCAAACCGAATGCCCAAATTACTCTGAAATTTGAAGAATCTTTGGAAAATATTTTTGTTATTGTTGTTGTGACTGACATATGAGAAGTTACAAATTGATGCAAGTCAATTATTGATACAGTAGATCAGAGATAATTTTTTATACAATTCAAATTTTTAAATGGATTTATTGGAATGAATTTATTGGGATCATCTCTTCAACTATTTGGTTGTTCGATAATCTTTTTAAAAGAAGCTGAAAAAAAAAGGAATAGTGAATTCGTTGACGTAAGTTAATTCGTAACCTGAATGTGGCAGCGTAAAAAATTGAAAATATAGTGAAATCGTTTGCGTAATTTGCACCGAAAAGCGAAAAAGAGAGCATAGCAAAAGATGCAAAACGAGCAATGTCTATTTGAATTGTTGAATGAGTTTGTTTTGATTTTATCGAAAGTAACCAGCCAAGAAGGATTCCTGGAATATAAATCATTCATGTATTCACTTAAATCCATGCTCACGTCCGTTACGTCATTTATTAAAAGTAGATAAGCGTATCGTATCCAATTAGTCTCGCTGTGCAAGAGAAATATGATGATACAGCGGAGAATAGAGTTTATATTGTAAAATAATCCTAAACAAGAGAAACAGTCTAATGAAAATTTCTTCTATTTCTTATTGTTTTAAATTTTTCATTTTCCCTTATTTTTTTTCTTTTTTTTTTTGAAATCTTAATCTTTCCAAATAACATACCTTTCATTCCCAATTTCTAATTAATTTCAAAATTACGAATTCGTTTGGCAATAATCAAAATTAATTTAAAAAAAATAAGAGACGAAAAGCAGAACAAATCGTTCAAAAGATTTACCAATGAAGAATGAGCCAATTCTTGCTTGTGGTGCAGCATATAAATATCGAAACATTTTTTCCATCTCTTCTGTTGCTAGGCCACTATTTTCGAGAAGTGCTGCGACAAATGTTGCAGGGAATCTGTGGAAGTAATATTGATGTAAGCGAAATATTTTGTAGTACATAGCAGATTATCAGAAATGAACTCATCAAGAAAACCTGAGACTCATTTAAGTATATGAAATAAATTAATCTAAATCTTCTTTTTCTGAACAAATCTATTTGAGAACTTATCAGTATTGATTTACCTAATAATGAAATTAATAGGATTTCATTCATTTGTTATTAGCTAAATGAATTGTTATATTTTAACCTTTAAGAAATTAAAAAGTATAAAATGTAATTTTTATTAATTTACTATCTTCTACTTTATCCATCCTATCATTTATCATACAGTACTTCAACAGTAACAGTGACCTGAATAATATCATTACAGTAGCTCGATAGATAATTGATGATATTATGACAATGACAATTAAAGCGACAGCAATTGTTGGTACAGTATGCAGTAGTAGCAACACAATTGGAGCTATCTAAAGATGGATTTGAATTTCGCATAAATATATTTTAATTTAATTATTACGATTAAGCAATAAGCAAAATTATAACAAACTTTTTTATACTAAAAAAACGAAACTTTTTCTGTTATTATGTTGTGAAATTTAATCAAACACTTTTCTTTTCTTGCTGAAAAAAGCTTATTTTTATTTTTACCGAAAAAACTTTAAATTTGAAATTTTTCATAATCTAAAATATTCATAGTTGCATTAAAAATGTAAAATGTTCATATAAAATGATCGTATGAGATAGTTGTAATAAAGAAATTGCGTGCTTAATGATACTAATGAAATGAAAATGTTTTCTTTTTTTTTTTTAATAACAATTATTGGCAAATTATGTATGGAAACATGCAAGAAAATATAGTTGAAAGAAATTTTATTGAGGAAGTTAAAAGATAATTTTATGAAAGTATAATTTAAAAGTCTAACCATATAAAATTGTGTATCTAACGCAAGATACCACATCCAAGGCATACATTCATTGGGAAAGAAATTGCTTACAAAAAGCAATTGTCGCCAAATATCATTACTATCACATCGTGCACCGAAAATTCCTACAATTTTCTGTATTTTAAAAGAAAGCATATTGTTCAAATTTGATTATATGAATATTTGCTATAGAATGCAACGATTAAATTATTGTATCACAGTTTGTTAAAATTATATATGATCTGCTGCTAACAATGAGAATTTGAACTTTGTTGATAGGACAAAATGATACTCTCTAGACCTTTTTCGAAGTTTTAAACATATTTTAAACCTTAAAACTTCCATTTACAACAAGAATTTACTTTCTGTAATTAAACTAGGACACAATAAGAAGAAAGAAAAACTCCTTTAATTAAATCTAGGTTTACTAGCTCATCACAATAAACTAATCGGAAGAGAATTTAAAACAAACCATTTTGTTGAGACCACATTGGTCCATCACCAATATGTTGAAAGATGAGATAAATGATAAGAAATGTGATAAGATAAGCGGGTATTAAACGCATGAAACGATGAAACCAAAGCATAAGCCATCCAGATGGTGATAATGCTGTACATTTGCTTTTACGTTGCTTTTGTTGTAGGATACGTAGATGAACTCTGTATGCCAGCACGGTAGCGGATATTAGTAAAAATGAATCAACAGAAAGTGATGAATTAAAAATAATTTGAGAAAGGTTCTCATTTGCTTTCAATAAATTCCATAGTTGTCGAACATTACCAATATATTCCAATGAAAATAAATGTGTGTGACCAATTACTACCTGGAAATGATTATTTGTAAATTTCAAATTTACCTGTAAAATTTATTTATCCAATAATAGATTTAAAGAAAGCATGAGAAAAACCATTACTTATAAAATGGTAGGATTTAAATTTATATGAGTGAGCAATATGAGCAATATTTGTGATATCTTGGAGTATTATATTAGATCTAACATTAAGGATTTTTGTTTTTCCCGTGGATTGAGAAATATTGATGTTCAAAGAGTGAACTAATTTAAAAATGTAAAATACTTACACACTGATATAAAAAAAGGCAAAAAACTACAATTTTCTTTTAATATTTGATGATAATTCTTCCAAACGTGAAAAATCTATATATGAAAGTATGAAATTCACTGTAAATTATTACCCAAAAAGCGCTTAATACTCGAATACCGTACAATGAATTCAGGTGTCGATTACACGGACGTGTCAAATAAAGATAAGTGGAACAAACGCTAAATGCCCGGATCTAAATTTTATTGCTTCATGACATCAGAAAGTGAGTCATTATTTTTCAATCACTCTTATTATGCGTAAATGACGTAGTTATGGCTAAAAATGTTATCAAGTCAATAATAAAGTGTCATCTTCAATTAGATGAAGTGAATTTAAATTTAAAGCAAGGAATCGTATCAGATACACCACTTAGATAAAGTGTATACGTAAAATAAATGTTAATGAATCGATATTTTTACGTAAGTGACGTATGGTCTACTCTAAATTAAAATTTAAAATGAATACGACAATTGGATATGAGAAGCTTACGCTATTAACAACACAAGCCGATTTTTTTAGTGTTCTTCGTACAGCTGGCGCACTTTTATACGTAAGTGCCTGTGAAGGTGCATCACTGTATATGAAACTGCATGCGTCATCTTGGGCGTATGGCGTGTAGACTGATGACATCTGAGATGGAATGCTTGGGGCCAAACGTGTTGTCGTATGACTGCAGCTTCTGGACAATTCTGCAAGTTGTGCAAGAAATGAAGTTCAGTTATTCATTTTTTATTTTCAAATTCTTATGCGATACATCAAAAATAATTATCAGATTAGAACCAATATTTTATTGAATTAGCTTTATTACTTATGCTTTGTGATATTTGTTGAAAATTAAACACTCATCGATTTGATTTGGAATTTTTTTTAAGTGCTGGCGAGTTACTAATATGAGTTAAAAATGAATAAATTAGGGAAAAGTTAGAAATGGAAGACAAGAGATGAATGATACTGTAACCTTTTGTAATTTACAGTATATGGGATAGATTGTTAACATTGTTATCATATGTATTCAATATAATATTTTTCAAAAAAGATTTCAACTCATTAGAATTTGAAATTTAAATTAAAAAATATCTAAAATCTTAGACCAAAATATCTGATGGCCTACCAATTAAATAGTACTGTTCATTGTGATTAGTACTTTCCAGTTACCCTGTCTCTTATTCCGAAATATCTAATGTAAAAATATCAGGTAACCATCCAAGGAGGTTTTCTCTAGAGAATTATTGATTAGTTGTCTCACTGTTATTATTGTGTTAACACCTTTTTTAAATTTAAAAAATACGAAGAAATAAAAGTGCAATTCTTAATGATTTTTTCGAAAAATGAAAGATAGAAGAAATGGAACACTGTTATTGAAGATCCTTAAAGCTACCTGTAAAAACAGTCAGTATGAAATAATTGCAGGAGTATTGCTGCTTATAAGTACATGTCAAAATGAAGTTTAGTTCAATTTTTAAATTTTAAAGATAATATAAAATACCTTTGTTGACTGAATATTTTCGACTGCGTCGTTTACGATAGATATCGATTGAAGTGCCAGACAGCACCAATAAACCAAGAAAAGCAAGGACAGCCAGAACTGTCCACTGCAAAATGATTATTAATTCGTATGATTTTTTAAAATTTATGAAAAAAACTTGCAATGATTTGGAAAATACACCTGTGGAATACCAAGTTTTTTAAAAAATGAATCCTTTTGTTTGAAGCATTCAACAGTTGAATTGTCTGAAATAAGAATGCCGAAAGTTTTCTCCAGAAAATAGGAGAAAATAGGAAAGATATCATTTACGGAACGTTCATTACAACGAACGGGCAAGCACATTCCTGAAAATAATGTTATTTTGTGTTTTTTTTTTTATAGATTATAGAAATTACAACGATTTAAAATACAAAAATTTTAAGAATTATTTCGGTATCATTTTTTCAGTATTATGTATTTTAGATTTGAACTTTTTTAAATTTTAACAATATTTTCAAACCGTAAAAGAGAGGTATTTGATGTCGTTGCATTCCATATGCTTCAATTTGAATATTAGCTCGACAGTATTGTACAGACTGATTTAAGGTCATTATGTTTGATATACTTTGACACTGATCATAAGCACCAAGCCAAAAAAATGGGCCAGATGAATAGATGCCAGCAGATGGACGACCCCAAGCATCCAGAATTTGTGATAAATGTTCATGAAATGCTAGATGAACATCTACAAACATTGCTTTAAAGTTTAAAGTGGTCAAAATTGAGAAATACATGAACAGAAGTATTTTGCGATTGTATTTAGCGCTTTCTCTTTTCAATTTCAAATCAGAAATGAAAGAGCTAATGTAAAATGATCCCTGTATATTAGATCCATCAAAAATCATATTTTTATTAGCATAAAAATTTAATCGAAAATCAGATCCTAATTATAAATCAGAAAAAGGAAATAAAAGTTGGAAATTGAAGATAAGGACTAACTTGAAATTGAAAAAAATACTTTAAAAGAAGGAATACTAAATTTGCACATTTGCAACCAAAATTTTTATGAGGGGAAAGTTGTTACCAAAACATTGCTTTATTTTTGTTTGATTTTGATTAGTTAAACGACAGTAAGTGGTCATCAACAATGCATTCGCAACGGATTCAATTAATTTAGCTAAATCCTTGAAGCATTCATCCATCTCATCTATAAGTTATCACAGATTATATCAGACTGAAAAGATAGACAGACTAAGACAACAGATGATAACCTATATCGCCAATGTTAACCATAATTTTTAAAATTAAGATTTCATCATGGCATTTTTGTTTTGAATTTATTCCATTCATCTACTGATTTAGATACGCCAACGCAGAACTTTTGTTTTGAGCCAGCAGAAAGTTTCATTATTCGTTCATAGTTACTCGATCATTAACGTATTCATAACTTCAATAAGTATCGACTTAATAAGTTATTTAAATTATTAGAAAGTTCTTAAAGTTCATGAAAAGAAAAAACGAATAATTTTTCTTTTCACGACACATACCAATTATTTTTGTCGGTTTACTGAAATTTGTTTTGATAAATGTAGAAAAATATGGACGTTTAAAAAAGCTTGATAACTCTTCGACAATCTTTGTTTCTGAAATAATATGACTTTCATAGACAAAATAAATGTTGAGGAAATTGTTAATTTACAAGTTATTGGAATCAAAAAAGAAAGATGGAACATAAATTCCGGTAAATCTGATAACTTTTCGGCAATCTTTGGTCTTCGGCATTCAGTAATTAAAGTTGTGAACTTAGTGAAATTGTTTAAAGCTATTATCTGATACTGTGTGTTCAAAATTATCTTCGAATAGTTTCCAAATAGTAAAAGCTTCATACTATTTTAATTCACTTCAAAACAATTTTGTAGGAAGAAGCAAATACCAGAATTTCTCTGAGAATGAAACTGTTTCTAGAAAATTTAATCATTAATGAATTGAATTTTAATAGTAAAAGTAAAAAGTTCTGATTGATACCTTCGTTAAATGGAGTTGTGGTATCAATTCTGTTTCCGGAATGCTTGATAAATGATTGATTCATATGAATTACTTCAATCGATCGCATGAATGTATTGAGAAAATCGAAAAGAAGTGCTTCAAGTAGCAAAAAATCATTTCGTATTGCTTCTTGATCTGCTAAAAATGCAAAATTTGTAGATGATAGTCTGACATGTTAACCTCAACTACAAGGACACCAGAGTGATCCAGTCATTCCGGACAACAACCTTCCTCATTTAAGATATTCAATTAAGTTTCGACTTAAACGATTAAAATATTTCTTTCAAGAAAAATTAGTAAAATCAATTTGACTTAATTAATAAAATTAGTGAAATTCTGAAGTGTTCAAAATGTGAACAACTTCTCAGACATAAATAATAATATGAGTCAAAAATCCAAAAGCAATAATAATGAATTGCCATATATATTCCGAATGGTATATTCCGGAATTCGTATAATAACAGTTTCACATCCACCAATTATTATAATTAAGCCAAGACATAAAATAGGAAACATCGTACGGTACAAGCAACCCTTCTCCATTTGCACATTCATTATAAGTAACAAAAGTCTATCGACCGCTCCATTTTTACAATAATTTTTACAAAAAGAAAAAGACAATACAATTGTTTATCAATTAGAGAGATTTGTGCTTTTCATTCCATTATTAACTTTTCAATTTCAAATGATAGTGATAGTAAGTATTTGTAATGCCATCATCTTCAGGAATTAGAAACCTTTCTAGTCTGAATGAGATTATTGATGTTTGATAATTTCAATTAAATAACTGTTCAAATTTTTTTATCAGAATCAAATAAATGTCTTTCTATCAATTAGAGAGATTTCAAAATTTAACTTTTCAGTTTTATTAACTAATATTAGCTTTACAGTTTTAACTTTTTACTCTTTTAGCTTCTGGATCAAATCATTTCTTGATCAAAAATAAATTATATGTATAATTATTTTTATTATAATATGCTGGTATTGGTAAATTTTCGATGTAATTACTTTCTACTGCATTAAATTTTGTCCATTCTACTTTTTTCTCTCGTCAATTTCTTAAGCCAACATATTAAGTATTTCTTTTAATTCAGGAAATCTATCTCAGTGGAGATTTTTTTTCTATTTCATGATAAACTGAACTCTTTCAATGGTTATTTTCGGATAATATCCTTTTTTACTCCTTTTCTTTTTTTTTTTTTTTGGACTACCATAAAATTTGTTAAGTATTCAAGTCTAAAGCCTCCCCTACTTCCTGTGCATTTTCCATTTCGAACGCAATTATGTGTAATTGTTAGCTTATAGGCTTTTAACTTTTAGCTATTTGGCCATAACTGCTCACTTGAATCATTTGCTTCTTATTTTATTCATTTTTTCCGAAAATATGTTTTAGCAATATCAAAATAATAATAATAATATTATTATTATAAGCAATGGAATGCTTTATTGTAGTTGAGAGAAAGCTTCTTAGAATTAAGATTGAGGTCAAAATATGCAATGCTTTAGTATAGTTTTATTGATTATTTATTTCATTACAACTTCCAAACATTGTGATCAGATTTCGGTAGCGATACGATAGTGTTGCAGAATGATTGGCTCGATTAAGGTAATGTATATATATTGAGAGATTTATGCCTCAGTCGATAAGCCTTCAAACTAGTAGCTAAAATCTTAAATCTCTTTTTAGATTAGAAATAGACAAGTCAAGATTCAACTTTTGATTTGAAGTCGAGATATAATACAATAAAATAACGATATAAGAAGCGATGAATATTTATCATTGATGCCATCCTCCAAGTATGCATTCATTGAAGCTGATAAAAGTGAAACTCTATGAAGGAGCAAAAATTATGAGAATTAGAGTTATTTGATCATTTGATACGCTTACTTATCTTCATAACTACAATAAACAACAACTGGAAAGTAAGAATGGGACAACAAACCGATTTGATTACATCTCATCGTGGCAATTCAGTTTTTAGTATCAGTTAGTCCCTTTATTTTATTTTTATAAAATTTTAATTCCAGAAACAAAGGTAACTGTTATCTTTCATGACATAATGAAGAAAACTGATTTTTTCTAAAAAAAAATTACTCATTGAAAGTTAAAGTTAATTAATTACTAGTATTTGTTTAATGCAATTACAACACATAGGTGAATTTAAGGTAAAATTAAAATTTACTTAGTTTTTTAATGCATACATTTGATGACAAAGTACTTTCGACTATTCTGAATAAGTCATAGACTGTCGCACTAATTGTAAAATAAAATTAGATAACTTTTGCATCGAAAATTGTTAATTGAATTGAAAGTGATGTATTGTGTTATTTGTTGGAGTGATATTTTCATGTTAACTATAGCTATATACTTTATAAATTTCCCGAAAGTTATTATTTTTTTATTTCATTAATGTTTATTTACAATTTGCATTGATATTACATTTTTTTAAGCAAATGTACCAACAATTCATTTCTAACTTTTGCTCTACTTATCTCGTATGCCAGTCTTATAACAACTGAATTTCTAGATTAAATTCTAGACCATAAAAACAAGTAATATAGTATCAATCACTAATTGTTAAAAGTAATACTATTCAAAATTTCAGATGAAAGTAATAGACGAATAGAAAATGATAAACTGCGAGGTTGGAAAGCGGTACAAAAAGCACTTCCACGTATCATACATTATGGTCAAAATGAGGGTATACTACATACAACGACTAATTCTGTATGTAACATTTTTTCCTAAAAATTTGAAATATTTTATGATGAAAGAAAAAAAATAAAAAGAATGATCTAAAAATTGTAAACATTGTTGAGAATTAATTAAATGTTATAGAAATAGGTAATTAAATATTATAGAAAATATTACAAATAAGATTTCATTTTCAGGTTTATTACTTTTAAATAGCATGAAGCGATTGCAGCAAATGGGATCTTCGTACAATATGTCAAATATTGTAATACAAGCACAAGTTGCTGCAGATGTTTGTGATCATCGTTTAACGGATAAAGTACAGATACCCTCCAATGATATAACAATTATGCATGAGGCTATACCGTTTCTTCCTATTCCGATTGCACTGCTTTGTCTCTTCTTTAATGTTATCATTCCTGGTTCAGGTAAAATTTATTAAATGAAAAATTTAACAATACAATTGGTATTTTTAGAATATATGTTTTTGTTTGAATAAATAATATTTAGTTATTTAGGGACAATTTTAAGTGGAATCAGTGCATTATGTATGGGACAACCAAGAATAAATTTCAAAGAAGGTCGTAAATTAGTGACACTGTTTGTTAATTTTTTGGTTGGTATTAGTCAATTCTTCACGATAACTTTTCTTTTCGTTGGATGGTTCTGGTCAATTGCATGGGGTGGCCTGATCATTATACATTCAAGTAAATTTAATCTTTAAATCATCATCAACAAGCACTTTTAATCTTTCATAAAATAATATGATAAAATTACAATTATAGCTGCAACTGTTATTGTGATATAATCTCAGTGATAATATCAACATTTCACATGGTCCATTACAATAGGAGTTAATTCATACAAAAGACATAATATTTATAGTACAATACCGCGATGCATTGGTGCAACGACGGCAAGAAGCGGTAGCAACTGCAGCGATCGAAGCAATTACCAAAGACTCAATACTACATAGGCGAGATGTGAGGAAACTTGTTGAAGCTCATCAACCAATTAGTGGAGAGAAATAATACAGTTCAAGTAAATCCAAGGAATGAGAACTGCTTGAATTACAAATGTTAAGACTGGTTCCAGGCATGTTTTACTTGCATTATCACCAGTCTCGAATATACCATGTTTATTAGTATTACATAGATTGACCAGCAATCAATCTTCTTATAGAGTACTAAACGATTTTCAATGGAAAAATTGGACAGCTCAACAATACATTTTTTGACATTACATATTTTTCAATACTCCAATTCTTTCAGCTGATAAAGCGTCACTGATCTTAAATGTTAACTGAAATTTATTTCCCTCCAACAGAAGGTCACCCATGAATTCGTATCATCCATTCACATCTGAAGATCAGTAGAAATACGCATAAAATAACAATTAAACAAGTTTCATTTTCATTACAGGCACAATACATTGCAATGGGATTCCTTATAATCAATACTAAAATTGGGAAAATGGAATAAAAACGGAAACAGAATCAACAGTTACACCTAGTAGCACTACAGAAGTCCATCATCCAACCCAGAAATATACAGCACAAATTCCATTATAATTCATGTCTTCCACACTTTTTCAGAGTAGTCTGAAGATGGAAGAAAAGTCAGCACTTCTTTGACCTTAAAAAGTTATAAAAAACCAAAATAAATATTATCTCCTGAGCTTTAAAAACCATTACAGTTTACAGAATTTATTTTCTCATAGAGCTAACGAACATTTTAAAATGAATAACCACGTACTAACTTGTAATGTTTTTGCTTCTTAATTAGTAGCCATTTTTCCACGTTTTATTTGAATCACAATATCCTAAAATGAGAATCAAGCCTAAAACCTCGCAAAATTGCACAACCTTAATTAAATAACAATCAAAAACCAGAAATATGAGAATATTAACATTAAGAAACAACACCATCGGAACAGTCAGATGAATAGAATTCCCTGAAATTAGGAAATCACCACAAAAAGTCCAAGTTCATTTTTTTTTCAAAATCACCGGTTGAGACATTATTCAACTTTCAAGTATTTCAAAATCGACGAATAAACATCGAAACTTGAAAGCAAACAAAATAGAAAACAGTGATGCTACACAGCAAATCTGCTTTCCAATAAAAACGCGCTATTCTCTCACACAAGACTGCTATAATAAGCTTACCAGTAATCTTGAGCAAAACTTCCACAAAACAGCAATATATAATGACCTACAGTTCAAGAACTGTAAAACGAAACATGAATACGGCGGCAAAATAACTTGGAAATTACGTAGTAACTATTACAAACTTGAGGAGTTTCCAACATATTTTTCAAAAAGTTGTGCTTTCTTCCTTTCCAAAATGAGATTCTCGATTTCTTTTTGTGATGGCACAACAACATGCTGGATGAACGTTTTCTTCCCATCATCACCTATCAGTACAGACTGTTTCGAGCCGATGTCTTCCTCATCAGAGTCCTGTAAAAGTTAGCTATCAGCATAACTGAAGACTGAATAAGAGGCAAACTTAAGCATTAACTCTTAAATTGGGTTGCAACAAAGTTGAACTGAAATAGTTGCGTGTAACATATATTAGTGTCTTTAGCAATACTGAAAATAATGTGCCATTGATGCAGAATGATGTTTCAAGATACCAAAATTCCAAAATAAACATTTCAAAACAGAATTTATCTCAGAGTGACAATAAACCTAACAATCGAAGAAAATAATCTGAATAATTCAGATGAATTCCTTCATGCATGATTAACTTACATCATCAATTTTGTATATATCCACATCGTCATCGAATGCCTTCTTTGTTTTCAAAACATCTTTATTTTCCTCCCAGTCCTAGAAAACTTTCTGTAGAATTTCGAATGCTAAATATTAAATGCATGACAGAGAAACCTGATCACAACCTTTTGGATTTGTAAACGAGCTTTAATTTCAGCATCCATTTCCAGCGGTACCAATAAACCATCATCATCATCCATATAGCCATAATAATCTGCATCCAAAAATTTGATCAATTCCATACGATTTTTCCGTGATTCATCGATGCCAACTTTTTCGAAAAGCTCCCGAACACCAGGCAAATCTTTTGCAGCTCCAAAATATTTGTAACCTTTACCACCGGCTACTTCACGTCCCTCTCGATCCAGCTCTCTGGGAGCTATCTTCCTACAAAAGCAGCAAATAGATATATCATCGTGTCACTTCTAAATAAATTGACTAACGAAAAAGCTCCATTTCAAGCATTAGTTTTTAAAAAATATATTCTAAAACACATAAATATACCTATAATCCTGGCCTCCGAGTTCCTTAATTCTTGTTTCCCAAGCGTATTTTACTCGCAACAATTTATTTATTTCGTCATTCAAATCTCGAATTTTAAATTCGCCCAAGCCGGGATTTTGTATCAACGCTATTTTTTTGGCAATTTCCATCGTTACTTGCTTTCTGTATCTTTCTGCATCATCTGTAAAGCAGTTACAACATGGAATTAAGAAATACGAACCCTTGCTCTTCTCAGCAAATCAAACCTACTATTTTAAAGTTCAAAGAGTACTTAGCGTGGTGCATTCATTCACATCGCTCGGTCGTTTGGCAACCGGACCTTTTTCCTCTTCTTCCTTCATCCGCCGCCATCGCGCTAAAGCGGTCATTGCCTTCTCTGCATTTCGAGCCTTAAGTCAATCACATTAGCTAGTAAATAACATAAAAGACTTTAATATTTTATTATAGTATCATTACTTTTGGAATAACAAATTGCATTTTGTGGAAGAGCTAAAGACAGGACAATAAAACAATATAATACGAAAATGCTGAAATACTACAATACTTAAACATCATAAAATCAAAGCTGTCCAACACGAGGGCAGTGAAATGCAAAGATTAAACAAAACGATTTTCAAAGTTGTGCAGCTGAATACTTACCATTGTCAAATAAGAACGGGATAAGCAAGGTGCAACCTGAAAAACATTTGTCTGCTAAAGCAAATGGAACTCAAAAGATATTAAACTCATTTATATCTACGACAGCTTACAGTACGGCCATAACGTGTAGCTTCTATACCAATCACCAAATATCACGAAACAAAAACAACAGACATATGCAAGAGCTCGTAATCTAATTGGCTATCCTTAAACTCTCATTAAGCAAAGTTTAGAAACAATCATTGTCCCTAAAAACTTCAGCTAAACTTTGCTAACATTAAAAATTGACAACGAGTCTCACCTCGAAAAGTATGTAATATCTGTCTAGAATTTTAAACCCATTTGAATAATTGAATGTAAAGTAAATTAAATTTTATGCTAAGACATGCACTGTAAAACACAAATTCATTATAGGACAGTGTAACCAATTCAAATAAAAACAGCACAATATTTGAGGAAACAATTGTTAAACACAAAAAATCAAATAACAATGATGATATTTATCGAAAATTTCTGGAAAATCTCAGACATCCTTTAACTGCAGAATCAGATCTAATCCATAGATGTAGAAGTAATCACATTAACCGGTTGCAATACTGTCTAAAGCTCGTTATATCTACCCATTTCGGCTCTTACTCTTTGTCCTTCAGAAGCAAACAAGTCAAAAGTTAAAGTGGCATGAAAAAATCAATGTGCGATTCACTATTCACAATTTCGGACTTTTGAAATATGAAACCCGAAACTGTATCTGAGCAGAATTGTTAACTGACATTTCAGTTACTTGTTAATGACTTCGTGGAATACATTGATAACAAAACAATAACAGAGTAATATACAACAGCGTTATATATATATATTTTTTTTCATTTCGTTCAACGCTCCATCTGATCAGTTTGAGTATCAGTATCTTCCTCATTATAAATATTATCAGCCATCTGCCAAATCTGCATAATATTATCCTCTGATACAGAGCACACAACCCATGGTTCGTTGGGATTCCAGGAAAAATCTGAGATCTAAAAAAAAGTTCCTTTCAAGAAAATACAAATAAATGCTACAGGCCCACTGCTGACAAACTGATTATATTACCGTGTTTAATACAGATGCATTTTCAAGGTACAGCTTTATCCAGCAACTTTTAAATTAACACAAGACTTTGCTGTAAAAATCTGAAGCAATACAGTGGACGGAACCGTATTTATTTCTAACCTAACTATAAATGCTTCATAGTGGCACAATTTGCCTGGATAATGCCGAATTTTAGTCGCTGTAAAGCAGTAACGACGAGGAGAACAATAATTTTCCAAAAACAACCAGAAACTGAGAAGAGATTTGAAATTAACAGTGATGAGAAGGAGAAATTAGACTATTGAATACGTTGAATACCTTAGCTGTATGTCCACCATGTATAAAAAGCAACTCTGCTGGACCATCCTCAGCATCCTCTGGTGATTGCTCTTCACCTATTTTACTTAAATCCCAAACATGAAGTCGTCGATCCGTGCCGGAGGATGCCAGAATTGTTTCATTGTGTGGTGACCACTGAACTTGGAAAATTTCATCCTTATGTGACTCGAATGAATGCAATTTCAATTTCAGATTTCGCAAATCCCACAAAGCTACTGTCTGAAAAACAAAAAAATAACAATATATAACGATCAACATCACTAATGTTTTCCTTAAAACTGACATAGCATTAGGCGACAGAGCGGAGTTATAACGAATGATTTGATAATGTTAATGTCGGACTTTAAGATACACTTCAATATTTTATTGAAATGTTTTTTCTCTAATTCAGATGAAAGAAAATAAGATGTTAAAGAATACATAAAATAGAACCTTGTCAGCTGAACCAGTAGCCAATATAAATTCCGAATATGGATTGAAGGACAAGCAGTTCACTTCAGCCGAATGGGCATCAACAGTGTGATTCGGTTTATTCGAACTGTTTGTACGGGTATCCCAAATCATCAGCTTACGATCATCACCCACTGAACCAAACACAGCTTCGTGCAACACATGCCAAGCAACATCCTCGACAACCGCATTATGTCCGTTGAAAATCTACAATTACGGAAGTTATTTACGTCTTTTCGACATGATGCTGAGATGTCCAGATTGAATTCCTTGAAGCACAAAAATTTTTTAAAAAATTTCCACATTCACAACACTACAAAGACAGTGTCAGTGATATGCAACGAGGATTTATTAATTTCTCTGAACAATTTAGAGAACGTTTAGAGAAATTAATTATATGATAAGCATTGCTCCTATTTTCAGCATAGTTACTCTTTTGAAAATCATCAACAAAACTCAAAGGACTGCGACGCGAAAACTGAGCATAGTTAAAAAAACTGATACCTTTTATTGATACTTAAATATAAAAATTTTTCACCGTTTTTGCGTCAAGAAAGCTTGATTGAGCAGTTGCTGCCTGAACATCCCATAAGCAAACAGTCATATCGTCAGAAGCGGAAAGCAAGTGACCAGGCAAATTTGGATTCCACGACAACCCATAACCTTAAAAAGAAGCGCTTTCACGATTGATAGAAATTAAAAAAAAAAAACAAAAACAAAACGAAATCAAAATAAACCTAGAAAACAATAACGTGAAGACAAACCAGATACCTTCCTTTGTATGACCACGTAAACGTAACTGTGGCTTGCAAACATTATCAGCAGGATTCGGAACTGATGGATGTTTTGTATAATCGAAGATGAAAACCTCAACAATATTCAATCAAAATTCCGGGTTTAAGCCAAAAAAATCAATGATATTATGCAAATTAAGTGATTTGGAGCTTTAATAACATAATACCAAAGTATTAGTTGAGCAGAAAGAAAAATGCGAATATTTCTTACAAATTAAAAAAGTGAGAATGGTAGAGATATTGAAAAAAAAATACTTCGCTGTTTGGTGATTTCGTGGCTAGCAAAACTGGATTTTGTGGCATGTAGCGTGCACGATTCACCTCGCCTTCATGGTTCATTTTAATTTCAACGTCAATTTTCCCCGTTATCGAACCAAAACCTCCAAATTCTGCAACAATCAAAATATAAGGAACTCATTTCGAGCATTAACCATATAACCAACCTTCAAATTTTCTAAATCAGCTAGAAAGTTCAAAAAGTACCTCCTTTTTCAGTATCATATTTCGAAGCATCAAACTGCGCATCATCTGTAGGTAATAACAGCTTTGCTATAACTAAATGATTCTGTTCATCTGAAGTATGGGTACCTAGGATGAGGCGGTGAGTCGTATAATCGCTTCCTTCTAGTCTGTAAAATAGTAGTTCTAAACGACTTACAAAAAAAGGAAAAAAAACACTGCAGAATTATCCATCTTTTACGTTGAAAAAAAAAATCACTAAAATTCGTACCTTTGTACATCCGGAAGCCACTGTACCGTCAAGCTTGGCCATTCAAGCGCATGTGTCATTACCTTCAAAACATTCCAAAATTTTATTCTAATTTATTTCTCATACCTTAAAGAGCTTACGATAATTGCACTGAGTTTTGGAGAAACCCAAAGTGAAAACGAACTCAAAGATTATACCATGTCGTAGAGAAAGGGTGTATTTTTCTTCCATATTTTGTATTCTTCATTGATAAGCCGCTCTTCATAGCCTTCTTCAGCCATTTGTTCACGTGAAGTCAGCAAATGCTCTGAAATCACTTCATTACATGATAACAAACATCAAAGCAACGCTATATTTCGTTCGAAATGATTTTTAGTACAGGAAATGGCAAAAAACACAGGAAACGGAGGAGAAACAAGATGTATGGAGAAAACCTCTTACACGCTATTGTAAAATGTTTGGTTTCTGTTACAAAATAAGCATTTCTAGTCATGCTATTCTAATCATACCTCTAACTCTATTCCTAACAATAGAGCAAACTAAGATGTGATGCAAGTTCCTATAAAATATGAATCCGATACACAACGTAACTGTTATTGTAAAACAATTCATTTTACCGTTAGATTAATAAGATATGGCTAGTTACAAAATCAGGAGAGTCTCAATCAAATCAGGATGACATTTTCCTCTAGCAGTTTATTTAAGTCAGCAAACCACTGGAAATAATTGTAAGTAACTATAAATACAATAATTAAATCCATGTCAGCAAACCATCTGAAATAAATACAAATATTTCTAATTGATGAACAGTTCACTGAAATATCAATTAAAACAGACGGCTTGGTAGTTAATCTGCATTAGGCGCATGACTTAGTTTCAATGCGAAATAAGTGGAATGGATATAATGGAAAGACTTGCTTCGAACCAAAGGATATGAAAACGAGTATAACATTAAACGTTTAATTATGAGAAATAACTTGGAAAATAACCAGACTTATGCGAAAAAATGGTTGTGAGAATGATTGTGCAGGCACAAATTTAATTATGCGAGAACAGTTAGAGTAAGAAAAAACTGCAAATTCAACCCATTTCTGAATATTTATGACACCACGATAAGTCCTTCATTAAGCCAAAATGACGCTAAAGTGAAACAGACTGTAAATGTCGTTAACGCGTTTCAACGATATACTTTTAGTGCGCCTATGAAATTGACGAGAGTGGAAAGATTTAACGAACGCTGCATAAATATACGTAAGGCATCGCACGCAGCTAAGCATGAAAATACAGCAAGCAGTTCAAAGCGATGCTGACCAAAACCACGCCACGTTAACTCACCAACAAATACCTTAGCCCGACATCACCCACGCCTCGGTGTTAACCAGTCCCGCCAAAAGAAAGTCCCTTTCCGAAAACATCAAAGTTCGTGCAATCAATAAATGCGACAAGCAACCGTGTGTGGTCGTTGTGAAATTTCAAAATCCCATCTTTAGAATTACTTTTAAGAAGATATTTTGTCGGCTTATTGAGTGATACCAACGAGAAGTTTTCATTGATTGTATGGATTATACGGAAGCGGGAAGTGCTCTTTATTATATTCTTTATTATTATGAATTACAGGTCGAGTGACTTTTCTAGCTCAGGTAACCACTCCATATAGTGCTTACCCGCCCGATTTCTCATTAAAGTGTTTTCAAAGTGACAAGTAGTTTTTATTTAATTTCTTTCTTTTCTTTTTATTCTAGGAAGAAATTAATGTAAATAAATTAAATTAGTTTAAAAATTCGAATCATTATTTTAAGAGAATTATGCTTTTAACTTTATATTGCTACTTGGATTGTAATAGGATATAAACAGGAAAATATCAAGAATTGACAAATAAAAAAAAGACTTATTCATTCAGAAAAAATCAATTCCATTAAATGATTTAGAGCTTATTTGATGGAAATCATTGTACAAAGATTTTCTTCAACACCATGGTACAGTTTCAGCGTAAAATCTCGTAACGAGAAGGCATAGTATTGACCGAGAACATTTGAGTGTACGAAGATGTACGAACATTTCACGTAATGATGCAACACGTTTTCACTGTTGAATTGTATTATTTCGGAATATTTATTCACTTCGGTTTTCTTTCATCATTTCCAAGTCGTTAACATAAAGTATTTTCAAAAACGAAATATTCAAAACTGTCTTTAAAAATAACTATGAATGCTCCAAATATTACAAGAATCAGATTAACTGGTTAGGTCCAAACTCTGAATGCTAATCCATTCCCATTTAATCTGCTGACCATTTCAACATCATTTTTATTTGCCAACCAATTTGGTAAATTTGATAGATTGTGGAAGTGTGAAATAAATTTCAGACTCATTCTTTACAACAGGAAAAAAAAAAACATTTCGTGAGTTCCTTGTTCAGTCGTTTACTTTTTTTGGGACCTTTCTGTATAAGAGCTTTCTTTACAGTGAGCATAAAAATCGACGTCATAATGAACTTATGTCTTTATTCCATCATTCTATAAATTACGAACTTAATTCAAATCTAATAATTGCAGGTAAGTCCAAAGGGTAAACTTAATTTTACATGTAAAATGTATTACTATTCCTTACGTAAATGAATAAATAAATAACGGAAACAGTTAAAACTATCATAGATGTTTCATGTTTTTCAAATATATTATCGATTGATTATTGATCACAAACGACCACATTGGAAAGATTTGTAAATGACGCTTAGATGACTAACCTTGTTAAAGACCATTCCAGGCTGTAAGACACATTTCGTGAGTTTCTTGTCTAGTTGTTTACTTCTGGTCTTTATGCTATTGGTAAGGGATGGCTATTTGAGACCATAATTGCAAAATTTTCAAATTCAATATATATTTCTATGAATCATAAAACGTTATCTAAATTTTAATTATTTTTGACACTTATTACTGCATTTAGTTATATTTAAAAGATCGTTTCAAAAAATACGAACAATATTAAAATGCAAAAAAAAAAAAAAAAATGACTTGTAAAAGATACTGCTAATGATAATCTGTAATTATGAAAGAGCGATGTAAGATCAGTATTCCGCATTAGTATGATAATTTCATCTCAATTCTGGAGTGAAACAGCTCATCTCATATTCTTGACATGGTCATACCCAGAGTTCAAAATTAAATTTTATGCTTGAAAGATACAATGAGGCTATGTTTAAATAATTCTAGGCAGTGAACGTGACGAAATATAACTGCTCAATACATATAATTCAAAATCCGCCTTATTTTTGGCAAAAAAAACACTGTACTTAATAATTACACATTTCTGATTGCAGTGAAATTTTTTGATAAGCACATGTAATCAGGAGATCATCTGATCTACCATTTCTTGTATTTTGTTGTAGTTCATCCCACTTGTTTACAATATATAAAGGTCCTAGTTAAGTGTTTCGATTCATTAACAAAACCTTTTAAGTCGGACTCTACTGCACTACCTTCATCCCCAGATTCCTCTACTTCTATCTTATCCTATCTATATTTCGTTATTTGCGGTGTTAACAATAAAATAATAACTCAATTTGCTACCTAATTCAATTCAGCGTACGTAAGTTTTCCTTTTCTCACTATATTTCACTAAGTTAAATCGAACCTTTTCATGAAAAAAGAAAATCCATGAAACGAGAACTCCATGGTACCAA